>CM067353.1:80583583-80713583 GCA_034190875.2 Urechis unicinctus | reverse complement strand
TAGCAGTAAATGCTTTCAAAACTAAATATACCTCAATGAAACATGGATTGCACACGAATAACGGCTCTGCCAACATAATATCGCAGCAGAAAAAAGTTTTGTGTAACTACATTGCTGGCCTTTCTTGTGTGTGATTAAGTCAAAAGTATTATATATGCATATGCAGGAAACTGAAAGTTAAAACTGACAATTATTAAGAATGATAGGGATAACGACGACAAGGATGATGATAATGTTGCTGTTTATGATATTATTTATGATGATGAGGAGGATGACTATTATTATAATAATTATGATTATGATGGTAATAATGATGGCAGTGTCTTATGGCTGCACTGTGTACTTGATTTCGAGCAAAATATGCTTCGCTCTGAGGAAGCGGGGGGCGTGTGTATTGCCTTTTACCAATTTAATGGCGCCAACTGGTGAATTATGCCAGTTGTGTTCTAAACTAGGTTTTTTTAACCGTTATCAAGGATATATACAAGCGCCCATTCATTCTATAAGTCGGGCAAGGGTGCTTGGAACAGCATAACTTAAAAAAGAAGACTTATTCTCGCTCTGTTAAGGCACGGTAGATCTCAAGACCGGGACGGGGGGTGTGTTGCACATTCACAAACTATTTAAATATAGTTTATATATAATCGGTACTAAATTTGCATTGACTTTACCTCAGTTGGTGTTATTTGTAGATAATTCATTTATCTGGGGAGAGAGCAAATTGCATTTTGGTCGATTAAATCATAATGAAATACTTAATACTCGTTACTGTGCGGAATAAATCCGCTGGTATTGCAACCAATGGTGCAATTCGCTTGATGGAAAAAAAGTACCGCTCATCCCAATATCAACGACCACATAAATCTAGTGAGTGTCATTATGTGCTAGTATATCAGCGTGGTGTCATAAGTGATGCAATACGAGGATAGTCACTGGCTTATAAAGCAGTGAAAGGGACGGGGCTACGTACACGGCTAACTGTTTAACTAAACTTACCATCTTATTAAACACGAGAGAGAACATAATTGACCTTTTTTAAGCCAAAGCGACGAATTCAAGCAATTTAGCCACAACTCCAGGTTATCAGTGATTTATCAAAGGACCAGATAGCGACTTATTTCCGTGGCGAAGCGAAATATGACAACTGCTATTAACGGTATTCTCCTTTAGCATGTAAGTTATCACAGACCATGGTTACTTCCTTCACTACCTCATACAGATGGTTACCATGAAGTACACAGCTGCCGAGACAGGCTTTGTGAAAGATACAGCAGCTAGGTATTATATTCCGCACCCGGTGAGAGACTTATGACCCATTGGCAATTATGCCGGGGACTCATGAGGCTGCTTTACTGCAAGCAAATGCATCTATCTTAAATCGATGAGCACTTAGCTCCATCAAATCAAACTATTGGTTTTTTTGGGGGCGATGCCTTGAGTCATGACCCGCGCCAGGTACTTTGTTGCAAAACAGAGCCGGTTCCACAAAGGGACCAAGCCATATCCGATAACCTTAGGTATGCAATCAGCATTTCGATTCATTGGGATTTAGATTCAATTAACTGCTGGTTACTTAGATGATAAAAGAATTCCGTTATGCACAAGATACTAATGTACACTTGGTATGCATGACTAAATCGCCGAGTAAATGAGAATAGTGTCATTAAGTAAAGCAGCAATGTGAGGACCATTTCCATTTTAAGTTGGTACTGCTGTATATGGGGTTTTAGAGCGTGTATAAATGTATATATATATAATATATGTATATATATATATATATATATATATATATATATATATATATATATTATATATATATATATATATATATATATATATATATATATATATATATATATATATATATATATATATATATATATATATATATATATATATATATATATTATTTTATATATATAGGTATATATATATTTATATATTGATAAGCGTTAAAGCCGACAAGGATTATTTTCAATATATTCGCATGGTTCAACAAGTCCAAACCGCTCTGCATTATCGGATATGTAGTGATCTCAAATAGCAGCGCTGGCCACCAATCCTGGATATCATTGTCATTCCGTTCGATAGTGTTTGTTGCATTTATGTTGCAAAATAACCGATCCCTGCAGTAGAGGAGCAAAATGGTCATTTAGTTCGCTTAACTGATGTCTAGCAATCGCCCTTACACGTCAGCGACCAGATACGGCACAAATTTAAAATTTTGTGAACATATAACACATGGTGAGTTACCGCTATTCTATTCCTATTACAAGGGACCCCCTATCCTCACAAGAGCTACCCACGTGTTCTTAAAGGTGAAGTGATGGCTCATTAGCTCTTGCTTGCCGTGATAGATGTCCGCATTAACATCACGCCGGCGTAACAACAATGCCTCCATACAAAGCCAATCATGTACTTAAGCAGGTCGATGATAATAAACGAATCATCATCATAACAAACATACGCTCACCCTAACACCAGTCATTTAAACGCATTTGCACTATTTGTTTTCATGATGCGGGTGCTCATTGCCTACATTTAATGTCTTTGTCACAGTATTGATAGTGGTGAGCATATAGTTCTTGTAATGGCATGAAATTTACACACTTACAAAGTTCGTGTTGGATACTAGCACACGGAAGCCAGCATACCACATAGTTTAAATACGATCGTGGTTACCCATCGATGAATGCTTTCGAGGAATTGAACAAACCGGTTCCGGGCTGTGACGCGTTGTTGCATTGATAAGAGTGAGCACTAACTACAGTGTAGATTCACTATCCGCTGTGTTTGGAGAACCGACTTTTACTAGATGTAAGTTGCGATGATCTATTCGGCATAAAAACTAGGTTCCAATGTGATATTTGATTATTAACCTTGCGTCGGTAGGTTGTCCATCATGCTAATGCCGGATATTCCATCAACACAACTCTTGTTTGTAAGCAGCTTACCATCTGCTTCCTTGAAGTGTTATGTCCTCTAGGATGATTTAAGTTGCAGCGGACATAGCAAATTGACAAAAAGCTGGACCCATCAAACAAGCCTGTGTGACAAACAAGCAGCAGACCGTTACAGTAATCTCAGCTCAGATGTTTTAGCGGTATTAAAGTAGATGTAGAAGAAGTGGAAGTATAATTTATTCACTCACAACAAGGAGAATTCATTGATAATGATTGGAAAATAATATACACATAATAAATCTAATACTGTAAGCAGGACAAATGTAGCCAGGGGCTGCCTTCCCATTGTCCCTCAGTAGGTTATGCACAAAACAGTTTTGTGATATCGATGACACTGTAGTGTATTTTAGTGAGGACGATTGCTGATCTGTTATAATTTCTGAACTGGGGCAGGGGCAGGGGGCTGTTAATAAATGAACATGCGCTATTGATATGTACGTGGGTACATAAATATTATGCTTCAACTCTCCGGCTTATTTCTGTAATATGATTCCGATGTCTGTTATATTTATAGAAATAATAATGTTAATATATTTGTCATCGACCTGCTTAGCCGGTATTTTATTCAAGCCTGAACGTATTGGATCAGCCGTTGCAACTAAGATGGAATGCAAGATATTCGCACCGCACACAAACGCGTCGCCAAAACGATATTCTTTCATATGAAGAACAATGCTCTTAATACGTTTTTCACTTCATCAAGACAGTGCATGCATTTTGAGTCAAACATCTTCATAATCGATGTTACCGACAACATTACTTCTAATGAGGAGTCTGACAACTTCACAAAGATAGGACTATAGCCATGTTTCATAGTGCTACAACCACTATACTTTCACGCATTTCAAAGAAAAAAAAGGACGAGGTCTAGCATTTGCAGCATTTTGCAAATATAGTTGATGGTTGTAAGATGAACTTCCAACGTTAAGCTCAGTCAGCCTAACAGCATCGATTATTACCTGCACCATGGCATCTTAGAAAGCAAATACATATTGTAAAGTAGTTTAATATACTTTACAGAAGCTATGAATAAGTTACCTCAAACATGTATGCAAACATTTATAACGTATATAGCCATTCTATGCACTGCTTATTTAATATTTGAGGAATACCGTTACAGCGCTAATGGATTAGCAACTGCAAGTGCTTTGCATGGCATTAGTAACTATTCGGATGCTAAATGCTTCACAACACATTGGCAATGCTAATCATATGAGCTGGAATGATCCATGATCAACAATGGCGCGTCAATTTGTATTTTCAATCAAACAATAATCCAAACTAAATGGAAAGAAAGTGATACAACAGTTGAAAAATTATTTTGAAAATGGGATGAACTGCGATAACATTTATCTACTGACGTCTGTCGTTTCACTGATAATTGAATTGCACATTTTGGTCCTAGCTGCATGATCGAGTGTGCAGATGTGATGCAGCGCAATTCCCAACAACGGGCGTTTTATAACTAGAAAGCTCATGATGATGAGCTATCGTAACCTCGGATCGGTATGATAAAGGTATTACAAAAGAAACTTCGTGTTGCTTGCTGATGTGACAATATATGTTGAGGTGAGAACATTGCGTACTTTTGATTCAAAATAGACAATGTCCATGTAGTCAGCAAATCTTCTGTTTACATATACGTATTAGCACTAGTAGTCAAAAATTAAAGTTGTGAGAATGTGATGATATATACCATCGGAAACACCATGAAAGACAACATATGATTTTTGCCTATGTCAGCAAAAGTATTAAACCTTGCACTCTCCTTGTCCATTCCCATAGAGCCCTGTGTGTTATTGCTGTGTCTAGAGCCGGATTGCAGGGGATGATTGACATATTATTACCGACATGGTATAAATTGTTTGCCAGTATCAAAACACAATGCCCACCTTTGCCAAAAGATTGATGATTTCTCGCGTTATCGAGCAGGTCGTTGCATCCTGAGCGTGGTCCGTCGCGGCGTGATTGCCAAATTGAGTGTCAAGCGGACGCGCCCATGTACAAGGATTTAAATCATTTCCCAAAGGGAAAATATTTTCCCCGTATTTAATTTGCCGTTCAACGCAGCAGACACGGTCGGCTGAGCACAAATTTTCGTCGTTATGCATATCACGCCTGATATGGGTGACGAAGTAGCTCGATGAAAGGTAAATACACTTCGACTCCACCACGACGTTTTGTTACTCTCTGGAGACCGTACTTTCACAAACAACCGACCGATATTACCTCATCGTTTAATTGACATCTTATTTACAACCATGTTGCAGTCGTTTCGCATTACTATTAACACAGTTTATACCGGTGATAGATTGCAGACGCCCTATTTCGGTTACAATGATCTGAAAACATTCGTAATGACTCCGATGCCGACAATGCAATCTGAATGTCTAAAAGTTATAAATAATTGCATTTAGTTGATATCTAATTTTGATACTGTGGGCTTTGAAAGGCGCTTCATAAATGTTTTTTTTTATAGCGGTTTGTACCACGTAACGAAAAATAACGCATATATGTACACGTTTGAGATGCGTGATAAATGTATTTTTCCGACGCGATGTTGTTATAGTATATAATCTATACATACTTTGCAAATAACTATGCTTCGATTTCTGGATTTTGTAGTGCGCATGGTCAGACCTACACCGTTACGTGTTTGTAGACTATGTACCTTTTATATATTCTTGTCGTCATTTGATCATTTGCATAGCTGCAACCAAGACCATGTGTAGCCATACACCATGTCCTGCAGTCTTATTTATAGCAAAGGCACGCCTAACAAGCAATGTTATGTAGCTTTTCCATTGAACGTCCTGAAAGCGAAATAGAGCCAGAAGGTTTTGCTTAAGCCGATTCAATAAATGCTCCTTTATATGGCTTCCAAAGCCCTTAACCTCATAGTGTACTGCTCATTACCAACTATTTAGCTTATAAGTCACAAGGTCTAACACAGTCATCGGACAAATATAAATATGAGGTTAGCAACTTCTTGGAATGGAGACTTTGACCCCTGGTCATACAGTTACGGCTCAATTCCACACTAGATCTCATTTTGTGGGAACAAGTGTGTCAACTTCGTTTCCACATCCACCTTCAACGTGCCTATCCTGCAGCTGCAAACCAATATAGAATTGCCAATGACCACAATTTCTTAAACCTTTCTCCACAAGATGAATTCCTTCATCATTATTGCATCATTCACATCACGGAGACTCAATGGCAAAAGGTGACGGAAAAATCTCGGAGACTGCTTGGCACGAGGAAAGATGCAAGAGGCGGCATTTCTCCCAGTTTGCGAAGTATGCAAAGCCACTGATAAAGTAGATGCACGTATTTATCGACATACGAATCATATCAATACACACTACAGGCAATAAATCATGGCATACGCTAAACTCTACAGCCTGGATCAATACATTTAACATGCTAATTGGAATAGGGGGGCTAAACCATTCAAATTAGCTATAACGTTTGTATAAGCACTAAGATGAAATATCATGCGTTAGATTAGAGTAACGTCAAATGCATATTGGCGGCATTCAATACAAGATTGATTGTTCGTTATCGCTGTGAACTAGACTTAAGGTGCAGAGCGATAATTCTCCTAAGAAGGAACGCCTCACCTTTATGGCGACTAACAACATTACACAAGTATATGTCCTCACTACAACGAACCACTATTGTAAATTAGTACCTCACTCATAAGGAGAAGAATCAAAATATTGTTCGAAGCTAGTCTTGCACGTGTCTACTGCCGTAAACAATTGATGCTTTGCCATGATAATGTAGCGAATTTTATAAGCTTACTCATCTTAAACAATACTTGTTCGGAGTATGAATGGTGACTACTTTTCATTGTCAGAGCATCGTTTTTGCAGCTCATCAATTGTAATGTAATCGATGTATATCGAATCAAGCACTCACACATCGGTGATTAGAAAACTGATCATCTATAAAGCAATTGCGATTCATTACTGACGCACCAGTCTGTGCATACATCGCAGTGGCTAGCTAGTCACTTGCTATGCATTGGTACTGTTACATTTTGCGAATATCCATTCCAGACGCTGGCTATTATTTGATCGACAGCCAAATCATAACGTCCCCTAGTCACATAATCGTTCGGGCCATATGAAAAGGATAGTAAGTAAGGTTTTTCTAAAAACGACCAAATGATTGTTACCGCTTTTTAATTCCACACCAATCAATGAAGTGACTCCAATAGCCATAACATGCTCTGTCGAACTAAAACAAACGTCATGCAGATTTATCAATGCAGCGGACATTGCATCGATTAATGCTGTTTTTTTTTAAATTTAAATTACTGATTTATAATGCGCATTCCATCACCTATTATGACTGGTTGTTTGAATCAATGGAATCAAATTATCAAATGGACATTCCTCACGGAGAGCCTGGATGGATTTGTTTGTTGATAATTTGCTGGTGGTACTTTACCAGCTGACTGACACCGATTTAGCTCTACAGACAGTTGCGGTCTGTATTACTTTAAATTACAGGATATCCTTTCTGTTTGCAAATAGCAGTTTATAACAAATCTGATACTGATTAGCTTAACATGTGTTCAGTCTTTTCACTGCTACAATGTCATATGCAATATTAACTTTTTGGTCTATTTATCTAGCATCGTATAACGCTCAGTGTATGTAGGTAGGGGGTTAGTTAAAAACGGCGATTTCAATATCTAGCAGTAATCCCTAAGCATATCGTGTCAGCCACGGATAAATAAACGATTGCGGGCAGATGCTGGCGATCAATTATTCATTCATATAGTTTGTGTTCTGCCGGGCAAAAATACAGCAACGTATACCGATCCATTGCACTTATTTGAAGTGACTAATGAGTGATGGTGATGTGATTTTAGTGGTAGGATTTTGATAACAAACAGTGTATTCTGATATTTAGAACACCCGCAAATCTTTATGTGGGAAGCAAAATCTTTTTAAAGAGTAATTGTTAAAGTGCCTTTAAAAATGCAACGGTTAAACACCGACTACTTCTGAAATGTTAATGACACATATCACTATATCCCCCTGACATAGATTCTTGATCTCGGAAGATGAGGACGTCGACTATCGAATACCTTGCTCCAGTTGAATAAGCTCGTGTACCAGGATGAAGTTGCGGATATTAGCAAATAGACAAAAATCGTAATTTAATGTTGTCATTGCCTAGCTTTGTTCCTCGATTATATACAACGCGTCGCGGTGATTCGAAACCATTAGTGGCGATTCAGATTGAATATTCGGCAGTTGCAGCAAACCATTGTTCGGAGTATTAACATTGTTGCACTTGAATCCACGTCGTCAACTCTCATATTTCCATTGCCCACATCAAAACCATTCATCTTGTACGCCCAGATTGTGCTATCAGAAGCTTTCATGAAGAATATTATTGCCGATATGCAGTGTTTGAGAAATATCTATCCTGTTACCTACCTTTATAACACCCGGTATCATAAGCCTATATGACGTCGTAGGGGAGACATTCATGTTGTTCTTCCTCCAGCGTAAGGCGTCAAGGTATCGAGTCAAAAGATGTCCATACACATTGTTAGAGAAACGATCCAATTAAACTACAACGGCCCCTCCCCGTTGCCAATTAAGTGTTAGCTTCCATGCTTAAACCCATGTGGCATTCAATCTATCGGAATAGCGCAGTTGAAGTGACTAGCCGTATATTTCCGATTGTTGACCGTATAGAAACGCAAACAATTGCAAGATCATCAGCAGCTGTGTTACAATGTCAGTATCATAATAAATTATTTCGCCGTCAACCAGTATTCTCTCCCCAACAAGGCACCATTTGAAAATGGTTGATATCATGTCCATCCCTTATAGCATGTAATAACAAGACTTCTTTTAACAGGAGCGTTCACTGGTGCTTATTGACACGTCAGAATGTATAAATGTTTACGCCAATTGTATGGCATTAGCGGAAAAATAAATTCAAAGACACGGAAAACGCTAAATTGATTCTGAAAGATGCATAGAAATGGTGAGTGCCTCTTTCAGTTAAGAATCAATGTGAAGCAAATTTGTCTCTCTTCAACAGGCACAATAACTCTCATGTAATGAAACAAAGATAAGGTTAAGATTCAGTTTCTGAATGACATTTTAGCCACGGACCACATTATTGTTCTGCGTCAAGGTTGTGTCTGCGATCGGCCAACAGCATTCAGAAAAATAATATTTGTTTTATGTTTTTGTTACTGAATTTATTTTAAACGAGAACAATGGGTTGTGTGATGGGAACAGACAATACAAACCACACTGATATGGGGTTGGCTTAACATACGGGTATCATATTCCAATACGTTGCACGCTTTGCTATCGAACAGTCAATTTAAAACATAACATGCGCTGTCGAACTAACACATACGTCATGCAGATTTATCAACGCAGTGGACTTGAATCGATTAATGCTGGTTTGTTTTAATTAAAATAACTTATTTATAATGCGCATTACATCTCCTATTACATCTTCTCGAATTTGTCGATGTCGCATCGCTGCAATTACCGCTCACAAGCGGTTCGAAATGCTCTTGGGGGGCAGTAATTGACACATGGCTGATAGGCTATCGCAGTATACTCTCCCCGCGAAACCACTTGCTGGCAATAGTTTATGGAATGCACATCGCCAATTGCATCTTATAACACGCGTTCTATCCTTACGTTCACTTGTTTAACATGAATATGTACTTTTTGCACAAGTTATACTTTAACGCTCTAGGATTTATCAATACTTTGTCCGATTGTATGTCATACACAGTGTGGCACCATTTCTCGTTGAAAGGTTTATGGGCAATTAAGTTGTGTGATGGGAAGAGAAAAAACAAAGCAAGCTGATATTGGGATGGCTGAACATACAAAAATCAATACTTTGCACAATTTGCTATCATATCGTTAATTACACAGCATCTGAAGTGTATCTTCTCGAATTATCTTTGTGGCGTCTTTGCAATTAGCATTCGCAAGCGCGTCGCAATCTACTTTAGACAGTAATTCATTATATAGTCGATAGGCTATCGAGTCAACTCGAAGAAAAGACGCCGACATAAGACCCCTTCAGCAACTTATTGACACTCATCCTTCTCTCACGATGATGCCATGGCTAGTGCTTTGTCTGCCATCCAAGCGCAATTGTAAGACGTACAGAGGAGTAACGTTTTTATCCTATAATCAATCCAACGGAACGAAATAGAAAACACAAGGGTTTGCGCAAGTCATGACTTTGATATATAGTGAAGTGTTGCCTACAGGGAGGACAACTAGTGGCCTCTTGATGTGCACACCTTGATTAAGTATTTGGAAAGGCTATTCCTTCAAATATATATATTTTGTTGTGTATTTGGGTAGACTTACGTAACCAGTGTATCTCATCCGAATAAAGTATAATGCTTAAGGAGAAACAATAGATAAACATTTGTTTTCATTCTTACTGCATTCGTGATGACAACCATACCAATAAGCCTGCAAATAGTGTAATTATTCATTTATTTAAAGTATCAAACAGCAATCATACTATTGAGAAGCAGTACTGATTTTTGCTTAGATATACTATGCTCATCATTGAAATTGGATATAAAAATAGATATTTGAATTAGCGGATTAGACGCTTCGAGACACCGCAGGACGCAAGGGCGCATTGTATTACAAACAAATGTTATATCCCTACGAACTTCATTGTTCAATAATAATGATATGCTTGATGTTTATGATATTTTGAGAGACGTCTTTGCACTCAGGCCTAGGATATTGGTAAATGGCATTTAAGCAAGAGCACAACAACTTACCATGCCTTTGCTATCAGGCTCTAGAGTGGACGCTTTATGTGGCCCAAATGTGGTTGTGTGAAGTGGCAGAAATGCGTGGGTATGCGGAATAATCGCCAGACTATAATAAGAAAGCATTAATATTGAGCGGAAACATTGTGACGATATGATATAGTTAATGCTTGATTAAATATCAAGTGGAGTTACGAACGCGCCAAAGATTGATGGGCAGGCATCTCATTGCTATACTCAGTCCGATGTGTCATACATCTTTAATCCTCCCAGGCGGCATGATTGATGAGAACATCAGTAACTAAAGTAGATAAACGGCTAGATGTCAACCAACAGAGGTGAAAGCCGTGAACAGAATACGAGATTAGTGCTAACTAAGCAAATCGCAATAAATCACATTGTGCATCTCCGTTGCATTCAGTTAACAAATCAAAGATAAATAAATTAGCTTCAGAAAATGGATAGTAGTTGGTTAACAATGACGTATTGGCTTGATAGCAGCGATTTACATTAACCCGCATCTGCGGAAAATAAAACTGCACAAAGTAAAGCGGCACTGCTACTTGGAAAATGCTTAAATGTGCCTCAACATTACAGAGGTCGCTTCCGTATTTTCTAGAGCCTTCAAGCTACATCTCCAACTCAATGCACCTCGCCTACGTATGTCTGTTTTCACGACAAGTTCTACGGTTTATGTCACCAAGGACAACCGGCACCCATTTGTGACGAAGTTGAGCCGATTAAACATGAAATTATTAGGCATGCAATGTTTTACAACATAACCATTTACATCATTTGCTTTGGCACGTTGGTGAATAAAACAAGCAGAGCATTCAATCCCACGTACAAATATTAAGAACCCTTCGGGGTGCCGACGCGTTCACCAGCGCAATGATTTAGATATTCGCGACAGCAGATGCAAAGAAAATGTAAACGTCATGAGTTGTGATTACATATTTGCTATGAAGCAAATTGTTAACAATAAGAAAGAACGGAGATGGATCTGGTTAGTTTATAAATTTCTCTGAACAGGAAGCATAGCATAATCTTTTGATATATTGATAGGTGCGGTCATCTTAGACAACAATTTTGTTTATTGGTTTACTGTACACGAACAGCACAGTCATTGCAGAATATTTATCGGGACGCTTATGGCATGCTATAACGGTCATGTGGAGAATAATTCTCTATCTGCTTATTCCTCAGGTGTTGCCTCATTCCAAGCATTGGGTGAATCCAATTCCTAAGAAAAGGGGATTATATGATTCAGTTTTATTTATGTCGCGGATTTTTTGTTGATAAATATATCGCAAACATATGCTCGGCTCACTATAAAATTCCTTAATCAAGACGGGGTTATTCCCTGTTAACCATTTAAAGGGCGATGTTAAGTGAGCAACCATCATTAGAAAAATACCAAGCTCGCCGAAACAATTAGCACAGCCTATAAAGTTGGCATAATACAACGGTGAGCAGCCGCTATCGTCAAATATGCGATAAATCTGCTGAATAATGATTACGAGTGGTAATTATGCGACCAGTTGAAGATAGTGCACAGCGCTAGTTTCGAAAGCAGCTTCGGGTGTTCAGTGTTTTCAATGCTACGATGAATCAAACGAAACGCAAGAATAGAGCTCAATGTAATTATTTGCCATAAGTGCCATATTGCAGCCGCCTGGTGTCGTATAACATCACAAATCAACTAAATGGATTACTATTGTAGAACGCACTGCAGATTCTCGACCAAAATGTTTTGGCATTTAACTGTTATAATGCCCTTGGTACCTAAAATCGATTCTGCTCAATTGCAATGATGTATATTGTAGTGCAGCGTAAATGTCTTTTAAATGCCTGATGATCGTAATTAGAAAAATTAATGACAGCGGTCATTCTAAGATAGCTCAGCATATTTTGCTTGAAGCGACAAGAGATACATTATTGTTCATTGTCATCTACTTAGGAATATCATGATACAAAAAATGTATCGGCTTCGAGAAATGCATAAACACCACCAGCTTGTCGCCAGCAAGGCGATGTAACGATAGAGTATTTGATGTCAAGATACGGCGACTCTGCAGCACCAACCGACATCGATTAAATGTAAGCCATGATTCCATGCGTATTAAAAAAGCTTATATGAGGTATATTTCATTTCGTTCGGTAAAAGATTTATCTTTATTTCTTTCCATTATATTACTTCCGGTAATAGATTGCCATTACTGACTCCGTTAACTTAAGTGTCTGTCACTCACGTCAATCATGGTAATGCCTGAACCTCGCTTAAAGCTGTCTCGTTAAATAAGCTATACAGGGCACTTTATTGAGAGCTAAGTAAAGGCTAGAGAATATAGGATTGCATGTTGTAGCGAACGCATATAAATAAGCTTCCTGCTGCAAATGCGTACACCTATTGTCCCATTTGCATAAACAGTTTGCGTTAAGGTCTAATGACGTCCAGTGTATGTTTTTGCCTGGTAATAAGTTTGGGTTTAGTGAATATATATGTTGGATCATTGCTTTTGCCTGTACAGCTGAATTATACATCTGTATTAATGTGTAATGAAAAACATCCGCTTAAGTAGCAAAAATGTTCTGCATACGATTCACCTTGTGTTGAAGCCGTTTAACCTGATGCAATCGCAGAAACAATAAATGCAATGAAATTTACGAAGCCGTGGTTAAACATAACGTCAATATTTTATTGTAATATACATTTTCTTTTTCTCTTAAAATACCATCAGTTATGGCAATGGACTGCATATAAGGTGTCCTGTGAGAAATTTCCCAAATCCCCTACTTTCATTAATGTGGTTAGTTAGTCAGGACAAATATTTCTGAAAACGCAGGAGAGAAAACATCAATATTTAGTTGTATGGATGATAGTTCAAGGCGTGGCATTATGTATATCATATCAATCAGCTGCAGTAATTTATTGTCATACAGTAAGCTTATGTAATGAATTCGAAATTCTAAGCTGTGTTAGACAGCAGCGTGTAACCATATCCTCTTTTGCACCGACGATTTCTAAGCAGACAACCGACAACGTAATGAATACAATGATCGTTGCATTATTGGATGGTATATTCTAATTCGGATGGAAGACAAGGCAATAGATGACTGCCTAATGGTAAAACCCCCAAAACAATCTAATTTTGAACCATCAGGCCAGAATTCCAGTGGAATATCATGTTCAAAAAAATCAATTAATAGGCGGTCCTCTCTGCTCAAAAAATATGTACTGTCGCGTCACTGTTAGTAGTTTGCAGTCACTTTTGGAATGTAATTCATTTCCTGACTTCTTATATTGACGTGGCATATTGTACTGATGTATTCTGTTTGTGTTCACCTTATGAAGCTTGTTTAATAAGCCTTTGAGAACAATGTAAATAAGATACAATGTCATGGCGATATTCTCTACACCAATATTATCACTGCCTTTGGAATAATCACGCAATTTTGTGCTTTGCATTCCATGTATGCAGCCTTTCTAAAAGGAAAGTCGTCTTAATAAAACAGGCTCCTAGATGTCTCAAACCGCCTAGCAATTGGTCCAATTAGTTTTCCCTGCTTACCGAAATTGCAAAGCGGGAGCGAAACCATGTCATAGCATTCTATCCAATTTAGCAAGTTATGTATTGAGAAATGTACAGAAACACGCCACCCGTTCTAACTGCACGTTATGCAAAGACCCACATGCCATTAATCATTATTATCACTTCAGTCGTTCAATCCGTGATGCTCTCTATGTTTTTTTCGTAACTGTCGATATTGCAGCTCAGATTCGACTGCAGATGTATTGAGCTTTATCAATTTTCTCGAGCAACAACGGTTCTAGCAAATTTAAGAAGAGATTGGTTTGTGATGGGTGACCTGATGTTATTGTACTGTTAATCTTATATATGCTTAATCAGCGTCCATGCAAGATAGATGTCTGGCAAACGAAAACATCAGCCTATGTGTATCATGGGTGCGAGTAACAGAGGATATCTATCACACTAAACCTTAGCATACACAGCTTTGTGTAATTGTCCAACATTCTCTCACTGCGCAAATGTTGAAATATGTTTCCGTCATATCCTTTGAAATGGATAAGCAACACAAATACGTTTCGCCGCATGAATATTGTTTAATACGTACATCGTGCGCTGAGAAAGTACAACTATCACTTTTTCAGTTCATTGTTCGTTCGCACCTGTTTAACTGCAATGTCGAACTGATTTACAGGGTAGACAATATATCTTCGTTGCCTGGTTATGCCAGACCTCTCTACACCAGCATCATTGCGGGCACTTATAAATCCGATTCCGATTCCATGGCATAAAAATTGATAATTACTGAGTAACGGTTGCCGAATATACAACACTGTCATTTTGAGTGGCACACGAACCTGTCGGATGATTGATTCGGTACAAGACTGAGTGTTAGCCTTAATTATAATCATGGAATATTTTATGGCCGGTATCTGCTACTATATGGCTGATTTACGAATGTTTTATACCCGGGCACATAGAATGGTAGCTGTTCGGAAGAATTTACAATTAAGAATCAACTTATTTCAAGGAGCTTCTCCAGATGCTACATAAGTACTTGCGATGCAGAACGATCCCAACCGAACCAGTAACATACAGATAAGTTATGAATTAACATTTCTCAACCCCAGACACCTAGGTAACTACGGGAGATTGCAGACTTATGTACATGAGCCGATCAACGGTTGGGACATATACATATCTATGAAACTGTAATATCGCCCAACCTGGCTTATCAGAGTAGGGATTGTGCTGCATGTTGTCCTCATTCAACAATTCACCGTTGATGGAAACATCCATAGGCGTCCATTCACTTTGATATTGGTAGCAGTTTTTTTGCATCTTTGATCATGAGGGCACATGTAACGGTGTATATAACCTCGTATAATCGAGGTGTTGATTTTAGCAGTGTAGTACAAACCAAATGACCATGAACATTTTAGAATAACGAGTCAACTCATGATTGGAAAATCGGCATATCCTCATTGTAGTTTGATCATACAATATAAGCCGGAATTAGGCAACCGCACATGAAAGAATTTGCATTCCATACTTGTATGATACTTTTGTATCAATATTCCAAAGTTAATTATATGCACAATATGGTTGTTCTCTGCTTTTGTCTATTCAGATCAATTTTTAACCGGGTGGCCAGTTTCGGTATGACCCCTCATTGTAGCATGACAACACATTATGAAACCATATAGAAGACTGCTGTAGTGGAACAATTTGCATTCAATGCTTGTCTCCTACACTAAATGGTATTGAGACGGAAAAAAAGACGATATAAAAATTTGATAACACTCCACATACGCATGTGGTTTGTCATTCGTAGAATCTCAGTCTATAGACCGGTTCATTGCAGTTGCAACCGATATATCATGCTGGAATGTTAGCATAAATAACATGAACATGTCCTTGCGCACCTTGGTTATAATTTACGATTCTATGTTTATGCAACCACAGGTCATATACATTTTTTACTGTGGCATTATTTTCTGCGTCGTCATAAACACTGAACTGCCGACCAATCCTTATTAAAGGTCGTTAACTTGCTTTCCAGGCGTAGTTATTTCACTGCTTTTAAAGGAAAAAACAAAACTTTGCTTTTAGAGAAGATTTAAACAAAGCAAGTATTCAATAAATACCCATTGATTCTGAAAAGCACTGCATCGCACAATCGCATTTGCCAGGGTGATGCGACACATCAAACGACTGTAGTGAGAATACGTTGCATGGACTAATAGGCCGAACAGCGCGGTTTCACTAAACAGGACACGATGAAGCTTTTCCATCATTTGACAAATGCATCATTTGTGTCTGCATTTGTTCAAGGCAGAAAACAGTTAACCTTGTTATGATAATCGTAATGACACATGTGCATTAATCCAATAATCCAAGCTAATACATCTATAAAATATTAGCCTGCATAACGACCTAAAAGCAATTGACCCACAACAAGTGTGTCTGAGGTATCGACCACGGATGGCTGGGAATCGTATTTGGCAAAAACCATTCGAGCATGAAAACGGCCATTAGCACATCATGTGTTCAATGAGACGTGGTTAATATACCTCGTGTTATGATCGTCCTATTGGATTGATGAAATTTACATGTCGATATTTGGCATTGCTGAAAATAATTTGTGTGAAGCGGGTTCCTCGCACTTGCACACCCCATGTTATGCCTCGTGAATCTATGCCTCAACATTCCTCATAGTAACAATTGCGTTACACTTGTCAATGCACTACGCTATCGATGGATTTTAATCTGCTGAACCATTTATCGAGATGACAATAGAATTGTACACAACGATAAGGAGATAAATAATGCAGTGGGGAATTGTAGATAACATTGGCTGACCTAACAAGCCTAATGCCTGGTATAATTGTCGTGCCTGCCAGTGATAATGTACTCATAAAAAAAAAGTTGGAGAGCTAGTGAACACGTTGAGATGAACGGGCATATCGATCGTTATTCGACTCCTTCGAATATACTATAGAGAACGAAGCTACTCTGCAGGTGCCCAGATATATATATATATATATATATATATATATATATATATATATATATATATATATATATATATATATATATATATATATATATATATATATATATATATATATATATATATATATATATATATATATATATATATATATATATATATGCATATATATATTTGATACGAGTTATAAAATGTCTAAGCTATTGTTTGCTCTAGACTTGTACCCATTTACATTTGCGTCCAATATCGACACATGAAATAAAACGTTTCATAATTAAAATAGGAAATTACTTCTTGCATGATTCTTTATGACCATGTGAAAGGCGAGGATATTCCAGCAAATTGATTTTGTTGAGGTTTGAAAATGACAGAAGTTGGGCTTTTGTCATGTCCACTGAGCATCAATTCTCAATGCAACACTTCTCATGACATCCAAGCTATGGCCGTTACAGCTCGGTGGTAGCAAATTTGAAAATTTTCGTTCATTTCGTTTATATAATTAAGGTTTGTGTTGAACCTGAGATTTAAAATATGATGTTGATTTAGGTTCCACGATAAATAACGATGATACGGTCACGTCTTCCTGAAGGTGGAATCGGTTTTAGATTCATTCGTTAATTGCCTAGATTATGCACTGAGACTACATCATACACACATTAAATAAACACACCAATAAGGTGTAACTTTTGTCCAGCAATAAGCGTGTACGCTATGTGTTTAACATGTAGAGCAATATCTACAAATTGCACCTGCCAATGCACTCTGTATTAATGGTGCACAATTAATTTTCTTTTGAGTTCCCAAATGGTATATAGTTATAATTGAGCAGGTCATTTTATATAAGGACTGACTTAAGGAAGGATATTATCGCCCTGTACACTGATAGTGTTCGCTGTCACTGCAATGTATGCTGGAATATGACCAACAGCTATTCCATAACAGATAGATTTTCATCGATTTAAACTCCTTGCTGCTTCGAAGGAAATGCATAGAGTGGTGAATGCAGATCAAAGAGTAGGTAGATTAACCTAAAGTCAAATTAGAAAGTCAATATGTGGCGTGAAATTGCCTCCCTGATAATTGAATTCCCTCGATGAAAAATATAACCAATCGAGTTTTCCATATCTAGACAATATTGAACATTATATCGAGCACTCACGATTAGTTTTTTTTTATTCTTGCACTCATTTGCGATAGAAATCAGTGTCTTGCTTGTCATCAACATATTAAAGACTGATATGCATTGTTTAATCTACCAGACAATCCCAGAATCAGTGATAGAATTCGTTTGATGTTAGTACCATACAGCCATGTACCAAAATATACCGCACTCACTGAGTATATTACTGTTCCGATATTATAAAGGTAGGCATTCAGGGCAATCGCTTTGCTATAAATGCTCTAGAGGCAATTTACCATCAGTTCATGTGGCTGTAGTACATCTAGCAAGGACATTGGTGCTCATTGCGTCACCAACTGCAACGACGCGTGTAGCGTTCAAAACACTCAAGAGGCCTACAGGTTAGTTTCCGGGGGGTTATCTACCATAGGGCCAGCTGATATATAAATGCGCATCAATTAATCAATACGGTAATTCACCCGGAGGATTCATGGTGACTCAAGAGACGAATATATAAGTTTTGCCCATCGATTGGAATGGAACCAAACGTACCAGTGACCTTAACATTAATACTAGCAGTACCAATGGCACTGATCGACTGCATTTTAATTTCATATGCACCCATATTACTCAGACCACAGAGCGATTTATATACCATCATGCGATAATTGCGAATTTTGTCCTCCATTATTAATCATTGTCAAAAAGGGGAATATTTAATCGACATGTTACGGAAATCAAATAGTTGACGTAGCTCGTTTGGTCCATTATTTCAGAGTTCGCTGTTGTCATTAAGAATAATCTCTATATATGACAAGTAAGACAAGAGAGAAGAGATGATATTTAGCATACAATGCAGGGTGTTGACCACGGAATACATTCTTTATGGCAATGCATTTAGCCGCAATGTCGCGTTGTTTCATTAACAGCTACTCATCTGATGTACTTTTGATGAGCGATGTTAAGAGGTATGTTTTGGAATAATAATGCACTAAGACTAGCACATAACATTACTTGCATAAACCATGTAGATAGACCCATGTGCTAGTTGAGCTCAAACTCTTAGGCTGCAATAATATACTCACTGTACTATTAGTCGTATATAAATAAAACACAAATTCCAAGAACAGACCTTTTCTAAGCCTATACATTGTCCGGCACAAATGCCTCACCATCGTGAGCTGCTGTTGCATCACACCATGGAGCTGTCCGAAAAAAGCGTTGATGCAAAAAAAGTCTTGCAAACCTCTCCTACTAGTCATATGAATTTTAGGCCAACATAGTATTACTCGCTCGTGATGAACAAAATGGTGACCCTGTGAGTAGCTTTTGCTCAACTTTGCCTCCAGACGGCGGTGTTAAGACATCATGTACTTCAATGGGCGAAGCTTGGGGCGCATTATGCAATTTGAATCATTTTTCAGATAAAAATATCAACAGTGCTGCAATAACATATCGAATGCCCCGAATAGATTAGTACGTTAACAAAATCAGTAAACCCGCGTGATAGCTAAATTTCGTTATGATAGGAAATATATCACCCATAATGCGCCCCTTTCTTGCAGAAGTGATTGCAAATACATGAGAAATAGCGTCGTATCGTGTTAAAATTACAACAAAGTAGAATTTACAGTATGCTGTGCCAGTTGGCAACTTTTGCATGTTTGACGACGTTGCATTCATCACATTGCACTACATTTGTTGGGCTGAGGTTCACTGTAATGTCCGATTACAAGTCTCTATCGACCAATGGCCGCTGGGTGGATAGCTGTGGATACATAGTTACATTGCTTAGTCGCCCGATATTGCGACCAATCGGCATTAAAACAAAGTGTCCCTTCCCCGTTAGGCACTCTTAATTGGGTTGACATTGGGGACCCTGCCCACAACATCGTGTCGTGTCGGTCCATACCACTGTCTATTGTGCAGAAACGTCACATCAGTGGTTGCGTTGACCAGAAATATGATTTCGCCCGCAGTTGCGCAGTTAACGACCTTGATGTTATGCGGTCATTGCAACACTATTGAATGTACGTAGTGCATAACTATTATTCCATGAATATCTAGAAACCTGCAGTATTGATAATGTCCCGAATGATGTCCATTAATAACGTTGTGTCGGTGATCTATACGAAGGTGCTCTTCAAAAAGTGGACCAGATGGCAGCGCACTGCGCGGTTGTTGTACCAATCAAGATATTATCAGAAAATACGCGGACCGACACTTGTTTGATCAAGGTCATATTTAAACTACGTGATAAGCGGACACTCGAACTGGGTCCCGTGTGCCAGCATCCAAAATGACTTCTTGAAGTGTGTTGATAAATGCTGAGAAATGTACAATATGCTGACCACTATCGATAGTATGACAAAGATATACAGTGTAGGTAATCAGCACTAGTATCATGAAAACGCATAGCGCGAATGCGCATAAACGCTGATGTTTGGATGAGCGTGTGTTTGTAATGATGCTGATGGGTGCGGCGGCACCGACGTGGTTAAGGAAGATATTTGACTTCGCGGGGAAGCACTGTTATAGCACATTCTAGACGCTAATGAGGATATCAATTGCGAATAGCAAGAACTACTCAACCATCACTTTAACTATTTAACACGCAGATTGTATTGATGATAGGGGGTCACGTAAAATCAAAATAGAATACTAAAAATAATTATGAACAACGTTGCTCTCTTCATCGTATGCCAATAAACTAAGATAAGAGTACACCAACAAAGCCGATGTATTGGTAACAATTGCGCAAGGTCAACCTTAATCTCGATTAAAATAGCACATTGGGTGGCAAAGCATCGCGCTACAGTTGTCAGGGCGGTGGAAAATATATATTCCAATCCCTTAGTCAATATGCGTTCCGCAATAGGCTGTATGTGTTATTCTTACAGACAAGGAGGAATTCAACTTTAACGTTTGCTAATAGATAACCGTCTCCTATAGTGGTATGCGTTTGAGCAAGAACCATGATAACATATGCATTGTTTGCATTTCTATTTGCTTTGATTTCTTTCGTTGTATGAACGATGTTGTAGCGGCACCCATCAATAACTATGCCAACTGGGCTGTTCCTAGTGCTGTTGATAAATGACGTGAGCAACGGTCAATCTGCAGGGGTTTTTTTAAGGTTCAGAATTCCCTGCCGTGAACCCACAATCATTTAGTGCACTAAATGTGAAACGAAAAAAAATGACAGATTATAGATAATTGATAGCTAAAGTTATAACAATTATTATATGCGCCATAACCTAGACAATTATTTTTAATTTTGAAATTGAAATATAAACCCGAAGTTGCATAGTTAAGCGCCGTGTGCTCAAGTTGCGTTTGATATGCGGAGAAACAGAAATTAATGAATACGGACTTAAAAGCAGATCCGATAAGTACACTTGTAGTTATTTGAGCTGCGTGCTGGGCAATGCAATGGCGAGTACTCTATTATAGCATTCATTGCAGAAGCAGGATTGCCCTATCAATGACAATAGTTTCGTGCACATCACTGCCTTGGCTGAATGATAGGTTGAGTTTATAGACAGTAACACTGACCGAAACTTGACGAGACACTGCTTGTGTATTTTGAACTGGAAATACCCAAATAGTTATGCGCCTTAAACATGACATGAGTGCCCCTGGTTGAATATATTTTGCATAATATATATTGTGTTCAAAACCTCAGCTATTGCGGTCTTATCAACAATGAAAGCTTAGCTACCACTATGGATAATGGTTACAGTATATGAAAGTATGATTAATCTGCTTTAGTAGCGCATTCATGCTCATTTTATTATATAAAATGAAAGCGAAAAATAGCTAAATCAAATATGAAATATTAGAACCCGTGTTAATAGAGGAGATGAATGTGCTGAGTGTTGGCTCTCAAGTTTCCCCGCTTACGTGCCAATGCACTAACAAGAGGTTAATGTAACGTATGTATATATAACCATACAGAGTAATAGCTGGTAGAGGCACAAATTTTATTTTACTGAGGAACTTTCAGGACGAGCCGATTTGACTTGTAGGACATATGATACGGAAGAAAAGAACCCTACATAAGTATTAAGCTACTTTTGCTTTGATTGCGTGATATGCTACAGTAGCGAAAATATATTAAAAGGCGCATTTGTCAGTTCAAGTGCAACAATGCCGAATGTTCATAATAACGCATTAAGGCAGATCTGTTTATGGGGACACTTTCAAAGAGTTGAAATTTACATCAGGCAATATTTTCATCCTGATGTGACAAATAATCTTTATGCACCCATTGCACTAGCATTAAACAAATTCGCATGCGATGTATGGCTAACTATGGGAATTTAGTCATGTTTGTCAACAAAAACATGAGGTTTACACTAGAAACTACTCGCCGAAAGATTTTGTATCTTTTCTTGCTTGAACTTTGGAAGAGTAGATTTGTCTTATGGCTAATATATTGTCTTCAGTTTATAAAGTTAAAAGTGATTATGTGAATTAGAAACACGCCTTGATCCGGAGATTTAGGCTCACAGTATGCACTGGAAATCAAGAAATAAAGGAATAATGCAATGTATGAGTCACATTTTGCAAAGGAAAATGATACGTGCCCCTTTATCAGTTTTATTGGGTAGTTATTTTAGAAGCAAATATTTGATCTATAAGCGACTGAAACTGCAACATACTCTACGATGCGTCGGTCATTTATATATTAAGCACCACTTCACCATTATCGGATAGTTAACCACTGTCTGGTCTATCTCATTCTGCATCTCTACTCACTGGTAAAGGTCACTGTCCCTCGTGGTTAGAGGGTTGACGAAGTCGGGTCAGAGTACAGACCGCACGCAACTGTGGTGACAAGGTCGGCTTTGTGGTATAATGTCTTATTGCTATCTGTCAGAAGGCCCCTGCTTGGTCACTTCGTTAAGCCATCCGTCATATGCTGACTGCTATATATATGTATAGCCTATAGAAAGCTTTTTCCTTCACGGCGAGTCATGTCGTCTTCGGGTATGCGAAAACGTACGGTTAACTATGGCTAATTAGAAAGAGAAAACGAAAGCAATTATCACTTTTTTTGTTGGCGGAAAAACGTCACAACACGAGTAAGCTAACTTGTTTCAAGCGCAAGTATGTAATTCAATTGTGACAATGTCCACGTGGTTTTCAATGCTCTATGACTATATGACCACCTGCTTAACACCCATGCCTTATATGCGACTACCTGCTTGGTGATTGACCGGTAACCTGTATAACGACATGGAGATGAAGAAGATCCAAGGTGGTTCACAAAATAACTCATGTGTTGCTTATAGCTTTGTTAATATGCTCATCTATGCGAAATACGTTCGAAACGCTGCTATAGATATGAGATTAAGGCTAATTGAATGTTTTCGATGGATATCTATGTGAGACGCCTCATCCGCAGACATGCTAGATGTCAATGCCCGCCATGCGCACCGAACATGACTCTCAGTATACATATCTATACGCATATATGTAATATGTTAAATATGGAACGTATATAAATACACCTTAAACTTAGACTTACCTTAAACGATAGAGCAATCATTTATATTGCCGGATGTATTTTTTATAATACACCAGTCTTCTTACGGAGGCTATGATCGTAGAGATTTACAGTTACAGAATCAGCCGAACCGCTGAGTGTCAGCAATGCATTTTAAAGCCGTGGAGAAAATACTGAATGAGTATTAAATTGGCATCGCATAATGAATCACGCTTTGCCAGTCCAGTTTATCCTGCCCGACACATAGTGACCTTAGATTCGACAAAGGTCGACTTCAATTAACATTACGCGGGAAAGTGGAGATTGTTAGTAGATGATTATTACAGCCACGATACATTAGTGTGGCATGTTTCACAGTACTAAATTAACATATATGAAAATATATGTTTGGTCTTTTGTCCAGTGTTAGTTGCAGAATAAATATTAAATGGCTTCACAACCATAGAGTGGACCTTATGAGTACCACGGCACGGATATTTGAGTGTCTGGAAGTCATTTTATTGTAGTATATATGTAGTATTGGAACTAACGATAAGAAAAGAGGGCTAAGACAATTGGGTCGATAAAGGTCAAAGTTTTATTTTGCATGGCGAATATGATTATGTAGCTTCTCAGTTAATACGTTTACGTTTGCACAAGAGCATTGATGTTCTTATTTCATGACATTTGACATACTCCTAGAATGTATTCGATTCCATGTTAACACTCCAGCCTATATTGATTGTACAAAACATATATGTGGTGTTCTTTATTGCCGGGAAAATATTTTCACATTCCGAAGGTGTGAATAGGCATTGATAATTGTGCCATATTAGAAAGAACACATGACACACGTGCTGGATGTCAGTATCTATCAATGCACTAGATGTGCATTGGTCTTTTGGCAAAGATTGATATAGCAAAGTAGTACTTAGCGTACCAGGCAATGTTATAAGGCATGTGTTGAGGAATACTCTATGCACTGCAAAAGCTTTATGGCAAAATATTAATGGAGGTTAATTATTTTACAAGGCTGGACATTAGAGATTTTTTTATGGAGCCAAACATTCGGGTGCAATGCAGAATCTAACCAGACCAGGAGTAGATAATGACATATCTGTAGCCAAGTTCATAGTTTGGATAGACAGATGAATATAACCTGCATTTTGTTTATTGTTTGGGCGCAAGTTGAACATTACTTTGCATACGGAAGGGTATAGTGAGAGGCACATCAAGTGGCAAAACTCATGATCCGTTAATCTGCATGAATCTGATTTCTCTTACATGCAGTGTATACTAATGCAGTTCTTATATATAACAAAATATTGTATATTGTATAAAGGTGTGGTTGAATAAACACTGCACAGCACTGGGAATGAGGTCACAACTGCACTTTAGCATCACTGACTATCCCCAAACTTAATTAAGAACATGAATTTTTCTTCGGTGATCTGCATAACCAATGGATCGTTAATGGGCATGGAAAGGGGATTATATGCTAGTTTTATATCCAGAAAGCACAATTACTTGTCCAATCGTTCATTTGTAATGACGATGGCGTTTTGTAATCAACTATCAATTATGCAGTCCATGTCGAAAAAAGTCATTATCACTACATAAAAAAGATGATTTACGCGCAATCGAGTCAGCTAATGGGATACAGGAAAACAGATGGCATGATGTGTCACGACTTAGTACCCTCGTTAGTAATTTCTAATTGCTCAGTGAGCGCACGATAGGGGCTATTATTGTATTGCGAGGCTCCAGAAAATAATGCTGCATATGTAATTCTAATAGTAAGATACATATATATAAATATATAAATGTATATATATATATTTTTGTATATGCATATATATAAATAGCCACATGTAAAAATAAATATATGCGTATATAAATATGTATATTAAGCCATGTTTGTATATATTAATATATTTATACTTCTAGATATATTTGCATGTAAATATTGATACGTATGTATATACATATATATGCATATATATATATTTGTGTATATTTATGTACATGTTTATATATATATACCTATCATATATATATATATATATATATATATATATATATATATATATATATATACATATATATTATATATATATAAATATACACACACACAGATATATATATATATATATATATATACGCATATATATAAATATATATATATATATATATATAAATATATATATGTATATAAATATACATATATATATACTATATATATATATATATATATATATATATATATATATATATATATATATATATATATATATATATATATATATATATTTTTTGCGCAATTATACATAAAGTGATGCTTGTAGAATTGATGCTAACAGCGCTATGCCAATATTCATTCACTTTGATTAGTAGCAGCATACAGTGCATTTAAAACAGCAATATGTTAATGATTAAACATAGCTATATTACAACGAGCATGCTGTATTACCACGAAACATTAATGTTAATGTTACAATATCTATTGTCGACGTAAGTAATGCTCAATCAGCTTCGTGTTAAAGCTTGTTATGTTAATGTCGACTTGTGTGTATATTTCTTTTTCCCAATGAAACGATTTTGTGCCATCGTAATTCCAGTAGTATGGGGTTTACAAACTGTCGCAATGTAGATTTGTGCCCCATTTTGCGACTAAATAAACAGATTATCCGAGTTCTAATAATATCAGGCTATAATATCAGGCAATACAATTAACGTTCTAAGCGCTTCCAATGGATATGCATTGCCTAGTCAACTTGTCTAACCGGACGAGTGATTTTTATAAGCCGGGCACGCATTCTGCAACACCCCGATTTGATGTTTCACGCTGAGCGGCACCCTTAACCACCGTCGGCAAGAGAAGCAGACACACAACCGGTCTCTTTAACTGAGTGTATTACGTTAACATCATGCAGCTAAGCGATCAGAGCGCTTCTTGTGGTGCTGATTAGAACTTGTGGGACGCCCTCTAATTAAGGAAGAAGTTCTCATTGGATGCAGACCAGAGCAATGTATGTGACGTAACATAAAACCGAGCCACAAGCGCGCAATCCGGGTCCCACCCTTTACGTTGATTGGTCAAGCAGGGACCGTCACGAAGAAATAACGAACATGTCTAATGAATATTCGGACGCACCAGTTTTAGACCGTGTCTTATCGTAGACTCTAGGGCGAACCCCTGTATTCTGGGTCGCAGGTTAGGTATTGGGCTTGTTGATCGGGATATAACCGTTTAACGCATTTATCTCTGGTATTATGAAAGGATGTATCCAACAAAGGCTTGGCATTGTCATGCTCAATTAAAGGCTGCTCATTATGGCAAACTGACGATTAAGCACCGCCTTTAGTCATTTTTCGCAATTAAAAATCGGTTACACCTAATTTGCCATCAGGCCTCCAATATCCGGTTTGAGCGTAGCCGATAAACTTGCTGTTAAGGGTAATTAAATGGACGAGAAAACTGCTTTGCTGTCATTGAGATTTAACTATAAATGGTCGCGTAGTTCAGATGATTTCAATCGATCGAGCAAGCACAACTACCCTTTATTTTAGCCATCGCGACGCATAATGTTGCATGTTTAATATGATTAGTTGACGTCGATCAGAAGAGGCTGAAGATATAAGTATATTTATATTCGTTTACATTATACGTTTTCGATATATCAATTTAGATATGCCGAGTCAATAATTGATAACTAATGATAGCAACAATTCGTAGAGACAATATTGGCATGGTAAAGTGAAGGGCCGAATATTTATATGTTTATATATATATATATATATATATATATATATATATATATATATATATATATATATATATATATATATATATATATATATATATATATATATATATATATATATATATATATATATATAACTGAAAAGATAAGAACAAACAACAGTGTTCGATACAGATAATTAATTTTAGGTGTGTGGTTGCTAATTGTGAGTATCCTTTCAGCTTATACAAGAACTCCCATTCATGAAAGCTTTTCATGCATACCTACAAATTCCATGCAGCCATCGACCTAGACGTGTTTTATGCTCTTCCTGTTTGCGCCGAAGGGATCGTATGTTACTAGGTGTATGTAATTGAGGTGAATCAATAAATATCAGTCTGGCGCACGAATAAAACGACCAAGTCGCACAAACATTCCGCTGCATGAATAGCCGTTCTGTTTCATATATCAAGAACTCATTGGTATATCTCAAATGAGCATAACAGCTGCGTCAATATAAAGGAAGGTAAACCGTGGAGATACCAGCCGTATATACTATCAACTGGTATCTTCGCCTAACGATATCGAGTGAGGTGACACCATGCTCGCAGACCTGCGCAGTTGCTCGACTGGACAGCCGCAGGATGCTACTTAGGATTTTAGCAACACCACCTAACGTCCAACCATATCCAGCAAAAACAAATATTGCTCTTTTATTTATGTAGAGTTAAAATAATGAAGTTCGGTATTCGTGGTTTTGTGATATAAGGCATCGGATATAATCGTTCCAAAGGATTATTCACAATTTGGTTAATTGAACCATTAATTGATTGTGCTCTTAAATTGCTGGAATTTACATGTCCATTTTGCATCGGATATTACCAGTTAACCCCTTGAAGATGATCCACATACCTTAATCAAAGTATATAAGGAACAAGCGTAATTTCCATCAAACCATATTACATATATTTTGATAGCAGCGTTGGGTGTGGTATTCAATACCATCGTTTTCGCAGCTCACCAATCGTAACGTAATCGACGCATACAGAATCAAGCATTCTCTTACAGATGAATATACCACCGATCATTTGTACCGCCATTGCGATTTATAAGCGACGTATTAAGCTCTAAATACATCGCACATCGGTACTATTAGATTATGCGAATTTCCATTCGAGACGATGGCTATAATTCGATACTCAAACTAAAAAATCCCCCTGTCACATTATCATTCGTTCAATATGAACAGAATACCAAGCGAGGTTATTCCCAAAACAGCAAATGACTGAATAACCAAACTATCATAAAACTTCTCGCGGATTGATCAGTACAAACGACATAGAACATATTCACGATGTTTTTGCACTTTACAGTTTTAAGTCATTTCAAAATTTCTCTCGCATTTATAATAGTGAGTACATGAAGGTAGAGGGGTTTACTAAAATCGGTAGCGGTAATGCATGACGTCTCAGCAAAGGGAGAATGAACCTTGTTATTTCATTTATCTCTAAATACAATCACACGTTTATGATCAATTCTTCCATTATGCGCTGCTTACCAATATATTGAATGATCAATGCTTATTGTATATCGGGCGTCATTTAGCTACGTTTGCAATGTAAGTTGAGCTGTTAACCGGTCACTGGAATGAGGTGCTATCATTTGTGGTAGATATTGTTAGACGTATATAGAACTGAAAATGGTAGCGAAATGCTGGATAAAAAAGTCAATTCAAGCATAACGTTGAATAATTCTGACCTGTCTGCGTATATATCAACCACACATTGTATTCAGATAACTTATGGTACCTTGCCTTATAAAGATACAATTAATAGTTTAACACATAACTATTGCGCAAACTTTCTCATTTCCATGAATATCACCAATACTTCCGCGCGCATTGCGTGATAACTAGAGGCGAAAGCTATGCCGAATAATAATTCTACTCTTTGTGGAATGTTATTTGCACTATCAATAGACTAATATATATTTATATATAGACTGCAATCGTGTTTTGTTACCATTCCAAAAACTGGAAGAATGTGACAGAGGACTTGGAAGGAAACGGTGCTGATAACGGTAAATGATCGTGCTCTTTGTTATTCATTGCCTGGTGCCACAAGTAAGTGCCCTAATGTTACCAAGTGTGAATAGGTTATTCAATGATTGCTAATGTCTCCTATCAACCGGCCACAGCTGATTATATGCAGAGCTTACAACTGCGTCATGGCAACACATAAAAGCTATAATATTCATTCAATAACAATAGAGTTGCTATCAACGCTTGTCAGGTAATCGCGAGTGGTAATTACTACTCAGTCATTGTTTGGGATTAAATTTTAGGTTCTTTCTGTGCCTCTCGTGTAGTCATTGATGCAATCTGCATGACGTTTAATCATTTGCCCATGCATATAGCGAATACAAGGCTTAGTGGAGCGCTTCTTTTTATGTTGGTACCTGTGATATATCTTTCTAAGCAAATATGGTAATTTGACGATCCGAGTGGTTCATGGAATTTACAAACATCCATCAACTGACTCGTTCAACTGCAACAAGTAAACACCCGTAACAGGTGTATGGTATTTGCGTAAAAGAAGAGTTTTATGCTTGGAAGCACTTAAAGAATAAAATTGGTGACACGATGCTATTAATGAGGGTAATGACCACCGTTAGCGTCTGACAAGATGCGAACATTTTGTAATACCTCTGCGTATGACGTGCGTACAAAAGCATCCAATTTCAAGCACTGCTGATATGGCACGTAATTTGAACTATATAAAAGCATGTATAAACATGTGTAGAATAGTTTATTCAACTCAAGGGTGCTAGACATTTACATGTTCCACAAGTATTGTGCATTAGCCCTCTCTGTTCAGAATGCACACAAACATGGAGTTTCGGGGCATTAGCTATCAACAGCAAGATACACACAATAATTGTGTTTTAACTTATGACTAAACACTTGAACATTACAAATCCTTCATTTAACCTAGTTAAATGACTAGTGAGATTCCGTCTCTGCTCAAGTCTAGTATTTATTCTTGTAAGCAGTTATTTTCTGGATTGAGGAAGGGTTGACGTCAAATGACTGCCCGTCGCTCAATAATTCCTAACTTTAGTCTACTTGACCAATTTAAAAATATATCTAGCTCCTATCGTTGGTTTCGAGCAAGTGATAGTGTGCGAATCAAGTGCCAGCGAATCAAGTGAAGAAACAGAATCTCCGAATCTGTGAATCATAGTGAAAAGCGTATCTGTCATCGCAAATACTGCATGCCAGAAGAAATAAACAAATTCCTCGCAGAGCTATATATCGGGAACCAGATTTATTTCAAGGGTACAGCGTATCCATGAAATAAAATATCTAGTTCGTAAATACAGGATTTATAAGCTTATTGGCTCACATAGAATGTTTCACCACGCACACATAACCTCGATTACTTGCTTAGTAAACAGGTGTTGCTCCATTTCATATGCAACTGCGGAAATGAGAAATATATCACTCATATTACCTTAGATAGCGGACTACGGTACGGATGATTCAAGGGGTTGTTATTGCGTATGAGGTGCATATTTTAGTTAAGGAGGCATTTTATTAGACCAGTTATCGCAATAGCTCACATTATCTGTGTGACACAGAGATGATATGTTCTTGATCATAAGCCAATCGTTCAATTAGGCTTTTTGTGATGCATGGATGCAAGTATTAAGCGGTCGTTATCAATCAGCACTGATTACAACCATTGATATCTATTGGTACGATAGTAACTGCGGGATTTGTGTAGCCATCAAGATACACAGCGACTTTTACAGGGCTGTATAATCCATCTGCACGGTTCGATGCAGATTATTACATTCATTTAGTTCACCACCTTACTATAATCCGAGCTCTGTCACAGAATAATAGCATATTGTTTTGAATACAAATTCTCATAAAGCAGAACACCGACGTAATTTAAGTTATTAAGTAGAAACCAACCAGTCTAAAACGTCTTGAAGAATAACATTGCATTATTTGGAAACCTAAGATAAGCGCAATATAAAACAGTGAAGTAGACGCTTTCTCCAATCAGCCGTAAAAAGATAATGAGGCGTCGATAGAGTTTTACAAACGAGTTGGTAGGTTATGGGCACGTATCTATTAAATCAAGATCGATATAAGTGGTTACTCTGATAAACCAAGCTATTTGACGGGTCCTTTAAGCGTCAAGCTTACTGATTTGCTAATAATATTATAATTCTAAGTAGGTTAACCACTTCGTTCGTAAACAATACGTGGGTTGTCCTATATGTCTTTGTCGTTCGGGAAGCAACTTAAGCCGAATATTGTCAGTTCGAAAAAAAATATAAATTAAAAGTGCTTCCATATCCCCCATTAGCATTGCAGAATCATTTTGTTAAGCAAGTCAGGATAATAATTTCAATTGTATCTATAGAAACGCAGGGAGGCAAACGATCTATAATTTATGAAAAGGAATCAGAGCGAATTCGTATAACGTATCAATCAGCTGCACTACCGTAAAGCAGAAAGCCAATGCAGCGAATTCAAAGTCGTATATGTTCCTAAATTAAACAATCGTAGTGAGAAAGCGGCTAGTAACCAGATTTTCTTATGCACCAATGATTTCCCTGCAGACTACTTAATAAAATCAATGTCGCTCGTTGCATTCCACTCACTTGTATGGGAAAAAAGATGCCTGGGGATAAACCACCAATCGAATCTAAATCTTAAGACTGTCGCGTCGCTGCTAGATATCGTTAGTTACTTTTGGACTGTTATTAATCTCTCGGCCTCTCATATTGGAGTCCCAAAGACGCGGCTTCTTTAACTGGGGTATTCTGAATGCCTCCACGTCATGCCGGTTTAATTAGCCTTTGAGAGTAGGGCAAATATTATACAATTTCAGGGCGATGTGCTCACTGCCAATATAATCGCTGCCGGCGGAATAACCATATAATGCGTTGATTTGCTGTTCATGTTTGCAACCACTGTAATTTCCGATAACATAATGACATATGCGGTTTTGCTGCACTTCACTAAATGACATTTATAACAGGTAACTTTTCGCAATAAAACAGAATCCAAAATGTCTCAAACCGCTTATCAATTGGTCTGATATGTTACAGCCCCCTTGCATACATATACTAACCGATAATGCAATGTGGGAACGAAACCAGGTCAAAGCCTTCTATTCAGTTTACCACGTTATACATTAAGCAGTGTGCTTACCCAAATGGAGAAATGTTTTGGCCAGGCTTGATACCACATATGTAGGAGACGTAACGTTTATGTGGTTATGTGTAATGTACAAGCAAGACAATATATCTTCGTATTTGTTCATGACAGCACTCCCTACACCAGCTTTATCTTGTGAGCAGAATAAATCCACTGCATATACCATGGTATCAAAATAGATGTGTATTTAAGGACGTGGCCTAGTATGAACAATAGGATTTTCGAACACGCGATAACAATAATATGACCTATATTAGTGGTACACAAACTTAACAGATGGTTGTTTCAGTGTACGAAAAACAATTTGCCGTCGTAATATTCAGAGAATAATAGACTGCCGACATCTGCTATTACTTGGCTACATTACGACTTGTTTTACATCAGGGTTCACTGAATTGAGCTGGTCAGCTCAAATTGCTTAACTAACTGTTTGTCTTAAGGTTAATCGGCTGAAAGATAATATTAACTTATATTAATTCTAGGAGCCTCTTTAGATTTAACATTAAGGCTGTCGATGGAGCGATAATTTATAATGAACCACGCAGCTTCAATTTTAAGTTTATGTCGTCACATTATCGCTAGAACTCAACACTTTCCCCACATTCCAATGTCTGGTTGAGTCTACAATCATCTTATGCCGCGAATTGCCCCCTCCTGCAAATCCGCAATATTTGTGTTGTGAACTTTTGAAATGCTTCGATAAAATGTACATCGACCAAGCCTGATAAAATATGCTGTAAAGCATAGACAATGCCGCTGATTGGTCCAAGTGTGCCTAATACGTATGTGCGAATAAGTCGAGGGTTGAATACCTTCTGCATATTTAGCTACTACTTCGAATATCTTCATTGCGAGAAGCTTGCTAGTGAATTTACTGTCGGCTTGCTGAAACTTAAAAACTAGCATTATACGTCTGTTGCTCTATTTGGTACATTTCCTAGTAGAAATGCAACAAACGAGACCCACTCGGAAGACGCATTACTCGTATTCACCAACGCAATGCACTTCGCATATCGCTCTTCGCAACTAAAATATTATTAATTACCGTGAACTTAACGCAAGTGTATATATATATCTATGTATAAAAATATATTTAATTATAGATAAATATATATATATATTTATATATATATATATATATACAAATATATATATATATATAAATATATATATATATGTATATATATATATATATATATATATATATATATATATATATATATATATATATATATATATATATATATATATATATATATATATATATATCACCAACGCAATGAACTTCGCACATCGCTCTTCGCATCTACAATATTAATATATCGTAAACTTAACGCAAGTGCATATATAAATTTATATATAAAAATATATTTAATTATAAATATATATATATACATATATATATATATAAAATATATACGATAACATATATATATTTATAAATATATTTATATATGTATATGTATTTATACATATGTATATATATATGTATATACTCGTATTCACCAACGCAATGCACTATATATATATATATATATATATATATATATATATATATATATATATATATATATATATATATATATATATATATATATATATATATACTATATATATATATATATATATATATGTATATATGTATATATATATATTCCACGCTATATTTCAGAAAACGACAACTAGCCAATAGACGTAGGCGTAACCTTTTTTGGTCAGGTTCAATCTTTCCAAAATAATTAGATTAGCTGTAGCTGTAGTTTGGTAATAAAACGTCTAGTCGCATTTGTACGATACTAATGGGGACAATTATGACAGGTAACAGGCAATATATGCCTACTAACAAATTAACCACATTAATATAACACAGACGATTCGAACTAACACTCTTCTTGATCGAGGATACATTCATTTTCCATCAACAAAACATACATGTCTTAGCCGCTGGAAACCTACTCGTCAAGTGTATGTCACTTCCATTTATGTTCTGCATAATCAAGATGTCACGTAACTGACAGAGGTTAGGAAGCGGCATGCAAAGTAAGCGGTTTGCTTAGGCAAGAACCAATTAGAGCGTACGTCAGAAAACGTCACCTTTGTATAGAGCGAGGGCTACTGATATGAGTACATGATTTGTGTTATTTGTAGGCAAGAGTTCCCGGATTATGGGGTGCTTTAATTTTCTACTTAACAACATTCAGTGTTCAAATGGGCGCCAATGAGACTAGTTCTCGACATAAGCCGCGCATTGTTAAACTGTGTTCAGAAAACAACATAAAACCGCACCTTTAGAGTTGAGCTGGCCGTCTTATTCGTAGCCAAAAAAAATCTTAAGTCTTCTAGCGTGCTCAACTCTGAGTCAGCAAGGTAGCTGACTTAAGATCGCTAGCTCAAACTTAAAAATGGCGGTCCAACGGTAATGTTTCCAGAGAAATGCTTTTACAGATCTAAATAAGAACATGTATGTTCTTAAAATGAACCAAAACATAATCAGCCGTTCGTTTCGTATGACACACCAATTTTTATCGGGTTATTTGAATTATTTATGCAGTAAGTTGTTTTCGTAAAAACGAAGCGGGGAATTCTTCATAAACAATCGGGTCGTTTATGAGAGGTTGTTGTTTCCTAGAAAGCGAGGCAGCTTGCAGTAGTCTAGCTCCGAATTAGGAGTGTTTTGCGGGATAATCTGTGTGGATGGGAGTTTCCAAGTGAATATAGTATCCATTCACTATTGGTCATTTTACAGATAAATTTCTTAAACTTCATTAATCAAAACAACGGCGCCAAGATTCACATTTCGTATTATTGAATATAAGAAAAGCAGGTGCCAAGCCTACAAGTATATAAATCCACTTCATGATAAAATGGCAGATATTGAAAGTGCCCCCAAAGCACACCAAAGACAAGGGTTATTTTGCGATGAAAAAACTCCGTTTTATACGTCAAAGACAACGACACGACATAGACTAATGACGCGCAGTGACCCAGGAACGCGCGAATTCCAACGGACTGTCAAACAACAAAACTCAACAATGATTGTTTGTATTCATCGTGGAAAAATAATGTTATTAGTGCAAGCTTGGTCGATGGAATTATTTCCCAATCGTGTGGATTAGCTGTGATTATTTTGCCGATTATAAACAATGGTTCATCGTGCCGCTGGCGTTGTGCCTTGTGGTCATGTTCATGGATATCAATCATTACAATGCCGTAGATTGGAGTGCTGAGAGTATATTGAAACTTGTATATTATACCTGATATCACCGTATATTATACTTGATACCATATAATATTGTACAGTCGGATTGAATAAAGGTGAGTGACATATTCATAAACAACCGTTTAAAGGCTATTCCTTTTTTACTTTATTTGATAAACGATCAGTTGATAACGACAATACTAGGTCTAGACTGTATTATATAAAATAGTCAGACTAGACCACCTCCATTCCTTCGTCTAAATCGAACAGTCTTAGCCACTTTATTCCATTTTCTGTCTAATGAACACAGAGATAAAATATGATCGCGAAGGTACTTGAGTGAAATTATAGCCACAAATCGTTTTTGGCTGTTTGCCAGCCTTGAGCTGGCGGCCTCAGCTGAGTTCGCTAACAATTTGTTTTGTGGATACGCTTGAGTTCACCGACTTAGTTTAGCACGCCGACTCAAGTTAAGACGACTCAAGTTAAGATTCTTTATGGATACGGCCCCAGGTTCTTAAGCAGTTCGGCGTCAATACAAGATAGGAGGGCGAAAGGATTGAGAATTTACTAGAGCAAAATACAAACTGGTCTAAAATTTGAATTCAGAAAACATTGATTAATGGCTAATTAGAGGAGAATTTGCCAGGTTTAAAGCATTATTGTTCGTGTGTATTTGTACATTTAAACTTGCATTAGTGCTCTCCCAAGCAACGAAGAAAGCAATTGCATTAGAGTAAATGCATTCATTGCATTGGCAATAATTTGGCTATTCCATTATTAACCCTATCCATGATATGTATTCAAAGCCGTAGAATTATTTACTATGTCGTCATTAATATTGTATAATAACTACCCAGTCATTAATGTGTATTCCACGTATAATTTCCTCTCTGGATTTAAAACTCACAGCTTCACTTTCAGTTCGCATTCAACAAAGAAAGTATGTTATCGATCGATTCCTTGTCTTGCAGATGGAACCACCTGTTAGTTATTAATGCTGGCAATTAGCAGAATCATAAATATAGGCACCGATTATGCCAGCAGTTGCAGTAAAGTTGTCTGAATAACCTGAATCAAAGGTAGCTGGTCCATATTATTTATCACCAGTGCTTTCTTTCTCGATTTAAGAAATGGATTTAGGATTCAAAATGCAATACTTTATCTAACCACCCCTACATCTGAGATTCCTAGACCTATAGGCCGCATATCAATGTTTCGCCGATTAAACATGATAAAGTATTTTATTCCTTAGACATATATATCGATCTTGACAGTATTATTTCAAGACACTAGCAGGTAACCAAGTAGTGTTACACACAGCACGCAAGTACATTAGACCAACAATCCGAGCTAATATTCCGATTAAATACTAGCCTGCATTTACAACATAAAAGCAATCGACTTAAACCTAGCGTGTCTGAGGTCCCTATCGTCAACAGATGACTGGGAATCGTATTTGGCGAAAACCTTTCGGGTGAAAAATCGGCCATTAGCTCATCATAAGTTCACTGAGACGTGGTATCAATATCTCGCGTTATGCAAGCTGATATAACTCGTGTGATGCAGGCTTCTCTAATTTTTTTATCCCATGATATATCATCTCCGAAATATTTTTTACGAATCTATATGACAATATTCCTCGTAGCTACGTACACTTGTAAGTGCCCTACGCTCTTGTCCATCAACGAACAATTACCTCCTGAACAATTTACCAAAATGCTAATGCTATAGTACACATCAGTCAGGAGCTCATGATCGACATTTTGATGCCCAGCATTATTGTTATGCATGCCGGCAATAATGTTTTTGCGAAACACAATAAAGTGATATATTGTAATGAAAAGCTTGTGGAGACGTTGATATGAATGTGAGTTGCGTTCAGCTGTTAAGTCTGGTCACACATAGATAGGATTCAGGAACACGAAGCCACTCTGTGAGGTGCCGTTCTATAAATATTCGAACCAAAGATTACCATTATTGTTAAAAAATTTAAAATGGATAATCGATTAATTTCTTGCAATAAGTCAGCCCCGCTATTATTAAACATCAGACAGGCGGGTATATCTCCATTCCATTACGTCGAGGTTTGAATAGGCAGAAATGCTGTTTTTGTGATGCGATGCTTCACATGTTAACACCGCTATAGATGTGCCTTTATGTGCAAATAATATCATCAGGGCAACAGTAATGCATTAGTGACCTATAGTGTATATTACGTCATCGACACTTCAATTAGTGAAAAGGGGGAAGAAGATGTCCTTGTGACTTAAACCTTGCCTTACATCATGCTCATTGTTATTCTTTAACTGGGCAATCCTATTTTATCCGAGCCTGTCAGGTATAAACAGAGAAAATTATCGTAAGCGCATCATATCTGATAGTCATCCGAGCACCTTAGCCAGATCTTCTGACTTGGGCATTAGTACGCAAAAATGCGTAATATTGAATCTCTGCTAAGCAACTACATCGACAGCCCAAGACATACAAATGAATACACGTCGCGTCTATGACATCATAACCCTAGTTACCATATGTTTTGTGTTATTGTTATGCTGTTGTGATTCTTAGGCTTAATCACAACCATGCGGCTTCTTAAGCTGGTGAATGCCGTTTTACTTTTCAACGTTCAATAATATCAGGCATATTACTAAAAGAAGAGAATTCACGTAAATTTGGAAATGAGTATCTATATGTAGGATAAACAAGAGTACCCGCCTATTGGGGATAAGCATCTTATTCATAATTCTTACCTCTGCGAAGTGCAGATAAACAAATACATCTGTATTGCATCATGACTCTATTGCGCTGTGCATGCGATACTATAGGGATTTTAACAAAGGATGCGCAAACATATTCCATCTAAATGACCTTGCATGAGCTCCATAGTGCTAGACAGATCGATAAAGAACGCAAGAGTTAGTTATATATGATACGCGGAAGCGATAACTCAAGTCGCATATATTATTGATTATGTGTGCTATCCTAATGCTCGTTGTTTTGAAAACAAATATCTGTGCTCGCCAAATAGAATGACTGTTCAGTATAGATTCAAAAAGTAAAAGCATCATCCAATAATGCTTGAGTTGGACTATGTATACTGCATTGACACCTGTGCATAAAACATTGTATCGAGATTTCTTTTTCCCATCGACATTGAGATCATTCTAGCGGCTCTGCAATAGCATCATGTTCCATGGGTTTAGGCTATCTTTCAAAATGCATATTCAAAGGTTTTATGTAACCCAAATATAATATCCCATGCAGTAGATGCGGTTATCGAACTTAGTTTGGTTGCGGAAATAAATATTGCTCAGAACGCTAAGAACAACCGTTTATGTCAACACATCGCACTTGTATGATGCTGTGTTTATAATTCTTTTGCGCTTTAGCCATTAAAAAATCAGTTTAAACGATCACCGGTTATCTATACCGAACCTAAGCAGGTGTCAGTAACCCTGTTGCAATGTTGAAATCTCAATGTTGGTACTGTATACATCTATCCTCCTTATCTATTAACATTAAAGCATATTGAAACTTCGAAACTGCTTACCATTTCTCATTTGCTGCTGAATGCACAAACTCGCAGCTGACTTCCAGTTGTTAAGACGGACATTATATTTCAACAAGTATTTTCCGCACGTACGGTTGTCCATTTCGACAATCTGACGCACCAAGGCAACACCCAGAAGGCCTATATCTACACTATCTACCGTCTCTTTCGCCGCCAATCTATATGATCATAAACAGCAGTGCCATCCGTCAACAACGAAGCAATGTATCATGACGTCCAGTGTTACTCAACATGGACATTGTAGGTTGTTACCAGAATGGTCATCGTCTAGACTTCTCAGACCTCTTGCTTGCTTTGTAATCGGCTGTAATATCGCGCTGCACAAATTACATTTGCCAAACAGCACTTCTCTACTGGATATTCGTTGTGGATATATGCACGAGAGTGTGCTTCAAAAATGTCTGAATCCCTTTTTGTTGCTTGTTATGACAATGTATGAAAAACAAATCACGCACTATGGTTATCACGTCGGGATGTCGCTCCCGCTATATATTGGTTAACATCATGACCATTTAATCTTCTTGGAAATCAACTGTAGGTTCAATCAAATTACATATGTATGCTGAGGGCATAGCCGTTTAATTAAATCTTGTTCATCTTACCTGTTTTTCTATTGACAGATCTGCTGACAGTGACTGATTGATAAGTGTGCTATCACCAATGACACGTGCGCAACAATATGAGAATAAAAGCCTCTCCACTTTTCAATGCGAGTTGTTATGACTGAGAAAGAGTTTTCATGGAATGGAGTAGTAAGTTGCCTGTACATTTGTGTAACCTATGTAATCTGGTAAGGAGTTATCTTAAACTCAATAACATAACTCCGCTAGAAATCTTCACTTCCATCCTATACGGATTCTTTACAAATCGATGCGTTGATATGTGCGTAACAAATACTATATATTAATCGCGAATTCACTTGGCTGCATAAAGTATTGATTTGGTTAATATCCCTATGACAGATACGACTCAATGCTTACTTATAAACGTTAGGGCACGAAATGAATTCTGCATGCTTCATTTAATGTCCTTAGAGCTATAGACAGTGGAACTCGTGCTACATGTCGTAGCACTACTTTTACTGGAGCAATAGTTGTTGTATGTGTAGTATGAACAGCTCTCCATCTATCATGTGCGCGTTGAGCGGCGTTTAATCATAACTAGCGAACCAAGGGTGTATGTGCTTTAAGGATTGGTTTGAGTTTCAAGTTTTAGCCACTAGAACCCGGCCACTCTTTGGATAGCAGCCGGCTTCGATTGATTTCCGAAATGATCCAGGTTATCATTCCCCATACACCAATCTCTTCCGGCATTTTGTCATCTGAAATATCAATCGAGCAGAGTTAATCCCTTAAAAACACCACTCAGACATTACCACACACACGAGTGCCTATTCGTGAGACACAGGCATGTTCGCATTAGCCCAACGACTATCGACTGAGATACAACTGCAGTTTCATTTTACAGGGACAGTAAGCAGACTAAAAACGACACTTGTGTGATGCCAAATCATACCTATCCGTGCCCTCCGGTGGTAAAAGACCTAAAGCGTAACAGCGTGATCAAGGTTGAATGTGCCGGGCGCCTATAAATCTGTCGAAAACGGTCATATTGGTGTACAAAGCATGATGAGCATTCAAATATGCACTTCACTATATGAACCAAAGACTGTTGACACATTGTCTGCCAGGAGCAATAATCCTGCAAATCACAGTTTTTAAAAATAAATCAATCTGTGAGAGGTTATTGTCCCATTTAACTGATGACATAGGAAAATATGGAACACATCCATGACATAAATAGCGTAAATTGTGACAAGGATGTTTAAACATGGTTCTTCACGTTCACAAATTAATACCAACATAGCATTTTAACAACAGATCATTGAGGCAACTTAATTTAATTTAAAAATCTTCTTGGTAGGTTATGCAGGGCCACGTGTCTCATATAAGTACAAGTGCATCGGTCCTGGTTAGTAGCGGCATCGCTTTCTAATGTGTACAGACTACTGCATGGGCGTATTATGCCTGAATTATCTGAAAATATTACTTTAACTTTGCTCCAGAAACTGTGTTCATGTCAACATAAAAAATAGATGTATGGAACTACACGAAGTCCCCAACATGTTCGGTCTGTGTTACGCCAAGGCAATCGTGTGGTAATGAATAAACCCTTGAGTATATTCAACAAGAGAACATTCAATGTTATTTCATAGCGAAGGAATTAACGGCTTAATAACCGTCATACAGCATTTTCGTGTTTTCTTAATTAACTGCTGCCCGCAATCGTTGATTTGCACGTGGCTGAGACGCCATTGTTATTGTCAGGTAAAATTTGCAGTGTACAACAGTAAAATAAACAATCGCGCCATTATGCGAACCGTGGTGCGTGGTGTACCGTCTTGTATGTCACAATAACATGACAAAAATACCCACTAAAATGTGACAAGAGATTTTGAGATTTTACGTCACTTCCAAGGACGAGGATATATCGATCCGCTGGTTGATGAGGATGACTGAGATGATTGGATAGCTCCCCAAGAGAGGCGCCACCCACTTGACACAAACCCTTTGTGCAGGCAGGGGCATGAAAGTCAACACCACTAGACCATTTTGCTAAGAGGTGGGGGTGGGATGTCAGTAGGTGGTGGCGGGTGCCATTGGGTATCTAACGTTGACTGTAATGCGTTGCCAGTGAGTTTGTTCGTAAATTCCTGCAATTTTCCCGACACTGTTACGAGACATATGTTGCAGCACAGTCGAAACCATATCCGGTTATTGCGTATTAAGTGAAAAATTTAGAGTAGTGTTAAGGGCAAAACATCACATTTACAGACTTTGTATAAATTAAGTGGTCAAACATTATATTCAGAATAATTCGCATTGGCCTATTTAATGACGTTTTAAATTGAGGAATAATTTAGAGATGCAGCAAACGATGTTGTGCTGTTAACAGGTTAGATAACGCATGAAATTGCACTTCCATGCTGAAAAACTTTGCATTTCTCAATATTCAAGCTGTAACATCTATATTAATCCACCACCATCAGGACGTAATTTCCCAGTTTTCGTCGAGTAGATAATCTGGCCGCTAACGAACATTTGCTTAACAAGCTATTTAGCTACAGCTGTAAATAGTCCGCATCGTCCGTAATGGAGGTGATTTGTAGGCTTAGCACGGCCCTTGCTCACAACAACTGCTGTCCAACTTGTTCTGCGGCATTAATGCATACTAGGCCAAAGTTTATACAATCTATGTGGATGACCAACAGAATGCCGTAGGCGGAAATGGCAACGCTAATGGTTGCTGAAGCCAATAAATCTACCGACGCCTGGTTTTAGCACTCGATTAGTTCAGGAACAGATTAGTTTTATATCCTCAGGTGACAAAATACATGAGTTTTTTGTCGTATAATGCGCAATTCTCGGATAAGCGATGAAACCTAAATGCAAATTATATTTATGAACGATAATTGTTCGATCGGTTTACCGTCCTGAACATAAATACCGAGATTTGCTCAAAGGTTTCTAATATTATCGATAAGGCTACACATCAATACAGCGCACATTGTGAACCAAATGAATGCTAGCCCATATTGTAGAAGGCTTATCTGTTCTTGGCTAAATGCATGTTAAATGTTTGATTTCGAGGATTTACCGTCCTCGCGTCTTCTATATTGGCATCTGCTTGATTATCAATTGTAGATAATTACTGTATTTGACCTAATATTGCTATTATCATTAGTGTTATTGTAACTAAGGTAAGGTACTGTCGCTTGTGCCGTGCGTTACGACATCACAACACTCCAAACATAAAACAGAACATGTGACACAATGTACCACATCGCAAACCTTTTGCATACTTCTGTCCTTAAATGCCATTCAGCCACCAGCTCTAATTTATTGTCATCATGTTCAAACTTAGTATGGCAGTCGGTGTAGACTTGTTTCTGATGAGGAGGATTGTTTTGGGAATTTCTTGTTGGATGGACGATATACAGCAGTCCTGTTTCGCCCAGTACCTTAAGATTGGAGCAGCATCGAATGAGAGTTATGAAGAAAAAAAAATTTTTTGTCTTTCAAATATTTGCAATACCTAGCACAATAATCGGGAGTGTTTCCATAATGACTGATAAGAGGACCAAAATCGATAGCCGAAGGAGCACAAACCAGCACAAAAACCTCGGCGAATTGGATGTTTCAGCCACAATAATCTAACACATAAGCCATGTGCAATCTCGTGTGTGTGTGTGTGAGCGATTTGCATGCTGACTTGTCAAGCCAAATCAAATGCACGGCTCATTGTTGGCCGGCGTGAGTATTATAATACAACAGATGATGATTGACACCAGCTGACCGACTTGAATCCCAACCTCAAACATTTTGCGTAAAGTTGGACCCGAGTGATAAAAAAATATTGGCCCCTTGGGGAATGACGTGACGATTGCTATTCTAGTATTATGTCTGAAACCGCACTGGAATATCGAAGGAACCAGGTCACGCTGACGGTATATCAATCGAACAGTGGTTCCAAGCGTTAATACACAGGGTACGCAGAACCATTTTCAAGCTACGTTAGAACGCAGTAGCAAGTCACTTGTTCGTTAAATTTCTTATTGACAGCCAGATGGTAGGGCCTATAAGATGAATTCGGGAAGTAAATAACGGTTTCGAAGATGCTTATTTTAGGGTATTACTTCCTGTTATAACGGTGACGGTATAGTTTTCATTTGCGAGGTCCCGAAGGCTGAGCACATATATTGTAGCGCTAACAATTAGCACCATTAGCTCAGGGGAGCCATTTGTGAAAGAGAACCTGCACAAAAATCGTATCAAGAATCTTATGTATATTTTCATGCACAACATGGTGCACGGATTGCGAGGAATAAATTTTAGGCATTAATATCACCTTTTAATTTCTCAATCACAAAACAGTAACACCAATCTAAATTCAGGTCATTAAGCTGCTATTATCCAAGTCTTGTCTCAGGGATAGGCAAGCAGTGCAAAGGAAATAACCTTAACAAACAAACTACTTACTTGCCCGTGAGATTGACTAACTTATAGTCTGAAAAGCCCCTCAGAGAGGGAATTAAAAGATTATATATAGTGTGTAATCTAAACTTGAAAAGTAAATAAAGTGTGTTTGAAAGTAATCACGGCCAATGTATATGATCTCAAGAGAGTGAACCATGCACATAGTTTAGAAGAGTCAATGTCCAGGGTTGCTGCCGTCTGCCCCAGCCATGAGCATTAACGTTACCGAGCGACGAGTGACACACAGTGCACTATTATAGCTAAGGTTTTATCCTGATAAGACTAAGAATATAGATGACACGATGGCGGTAATGATTGTATTAGTCAAGATATATCTGACTTGGGAAAAGTAAAAAAGGCTACATATCTATGGCAGGTAATGATGTCAGAAACACAATGGACAAAGTCGCGACATTTAGGAGAGGAATAATACATACAGGCACATATCATGGTTCGGATACAATTGGGACAAGCAAGAACGCATAGACGAACGGACATGACCTAGAGCTAAATGATATATTGAAATGTATTAATCATTTTTTGTCGCAATACAGCTTGCGTGTTGTACTAAAGTGATGTTTTATCTATATGCTTTTGTCTAGGATGATAAGTATTTCGTATGGAGCTAGCGACTTTCTCGAATATTATTAGAGTTCCAGGGTTATATCAACTTGTGGTTAATTTTTCCGTCGTAATATAATACTGGACTTCTAAATGGCTTCCTTTTGTGTTATTATTAAATTACTGCCTTGGTTGTTTTGAAGCGATACCGGTATCAGAAGATGCTTGCAAGTAGCTGCACTAAGTATCAGCTGCAGTGGCATAATATATCTAGCGCTGAAAATGCCAAAGCTACGTTGTGCCCAGTCAAATCTTGTTTTGTGTGTGCATTCTGAGCATGCTTTCCTACAATGAAGGATTCAAAGTAATAAACATAAACATCACATTGCTGCGTCACATTGACTGTATTCTGCCACTCATATATATATATATATATATATATATATATATATATATATATATATATATATATATATATATATATATATATATATATATATATATATATATATATATATATCTGTGTCTGTGTGTGTGTGTGTGTGTGTGTGTGTGTGTGGTGTGTGGTGTGTGTGTGTGTGTGTGTGTGTGTCACGCTGACAGGAGAAGATGCATATTTTTAAATTACCGATGCTTACATTTAGTGGCATCTGAATTACCATCCGGGACACGTAGTAACCTGGTCAGTCAAGTCTTCAATTGCATTAGCATCATGCATTGCTCATGCCTCTCATAACACGTATATCCTCCGACTGCTGAGCAAATTGAGATTGCTTACGCGCACACTTAGCTGTGGTACATAATGAAATCATGCTATCTGCGTTTCTTTATCCGATTAACCGACTCGATTACGGCGCAAATCATCGTTTTGTAATTACTCCTCCGCCTTTCCTTTCACGGCTATCAAATGTTCAGTGACTGTTTTAAGTATCCGAACTGCTGCATACAAAAGTGACAATACATGCAGATGCGCACCATAATGTATGCAAAAAGAGTGAGAGCTACATGACACGCATAATAATGGATGCTTGACCCCTTAGGGATATTTCCCATCTATGAATTTTCATTTTAAGTTACACTTAACAGCATGGTAACAGCTCGTTTGGTTCATAGTCTCCGTCGATGTATGTAGACTAGCGTATTGAGAATCAATCCGTCAAGGTGTATGGTTGCTTTTACTAGAACGGTGATATTCATGTGTATCTATATATGTTCTACATTGCACGTTAACTTATGTGCGTTTGCATATGTATACTGTACGCTCATATATGGTGTGCATGGGTGTCATTGAACGTTGATAGCGACGAAATGTCTACCAAGAAGACGTCAAAATGGATATGCATTGTAAACATTTCTTAAGCCTTTATCTCGCATTGCCAACAAAATGACGTAGATTAGATAATAACGAGCACAAGATACATCATGATAGGTGTCCTATGTATTCGTTTACTAAATAAAATTTATATGAGTGATTATCTGAACCACTTATATACGATGTAATATACTACGCCTACTACGTTCAGATCCCTTTACAATGTTGATGGCGTGTACCTCATATATATGGTGGCCATCAAGGACACAACTGCCGTGATAGGCTTGCTGACTTGTAGTTTACGACCTCGAGAAACAGCAGCTAAGCGGTATTTTCCACACCTTGATCGAGACTTATGACCCCTTGGCGATGCCGACGGTGACTCATTCGGCTGCTTTAGATACAACGATTTCGAATCGATGAGCCCTTAAATCTATCAAATCAAACAATTGGTTTTTTTATGAGGCTCTCAGTTAGTACTCGTGCTTGGTATTTGGTAAACAAATCGAGCAGATGTTATCAATAAATTAACCACACTTGAGATTTATGTACTACAGAGAGCTGTTCTAATACAGCGGCACTAAACACTTGCAAATAATCGACTTCGTCAACACAGCTAGATATCTGTTTGTTTCTATCGGTGCAGTTAGAGCGTTTCAAATTTACATAATCACCAGCCGATCGATATCTCACTGTTTCTCTTGCGATGAATTTCCAGTACACTTAAGAAATTCAAGTAATAAAAATAGCATATATTTGCACAATATCTTTGGTCAAGATCATCCTAGTCTCATTAACAACATCATATATGTTATCCTTGATCATTAAAAGTTCGTATCAATAAAATGACGTATGCAATAAATGATAACCACCGAAACATTTCGACATTTCTGTTAGTTGGTAATAGCTGTTGGTTACACAAGGCAGACAAATGGGATATAACAGTAACTGACCTTGGTATGACGTATCCGCACACCATTCGATCTTTCCATATAAATTCTATCGATTCCATGAATTCTTAACAGCCTCGCCGAGATAATTCATTTGGATCATAACACATCAAACTACTCGAGTATACCGAACTTACTTATAATACTACGATTATTATTTGATTATAGCTCATAATAATGTTAAAGAAGAGATAAATCGACAAGCTTTTCCATTTACAGTTTTAATTTTGGCGAAGTTTATACAATTGGCCGGAAGAGACTACAATCTCTCTGCGAAGCGGGATATTTCGCTCGAGACATATTTCTTCTAGACACTGCGAAGATTAGAGCGAACACATGTCCTTGGGTCGGTGATATTTACATGACATTGATGTCCCATGAAAAGTATAGCGTCTGCTAAATATCACAGGAAGATAGTCAGTCATTCATTCAAAAGATGGCGATACTGTATTGTATAGAGAAGCTTCGCTTGCTACAACGATAAAATCTCATTATGACGATTAATAACCAGGCCATAACAAAATATCCGAGAGGCAATATGTCAAACGTCAGCTTCACAGAAATGAAAGTCATAAATTGTATAGACAAATTATATTTAATCTCTTTTAGCGGAATGAAGAAACGTGATTTTGTTTAAATGTCGTGCTAATTTTAAATACTCCAGTCTATGTTGCTCGTCCATTAGATAAATTTTGATCGTTCATGTGACATTAGGATATGAGGATATTTATGGCAAGAGAACGCACTATCATGACTTTAGATCTCTATAGGGTGTTATATGTATATATATATATATATATTTAAATGCATATATATACATACATTTATATATTTCTAATTGTATACATATGAATTCAATTAGGATATATATATATACATATATATATATAATACATATATATGCATATATATACATACATTTATATATTTCTAATTGCATTCATATGAATTTAAATATATATATATATATATATATATATATATATATATGTATATATATATATATTTATTTTCGTTTTACGGCCAGTGACATACACTTATTAGGATATATTTCCATTAGTTATATATGTGCTTGTTTTATACATTGTGCCCTAGATAGCAAGTAGCTCGCCTGTACCTAATCATATACATATTTAGTAAAGCATTTATCGAATCACGATTGCGTAAAAAGTGTTCAAATAATGCGAGAAGAGCAAAAAAAAAAGTCTACTACAAGATCTATGTGTGCTATGTTATATTTTCAATATGCAATATTATGCTATATATATTTATATATATCTAACATTAGTATATATATATATATATATATATACGCTTATATCATATCGTTGATCAAGGAATATATCGTTCATATATTGGCAATGAGGTATCGTTCCTCTCCTACATTATTGGGTACTTCCAGAAGACCATCACTCTTTTTTAACACAATCGCGCAGCTTTGTAGGTAGGTCAGGTCTATTTTTTATATGATAACGCAGATGACGTGGGGATTGGATATCTGTGGTAACAACGAGTCAGGCCACCAAGCCTCAGAGGACACTGTAACACTAGTGGTGGATTTTGTTTTTGTGGAACTGTATGTGTCTCGTGGAAATGTTGAACATATATAGTCATATGCGTGCATCCTTTATAGAGGTCCTGTATCAGTTCTATGGGCGTAATGTTGGGCTGGAGTCGAAACCGTGCGTAGCACAGCCATGTCTGATAGAGGCACTATTTTCAAGTGACAGCGGTCAAATCTCTACATGAAGCTTTTGCAGCAGTATTGTTACTTAGAGATTGCCCACTACGCACGTGCATCGATAAGTTGTAAAGAACAATGACAGGTTTCCTATATTTCAACTATCGACCTGTGTTTTTTTCGGTTATATGGCTAATGATGATGTACGTTTCCGTTCTCAACAATGTTCCACCGAATTGTGGTATGAAGCAAATAGTTATCTTCCATTTTAAAGAGATGTCAGTATTATCGCATTCCCAATAATTCAAATCAAATGCATAGCGAATGGGGCGTGTGTGTTCCAAATAATATAACCATTGCGTTTAACCCATTAGACGGGAATTGTGAAATAAGAACATGAACATAGCTTATCCGACATTGAATGTTGCGCACTCTAAAGTTAGCAAGATGAAGGGTTCATTGATGAACTCCGATATTGATGTATCTAGTTTTTATTTCATTGATACCGAATAGCTGCCCCAGTGAACTAAACTAGAAGCGTGACATCCTGTTCAAGCAAAGCATGACAGCGGCGTCGAATATGTTTAGCTAATTAACGGCTGGGTCAGTGCCATCCATCTTGTTTCTAATGATGATATCAGCCAAAGTTGACGTATTCTGGCACTACCATTCATAAAACCATAAAGAGCCAGATACACCACGGTTCACAATTAAGCTAGGTTATGCTAAGCACTATCAATATTTGACATTATTAATGAATATCTCTTGTAAATAATAATAATATTGGTAAAATTAGTAAAATTACTTACATAGCACAAATTTTGTTAGTAGATATGACCGCAAATCATAAACAGAATGACCCAAGGGGGCATTAATGTTGCTGAGCTCACGGCAAAATGCGTGTCAATTCTGCGTTATGCGCATATACATTATTCAAGCACATTAACAAACATGAACAGGTGCTACGCCCGAACACTAAGATGCTCGAAAATGATAATGGCGAGGCCACACGCAAATATTATGCCTTCCAAGAGACCGTACTTGGCAGTTTATCTCTATTGAATGATCCTGCAACCGCGGGTTTTTTAGCAAAGGATTCAAAAGTAGGCTATAGCTTGACGCCACAATGCATTCAGCATCACTCATGTTGTTCCTACCTCTGTACAGTATATACCGTAGGAAAAGACAACAAAATAATATGCTGACTAAATCAGCATCATATTCACTAGTTTTTAACGACCGTGAATGGCCCCATAAATATTTCAAAGAACTTTATGCAAAAATCACCCGCGTTGCGCTCCATTGGGTTGTACAGTAAGACATGGGTTTAAATTCCTATTTGGCGACTATATTGCAGTAGCATGTATTGTGTGGTAGTCAGAAATATTGATTTGTGGAACAATTACCATCCACGGCTTTTTTCTAATCCAGTTTACACTATGTATTTACATCAAACGCTAGCGCATCTTATATCACCAAAATGTGTTACTCTCAGAAATAATTGCTTAGCAATGTCTGTGATTCCTCACCACGTAGTATGAAAACAATTGTTTCAAAAAGCTTCTTGCTTTATGCAGCACATTTTATATAGGCATGGTTGACACATATTTGAAAATATAGTACTAAAATTTGCAGCCTGTTAGCTGACCAATAAGGTACCCAAATATCACCGACATTTACCAAGTCATTTTTTTCCGGCAATCGACGCGTAGAATCATAGTAGACCGAATATCGTATCATACTCGATTTACAAGAAAACCAAATTAGGTGGTTTGCAGACGCTGCGTTTTCTTAATATTCCCACGAATAAGAACACAAGAGCATTTACCGACGTGTTGTATGGAGGCGAGACGTATTGCTGTAAATAAGCTTCACTTCACCCAAATTGCCAAACCGCGTCTATACTTGTTTACCGAATATGTTTGTTTGTTTACCTATTTCGAGCATCCGATGTTTGATTGCCTTTTTGTTGATATATAACTAACGCTCACAAATAACTGATTGGTAACACGAATTCTACAACAGTTTACATAGTGATCGTTCACACGGAAAGAACTGTAATTTACGAGCAAATATATTTACGGTTTTTTTTGCATAAATACGATGCTGGAACATTACATACATAGCCATAAGTTCATAATGACGCACCTAATAAACATGTTTGCATTAATGCAGCTGATAAATGATCTGAAGCATTAGCAACTTCAGCCAAATCATTATAATTGCATGCACTGTTCGTCGACGTAATGATTCAAAGGCAACAGCAACATTATCACGCGTGATATATGCAGCAGCGCAAGCATATCATGTGCCAATACATGCCACCTGCATTGCACATTGAACCAAAGTTGTTTCGACAATATAACACCATTGTTCTAAAAACGTTCGGGAAAATCAATTAGACACAAAGCCTGACATCTGTTCTTGATTTTATGATGCTATCGTGATACTCTGGTGTTAGTAATCACTCGAGCATGTCAACGTAGTACACTAGAAAATGTTGATAATCAGAGAGTTTTACCGTGTGTTATGCTTTATTACAATTTGTCTCCCCTAGTTCATTCATTGCACATTTGTGTGACTGAGATATGCGCTCGGTGCATGGCTCTGAGAAAAGTACTAACTTCATGCTCTGTGGTAGGTATTTGCAATAATGAGAACTTCTACATAAATACTCGCTCTGCGTTTGTAAGCTCGGTTGTTCGAAGCTACCAATATCGACATATTTAATGATTTCTCACGAAGGTTACAGTTGAGTCGCTGTCAATTTCACAATAACAATAGCTCTCTGAATGTGTTGCAAAATACATTTTGTAACTCAAATATAATCACTATAGAGTGGCTTCATACCCACACACTATTCAACCTCGACGATTTATCTATCAATAAACTTAACAAGGATATCATAAATATGAAAACAAGACCAAAAAGCTTTGTTTAGGCTTAGCTGGCTCATGCTATGCGAGTAACGCGCTATCTAGCATGTCATTTGTTGGGCTGATATGAGTAAACGATGTATTATTCAGCTATACTCTGCAATGCGATGATCCACCATATTTATCAAACTAAGCACCTTCGCATTACCAGGATCTGTCCTGTCGCAGTGGAGCAAAAGCATACACTGGACCTCACTAGACATTGGCGCAAAGTGGTTATGCAACTGGGACAATACACAGGTATACACATGTACAAAATAAGGTTTACTGTGCGCCCTGCATACATCTGGCCCATCCTATTTTCTCTACCCAATCGTTTGATCTGCGTAAAATGCCTTGTATGTCAGCAATATCGGGCGGTATTAACCTTAACTCAGGAAAACAAAGAGGGATGCGAATGACCGCCACTCAATTTTAAGTAGGCAAGTAAAGATGCATATCACCGGAAGTATCATAATGGAAAGAATTAAAGAGATAAATATTGTAACAAACGAAATTTACCGAATAGTACCCTTTCTTGTACGCATGCGATCTCGGTAAGCATTAAATTTGTGTCGATCATGCGGCCGGGACGTAAACTACTAAGCATCTTTCGCCGTCAATGCATTATTTGTATCCTGAATATGTTTCTCCAAAGCGGATGGTAGTAATCAATAATATATTAATTGTCGCCTCAAACAAAATTTGAAGAGCCATTTCAAAATGCCCGCGTACATCTGTTTGTACATTAACGGTTATCAGGCTATGTCTGATCTGCAAGAAAGACAACAAAATTGTTATGTTATAGACATCATTTCCATTGTGCAGAATTGATCGCACTTACCAAGATTTTGCAGCAGTTCAATGACTTAACCTGATGGTCCGCAATCCGTCAAGCGTTTCACCGTAATAATCCATTGAGTACATTTATCATGTTGTATAGCTCTTGTAGGCTGTAGTGCAACTGTTACTGCAAGTTATTACATGAGCTGTCGTTTAGCGTTTGATGCATCGTTGCTTTAGAATCGCATCATTATCACTTGTAAACATCATATTTTAAGTTTATCGGATTATTGATGGTAGTGGCTACCCACAGTCTCATGGTGCAGATATTTAGATTTATTGCTGCGAGCTTGGTGCTTGTCTAACGATGATTGCTCGCTTGGCGTCGCCCATTAAAAGTCTAGCAGGGAAAAACCTAGTCTTGCTGTAAGAATTAAATAATCAGTCAGGCTTGTGACATGTATGGCAACGATGTTTTATTTTAGCTTGCAAAGAGTGAAATACAAATATGTTATAAATGCAGCTGCAAATAAAATGTTATGCGCTTTGACTCCGACAAAGGGATAAACTGAATTATAAATACCCTTTTTTCAGTACAGGAGTCGCTTAATCCCTTGGAATTGAGCAACATCCCATGACTAAGCAGACGTAAAATTCTTCTACATCCTTTGCCATTATATCATGCCATTTGCGTCACAATAAATATTTTGCAATGATCACGCTGTTTTTCGTGAGAAATCATCAAGTAAACTGTCGTCTTAGTTGACTGCTGACTAAGTTTAGCCAAGTTTCGGATATCGGTCGCATCTATCAGCACATCAAAATGTCACATTGTCACCAGTCTTTCTCTTTAGGTTAGATACAAAATAATAATTAGTGTTGCTATTAACCTGACATACTGACCGGCAAATTGGGGTTGGTATGTATAACTGGCCGATCCGTATGATGAACAAGTCGATATTTCATCGATGAATGTTGTTTAGGAAAGGAACACCTTAAGCACTATTGGATCAACGATATGTAACAAAAAGTTGCATTATGTTTCAAACACATGTTGTGTCTTTGCATTAAATGTATTGAACAAGGTTATCAACTTGGAAAATAATTTGTGTTTAGGAATGAAATTTAGCGTTTTAGAAGTTAACAGCAAACTTAGACATTTATCTGAGCACCGTCGCAAGCATTTACGATATTGAAATCAACCATCCTTCCATAATGAAATAAAACACCTCCCATCAAACAGTAAACGGCAGTTGCTAAAACGACATTACCAAGGCGCATTTTTCGTCCAGTGCCGTTTAAACACATCCGATAGTCATGACGATGGTTCATGCTTAAGAACAGATATATAACAAAAGCTTACGGATAAATGCTGTCGTCCTTATCTAAAGCATCGCGTGAATGTGTCGGCTCTGCGAGTTGTATGGTAAATATTCTGTCAGTTGGATCCACCAGTGTGCCAATGCAAGTTGTGTAAATGGTTTTGTTGTACAGATTCACATATTGATTGCCAGCTTTGTGTGTATTTGACTTGAAATAGCATTAGCTGTCAGATGAAAATAAGCTTGCAGTTAACGCAAAAAACACGACGTGTATTGTATCAAATACCCTTTAGACTTCTCAAAGGTAAAGGTAACGAGCAAGATATTTGAGATGTACCCTAAAGAAGCTAGCACATTTAAAGATGTCATTACTAATATCAAAGGTTTATTTTATGTATATGCTCAAAATATGAAGCTGTTTTTAAATAATGATCAGTGCTAACACCTTTGTACTGCATTTTAGAGGCTTAGTCTATATGAAGTAATCTGTGGTGGCTATGTATGTAGTGTAACCAATGCACCAACACCTACACTATTACTTGTGCGGAAAACATAATTCAATGTGAGATTACCAAACCATATTCAGCGCTGAATATATATTACATATTTACATACTCTGTATTCGCCTATTGTGTTGTTATTTCTCCGCGTTCCTTGCAGTCAACCAATCTTGTACTCCACGTGCAAATCTAATGAAAATACTCATTTGCATGGCAAACAACGAAAATTTTGTAGAAAGCATAAAACACATAAACCATATTGACAGTTTTAGTAGCCAACCTATTTTAGAGTGAGTATTTGCGCCGAGAGAGCTAAATGTTAGTCAGCCCAGCAATCAATATTATAGGCTTCAACGCTAGGTAAATGATAATACTTAGAACACCTTATCACTTATACGTGCTTTTCTAATGTTCATCAGCTCAACCATCAATTTACTACAAATAATATTAAGTTATGTTGAAGCGCATAAGAACGTTTTTTGTGTTAGATATTTTGCTCGTCATGCCGTATACATCAATGGTGCCACCACAAATAGACCAGGCTGTCGGTTTCATGAATTATTGAAGGTTATTGCGGAAATATAATATTTAACTGAAACCAGCATGAACAATTGAAGCTTCAGTTAAGGAAATATATTCCTACATTTACGGCGCCTGTTACCCTATGTGCAGTCGCCATATCTACTGTTACGTCAACACATTCAGACGAAATATTGACACTTAAAGCTGTTCGTTCCAACGTCGGCAGCATGCTTCATCTGAAATCTACTATTGACAAACAAACCCTTTGCATCAAACCTGACAGGAGTAACCAAGTGACTGTGCCCATCATTCATTTCAGAAACTGTATATCTGATACTCTGCCAGATATTAAATTTTATTAATCAGAAGACCTTCAGTGTTTCCTGTCCATGAATAATATGATCCAGTATGTGCGAGGTGGCACCAATGCAGACTATATTGCAGCTGATTACACATTGAATGGTACGCAAAAGTATGGGAGCGATCCGTTAAGACATAATTTGTTGATTTTTTGTTCATCATTTCCGCCGTTCCATTGGAATGCCGTCAGTAAAACTTTTATCTGTGATAACTTTATTGCTGAAAATAATGGCATATATTTTGACAGTGCATATATTAACGCGATTGTAGCTATGACTCTCCTTCATGACGTACGATTAGCTATATCAGCACACGCTGTCACATGAAAGCTCGATTTGCCCTGGACAGACGAAAATCACCTTAGATGAAGCAATGCGATGCCAGTTGTAATTTGCTATGTGTAGTGACCATAGGATTGTATATATCTGTGAGATTAAAGCTAATCTACCGACCAATGATCCATCTTGTAGCGAAATGCTTTCAGCTACTTTTGAGCTTCCGAACATACTGTTTGTCCCACCTGAACACAACAATCATCGGATGCCACGAGTTTAACTTATGCGATAATAATTTTACACAAAGTTTAATAGGTGTGTATGGCGTTATACAGTCAACGTGGTGTCACTTAAAGGTTTAAACTTCTATCGAGTTTTATTTAAAGCATTGGCCGCGTTGAAGGATATACCCACCATGACTGTGACAAGCCGACCTATGCGACAGCTTATCACTAGCTACAAAATAGTCTTGGTGTTTCATACAGTAGATATAAATGCCAAAGAGCAGCATACAGATGATGTTCAATATATAACAAACACCAAGCTATTCATTATCATAAACGAGATGTTAATGGAACGTCGTACATTGACACTATCCAACGAAATGGGTAATTGACCGCTAACTATCCGCGTTCTCATCAATCTGCTTTCTTCATTTTGTCAAACCTGACGTTCCTGGGTTCGTTGATGGGATCAGATCTGCAACACTTGATGTAATGGTAATGATCGATAGGTTTCAATGGTGCTTTGCATCTACCAGTGGCATATGTGTTTTCATTCCCAATTTATCGCATTATATCATCTATACACGTTTACAACGATGATTAAGTTTTATTGTTAATTATTTGTTAATTCGATTGATACATTTCACAAATAGGCTAGTTTCAATGACTTCATGGGCATATCATGCTTAATTAGTGAGTTTTCGGGAATGGACTTGTTAAATGCACAGTGCAGGGAACTACATTACTAACATTATTGCGACAAACTATGCACATGGTGCAACATAACGATATGCAAAGTGAATAAGGTGGAGCTGTTTGTCTTATGTATTCAGCTCAGTACAAGCAGTACGCTTGTTCTGCTGATTGTCATGAATGTACAGCTGGCTTCAGCGGATTTAATGATGATCAAATATAAAATGGAGAGGATTAGATTTACATATTACCTCCGCATTAGCCATCCACGAATACTAATAACGTGATGCAGCATTAACATATTATTTACAGCGACACTAATGTATGAAATTCACTCACGTACTAAGTGGTTGACCGACAGTAATAAACATACAAAAACCGTATTACATGATTCTAATATAGAGGCCACGATTAAACATTGGTCCATTTTACTGTAGCCTGGTCTCTCGTTGGACTGTAGCCTGGTCTCTCTTTGGCAATATGCGCATATTATACACCTCAATCATTGGCGATATGCCAAGATAATATCAATGCCCAACTGAATGCACTACAAAGGTCAATAGTATTACTTCGGGTGTGAGCTCGCATGTTTAAGTCGATATCAACAATAACACCAACTTTATTCAGATATATGAGTCCCATACCGCTACGCGTAGACTGACACCTATCAGTGTCATTACGGGGCGGTTGATAACGAATGTTCACCTGGATGCTCAGCTTGATTTGCTGTGTAATATAAGTGAACACCTAGGGGTGACCGCATCAGATTAATCTGTGACCCGATTGGCATATATGGAATGTGGAATGCTCTATAATGTGTGTACCAAAATAGCAGGCTAAATATTAACTGCAGATGGCTGGGTAAAATGTTGCTATCTTACAACTATACCTGAAAAGCTATACAAAGATACATTATCAAATAGTCAAATGAAAGTCACTACAAATCTAATGATGCTGTCGGAGCTTGGCAGGAGGGAAAAATGAGTAGTCAGGACTAGTACGATAAGATTCAAAGTAAAGAATCTAGATAAATGAAAACAATGAATATTGCCGTTCACATGAATCACGTCACGGTAACTTCTTCATACATTATCCCGCAATCATATCTCGCTGTCAAATAATGTAGAGTGCATATGATGGGAATATTGTTATGCAAAGCTCTTTCGTGGCCTCAAGGGTACTACATTGAATGGTAAGGTTCAACACCTCGCTCGTGGAACAATGCTGCGATTAATTTACTTAATTTTTATTTGTTTTTCAACTTTAAAACCGTATTACACTTACGTATTAGGTTTTGCATTTGTTTTGACATGATAAGCTACGTGTTGCTTAATCTTATCCGTAAAGTGACTATTCATATACGAAGTTGGGAAATAACTCAAACGATTCAAACTGGCAACAATCTTTATTTTTGCGAATATGTTGTGATAAAATTTAAGTGAACTTTTTATAACTGCACTTCGCCGTTTTCCTGATTCGATGGCCATGAATCAACAGCGCCAAGAGGTTTTGCGGTTCACATTGGTCACAATGAGTGTTATATGTTATGCCGCATTTCACAAGCTGTTGATTACTCCTAATATCTCCCCTGTGTCACAAAACGTTTTCTGCTGTTGCATCTCATCACGGGTATAATTGATGATGGGAAGCAAATAACACCAAATTTTATGTTTATTCTCTGTGCTGCGCCTTATAAAACATAATTGATCCAAATATGTTGATAAAACATAGATATTAAGATATAACACTACGAATCGGAGATCTTATAGATAATGCGAAGATCCTAATCCGATTGCGATTAATCAAATTGGAAACCCAGATCATACCCAAATATATTTATAACAGCTATATCTCGAATAAATATAAATAGTTGGTCAATGCTCATGAACATTTTTTATGTCAAGATTACCCAGACAGCCAATCCAAATTGAAATATTGATTCCGTGACTTTTATTATGCAAACGCAGAACCAATTGTCACATTAGCAAAATTAGTCCTCATCCATATATCAAAAGTGAACTAGCGCAATTCATCCAAGGGTTCACTTTGCGGAACAGCCGGCTATAAAGATCCAAACACGTTCATCTATCATCTAGTTTGTTCCTAAGTTTATATCCATTATGTAACGCAAAAGCACGTGTTTCATCGAGCATTTACTACTTGATGGATACGCAATGGGGTTAAGGAAACAGTATGTCGCCTTCTTACTACGTAGATCAAATGTCATAAACATGCTTGGAGCACCGATATTACAGATTTGTCACTACGGCCTCAAAACAATACAGTCAACACCATACGAAGATCAATTTAAAACGCAAATGCGCCATATTATATGAGAACATGAACATAATAGGGACATATTTGCGTTACTCAATATATTATCAAACGCATATGCACGCATCAGGTAATGCACATTACGGCAGCTTGATTTATTGTTTCGTATGCCGTATGAGATTTAAGTGAGTAGGCAAATTCGTTGAATGTCACATGAATTGAAATGAGAACACAAAATCGTCGTCATGTGGAACATATACATTCGATGAACTAAGACGGCAAACCAGATTTTCCCAGTATTGCACCATTAGTTACCCGTATTCGTTATGATGCAGATCATGAAAAGACGTAGAATGGTATGCATTTATATTTTACGTCTGCATGCTTATGTACCACAAGAAGAGACATATTAACGCTACTCGTTGTTTTCGAACCACGATTCTAATTGACGAATCCAGAGGCTGTAAACCAATTACTAATCTGCATTCTCGTATGTTGTTCTATTCAACATTATAGATGTTACATCGACCGCTATTAGAAATAAGGAATCAAATCAATTTCCAGTTCAGCATAGACCGTGTACAATTTTCTAAGCTTGTGCCCATTTCAATGTAATATTACTGCGTACTACCGATAAAGTATGTGCTTAAAATGCAAGACACAGATTTTGTCCAGTGTACTTTCATTTCCTACAATGCATCAGCAATTAAATCTGGTTCATATCCTTATAAATGCTTTTATGTAGTTAAAACACGAGCTAAGCTTGTCAAATTTACATTGCTTTAAATTGGGTCCTTTTGTAAGCACTTTAAGCGAAGAGGTATCTGCATCTTGTCAGTCACTGACGGTGGTAATTACCTCGATTGATAACATCTTCTAAAACATTTTATTCTTTGAAGATTTCCTAGCAGAAATCTCTCTTCTGACACACGAGACATTCATGGGAGAGTCATGAGAATTGCAGGCAGCCAATACGCATCTGATTCCATATTACATAACTCTAAACTAACGCATGTAGTTCTTTCTAAGTTGCAGTACTATGATCAGTATTATTTATGCAAGTATCTTTCAATGCACTCGCGGAAGTCGAAATACTTACTCAAACGCTATAGTTTATATGTCGTGATAGCGAATCGTTTCGCCTCCTTATTACATCGAACCAGCTATGGAAGTAATTATACTGTCAAAGACAATTATATATTATGTGCCCGCTTTCATAATTGCTTCACTATTAGCTTGTTGAATAACAGCACAACGTTACCGAAAGGGTCAGTTAACCTAACGTGACCATGTGTCGAATTTAATGACATGCTTAACATTGAAGCTTTGATTGCTGCATAACATCGACAATAGTGCTTTGAAAGACAATCGCCCATTCGTCCTTAAAGATGAGGTTCTCCCATTCGATTATTGATTAGGTCTTACAATGACAAAGCTGTGCAAAATATAAATTAGCAAATGTTCAATAGAAAAAGGAGACAAAATGGGTTTTATATGGCAAAGGACATGATACGGGTTTGGAGTTATCTTCTTGAACAGTTATTGCGCTAAAAGCAGCCACCATGCCTGACCTCACTGAGTCGCTTATAGCTGTTCATCCTTGCTTATAACGACTAGCCGGTAGTATATTGTCATACACATACTCTGAATCACTTAGATGCTTTTATTATCAACCTTAGTTAACACCGAAACTTGTACTTTATCAGAGTTCCATTGAATATCACCCCCTGTAAGCAGAACGCTCTTTTCACAGTTTAAATTACTGATAATAGCATAACTTCTGATTTAGCAATAGGAATCACTGATAATACGTTGGCCCCTTTGAGAATGGTTTGTTATATTTGACGCTTGTTCCAAAGATACCATCAATAAGACAACTTGATCGCCTTCAAAATATCGGACGGTTATATTCAATGCCCTATAGACATGTTAATGTCAGTATTATAGAGCCGTTAACATGACTGGCTGACAATTGCACCAGCTAACCACAACGACGCCCCCACCCCTCCACATACACACGCGCACGGACTAAGACATCGCATTTCAACGATGTAAAACATCAAATAGTTTGACTGACTTACAATTATGAGTTTCAAAACCTCAACCAATTAATATCACCGTTTGAAAAAATCTTATCAAGTGATTGCCAACGATTTCATCCGATGCCTTACGTCACACAACCAAGCACAGCGTACTTCATAATTGTAACTCTACAAAAGGGAAAAGCACATTCGGCACAGTTTGTTTGTGTTGTGTAGAAACAAAAGTAGCATCCCGCGACAGCTCATTCGAGAAACGGTTCAGTTCAAGAAGAATAACATTTATTGATTTCCTTGGGCGTAGGAATTGGATGTTAGTATATATAGCTGTTTGACTTATATTGACGCAGTTGTTATGCTCACACATGGTATGCAGATGAACTCCTAAGATATGACCCACACCAAAAATTCATGCCGCGGAAAGCTATTTAACGTGAACTTATTTTTAATGATATCGACCCAAAAGTGGCGTCCAGTAACATCAGATACATTCGACGCAAAGAACATAGGCATAAAAGACGTCCGGGTCGATAGCTGCATGGATCTCGTGGGTATGAACAGTTCTCAATAATGAAGTTCGTGTACCTACAATTAAACACTAATCTAATGTGTATATGTATATATTTAAATATATATATATATAAATATATATATATATTTATATATATATATATAATATGTATATATATATACATATTCACTTATATATATATATATATACATATATATGTAATATATATATCAACATACATATATATATATATGTATATATATGGATATATAAATATTTATATATATATATAAATATATGAATGTATACATATATATTTGCATCTACATATTTGTACTTCTGTATATATTCATATATGTATATTTATACATATGTAACTATACATTAATATCAATATGTATGTATATATATAAATATATAAACATATATATATTTATATATATATATATATATGCACGTAGATATATAATATATATACATCTACATATATATATGTATATATATATATATATATATATATATATATATATATATATATATATATCTGTATATATATATATATTTGTTCATATATTTATATATATACATACATATTGATATTAATGTTTAGTTACATAAACACTAGTCTTGGAGAGATCATGTATTCTATCCGATGTTTTCGTGATATGTAACGGACTGAATATTTCTAATGAATGCTATTCGCATTTGTCATAACAGCTTCTTATTAAGTTACGGGCAAGCAAAGCGAATGATGATAAATGTGGGTGTCTGAAATATGGAACATATCTATGCGGAATCAAGTGCATCATAGCTTTACAAATGTTAAAACAATGTATCGACACCACTGCCGAATACTGAGTCTGATTCTGCGCCGATGCTTACAAATCTCCGCGACATGGTAGATGTTACCGCCGAACTAAGCCAGGCAAAGGAAAAGATGTTTTTGCGCGCTGAAAACCAAACATAAGCTGGAATCGATGGAGAAACCGATAAATAATAAAAACATGATATTAAATGCCCATCCAGGTGCCAATTCCTAATGGCAACATCTCATCAAAGATTCATTCGAAGCTGCCCCCATGACCATATTGAGACGATAAACGACGACCACGCACTACGGACAAAAGAAAGTGTCCAACTTGTGATATTACAAATCAAGCACAAAATTAATCTGCATCTACCCTGAGAGCACTTATCAAGGTGATCTAGTTTGTCGAAGTTGTCCACACAAACGGGTCATTTGTGTCATCATATGCCTCCAAAAATATTGTATTACAAAGCTGTCCTGTGTGAAGACAAAAAACCGGCACTGAATGGTGTGGAGGATCAAGAGGTAAAATCATAAAACGCAAACCATCGTGATAATTAGAATGTCTGAATTATCTCTGATCTTTCTATGCTGCCTTATTAAGTTAGCATTGCTGTCTTCGACCAATCATTTCGAGTAAGATGCAGATAATTTTTTCACCGATAATCCTAAACACATATATTCGACAGCCAACTTATTCAAGGGCTCAAAGTCAATTAGCCAGATTTAAGACACTTGGTTAGCTATCTTTTCATACTATGTATAATCTTAATGTTGCAACATATACGTAGTCGATGATCAGAAGGGTCAATGTATTTACCTAACCTAAAATGTGCCTAATGCGTTGTAGGCAGTTAAGGGCTGGACAAATTACATTTATGTTTCAGGTAAAATAATAAGATCCGGGGCGGTAAGAAACGACTGACGTTGAACCCAGAAACGAGCAAGTGACCCAAATCGACACCACTAAAGCAATCCTACAAATATCACGAACATGAAATTGGATGATTAGATGGCAGGCCTAGATGCTCCAACAAGTGGTTGCAAATAATAAAGTAGTGTACGAAACATTATCCACAGTAACAACCGTACAGGTAACCCCAAACGATGACGGAGATGGTACTATCATTTGCGATATTTTGTACAATAAACAAACGGTTGAGCGATCTTGGCCCCATTCACCAACTTGGCTACACGTTCCGCACTTCCAATGGACACATCTCTCTCTCGAGTGCATAATTTTCATGCCATTATGTGCTATTTGGACGCAATTGTATGCAATGCATATACTGCCTTCTGCCCGGCTGTGAGAAACACGCAGCGACAAGCACTCAGGGTGTGTCATAACGTTACTGCAGCTATAAAGTTTATTGGTTGTGTCCGTTCATTATGATGCACCCCGGGAAATTACACTAAAGAGCTTATAGCTGCGCTAAGAGAGCCAGTTCTGACCAGCTGTACCCTGACTAGATAGAAAGGAACGAAACACACGCCCGTTATCAGGTGAGGCTACCATGTCATCATCAAAAGCACCTGGGACTGTTGATCAAACATTTCAGTTCATCAGTAAATTGCATGTGGATTTAAGAGACTATATGGCAAAGCACCACGCTGCTAACAGGTGGCTTATTCACATGTTTTCTCAGCTTGACATAATTAGATATTATGCATTAGCAAATGGGTTTCAATTTCGTTCCCATGGGACTGCAGCTGCATAGCTCTCACACTCCACCTCCCACATAGCAAATAAACCGAACACTTGGAGAAATAAAATTTATGGGGAGCTGCTGCTTATTAAGCGGCATGTGTCATTAACACCAAGGACCGCTCAAAACCATTACTTTTGTCAATCTTCAAGTTTACATTCCTCCATTACTATCAACCGTGATTTATAATCTCCTACTCGACCACCATATAAGAGACCATGATACAAGAAGCAGCATTGGTTTCTTCAATGTAACCAGTTATGATGTATGCGTATGATGTATGCAGTTATGATGTATGCCTATATACAGTGTTGCTATGTACTTTGCTCGTAATCAATGCGACTCAATAATATAGAGAATGTAGGCCCCGGAAGTTTGTGGGAAATATCGAACACTGCATAGAAGTATCCGTTATATGGACGGTTCCATGGCCTTAAATAACTTGCTACGGAAGTCGATGTCATTGTATATGGATGATGACATTTCTATCTCATATCTGGCACTCACCATAACTCAGAGACTTGTTCACATTCACGTAACAAGGCAGGCAAAAGCAATTTTAACATTCCCTTTATCGGGGAGAGCCCTTCCTTCTCTGCTAACGCCATTGCTCTTTCTGCAATTCCGCCAACAAGACGCGGATGCAGATGTGGCAGACGGAGAGGAATTTCCATTGTAACAGCAAGTTACCACATCATGCACCCAGGAGCGCATGGCTCGCGCACTGATAAACCACATAGTTGTCTCTTGATATCTGCTCACGAATCATCATCCGGCCACAAAAGAGTGTACCAGACGTGACTTCGAAAGGTGCGCGTAAATATCGCCAGTATCGACCCAACTCAACCTTGAGCTGCTTGTCTGGTGGGAGAGAAGATAATTTCATATTTCACTGACTGGGAGGCACCAGTTAATGCAAAGTCCATTTTTAGAGAATGTGGGCGCACGAGACAAAGATATATGCAGTAGCCTTTGATCAAAAATTTAAATGACGTGAAAAACGTGCGCTGTTAAAAGCCCCCTTTGATCAGTTTAACTGGATATTACCAGCTGGTGCTCATTTCACCCATGCAGCTTCTAGTTGTGTGCATCGATAAATATCGGTGTTGGCTTTACTTGACGGGCATACGACACATACAACTGCCAACGCTCCATTTCTTGCTATTACCTTGATTGTTCGTCGCCAACATCCATCGTTGTAATGTCTGAGTTCTATTAACAGCTGTTCCGTTATCTTAGCCATACAAGGCGATATTCCGAACACGAGGTAAAAGCTATGGGGCAATACGATATGTGTTATATCGAGGACGCTGGAGTAATCTAAAAGCTTTAACAATCGGGCTTTATTGTCGTACAATTGTCATCTTTGGTCTATCTCTGAAGCATAAAAACGTTTTGGCCAGCAATGCTGGATGAACAAATATCGAATGGCATAAAGCAGTGTTGGAGGTCATTGCCTCGGCACATAGTCTTTTAGATGTTCTGTTTCATAAAACCTATTGAACATTAATGTAAATGTTTATGCATATATATCACTTTTCATGGTTTGGAGCACTACGGTGTGTAACTGTTATATGATATGTTGGAGTTCTGCGATGTTTAACCTACAATATGAATTATCTCATCAACAGGCATATTCGATATTGTGTGCGCCATGTAACCGATGTTAACAAAGCTAAGCCGCAATCATTGTATGATTATCGGCAAATATTGACAGTTGGATTCGAACAATGGTCATGGTATTTACTTTGCTGTTCAATGTCGGCTGGGTCGCTTCGTTACCTTCGCCGTCAGTGTACTTATTCTAGGCAGGCATTGCTATGTCGAGCCAATTATAAATATGTCAATAGGCAATGTTAGACATTGCTTAGAATGACGCAAATGGTCCATGACCCCATTATGCGTTTTAGCGTGTCCAAAGCACGTTGATTAATTCATATGGCGAATCTATGTGACGATTCATTGACTACAACTTGGTAAAATAATCAAAATGTATAGTAGTAAGATAGCCGATGAATTCATGGGTTACTGTTCAACTAGTAAATTATATTTCATATGTCCCGTACGTCTTAACAGATCGCAAAACGAGGATCTGACCACTGAAATGTGTTGGGTCCGCAAAATGTATATATATATATATATATAGAGATATATATATATAGATATATATATATATATAGATATATATATATATATATATATATATATATATATATATATATATATATATATATATATATATATTTAGATATATATATATATATATATATATATATATATATATATATATATATATATATATATATATATATATATATATCTATATATATATATATATATATAAACATTTGATCTTTATACGGCGGCCATCATTGCGAAGAATCTTTACGAAGCTATACCCAATGTTATACTTGTCAATGTTCTATAAAAGTTCCGCTAGCGATCAACATCGTGCACCGGGCTGATTGCCAATTTACGCTACACCTCGACGACTGCCTGGTTGTTTTGCACGCCTAAGAAAACGGTGAGCATGCGTCCAATACCGCAGCTAAAGCAACCCCTGAAGCCCAGGGAAAATCCAATCTCTGCCAACAGTGTCAATCTGCTTGGAAGCTAAGAACGTCAACTAACGTTGAAGGGATATTGAAGTCATGCCCATAGGCAAAATGAGACAGCGAAGAAAATAACACCTAATGTTTATTACAGTCTATGGCATTGTTATAGACGCGCTACCAATACGCTCATATTTAAGAATTATAAACTTTTATTGCGTTTGACCCACGTTATACAAGTGTATTCGAGTGTTTTTTTTGTTACCACATCTCCTACATGCCCGCTTGCGTAAGCATCCCTTAGAAACATGGTTATAGCCATAACATGCGAAACACATGTTTTCCCTTTTAGAAATGCACGCTTCTCAGTGATAGACAAATCGGTGACAGTCATCAGTATCACGCTTTTCGTGGCATACAGCGCATGGTCATTTTTCTTTAACCTCCTTTCTGTCAGAGTACTGCATGTTGGTATTATTGGCAAAACTGCTGCGCATATTTTTTCTATTGCTGATTTTGTCCCTAAACTCAGACGAAGATCTTGATTTTTGGCATCGTTTCTGCTTATAGCATCCTTGCCAAAAGCTGGGTCATTGGCGGCGTCAGCTGCTTCCTTAAAAAAATTAACAAGATCCACAAATAATGCAATCTTGCTATCATTGTCTTTGCATGTGTAGTGGCAACTTCTGGATAACTGCTTGCATGTTTGGTGTGTGGTTAGTTACAGGTAGTTACGTACACAGGTTGTTTTGAACACACAACTTGCAGTTGTTTCGTTGACAGTTTCAAAAGCAGTTGCTCTGTATGTTATGCTAAGTCACTATGCAATATATATATACATATATTATCGTGTATCGTGGCTTATTGTTTATTTTCACAAAGGTGACTAGAGCATCTATTCGTCTCTTGCGTACCCGCTATAGTGAGTGTTGTGTGCATTAATGTAAGCATGAATTATTACAAAAAATTGGGTTGTCAATATGGTCATAAATAATGCGGATGAAATTGCCTGTTTTAAAATAAAAATGTATATAGCGAGTTTTAATTATTTGCAATTGTTCGTCAATGAATGTGGAAACAAACAAAAACATCACCTGTAAATTCAATGTCTATGTCAGTAATTATGTGGGTGTAAATTAACTTAGCATAAATATATGCCATTCCATGTTGCTGTATCCCGATATGGTTCCGTGCGGTTCCTCACAGGAATTCTCCAATGGAAACCGACGGAGTGAAATTTAACGAATATTGCAATTGACGCAATATTCAGTTCTAATAGGCCATCGATAGATGATGAAATGAGCTAGTACACAAAATGTTATTTATTGAACAAGAAAGCATACATGTCAAATTCCATCCAGAATACAGTAAACATGCTAGCTGTTCACCAAAGAGAAGCATGATAGCGTTAATACTATACACACTTAACAACACAACGAAAGTCACACACACAAACTAAACACAAGTCACATATACAAATTTAACAATTGCTAAAATAGGCGCGTCTGCTGCTCACGACTGGCTTTTCCCTGGCTCATACAAGATTGGTGTTGAAGATTGACGGTTATTGCTTCTTGGTGGAGGAGAGGAATAAGGAGATACAGCACACGATTGTCCATCATTGCGCGGAGATTGAAGCGATTATGCCAGCCTTCAATTATTAGTCCTAGCAGCTTTCCTGATGCTGCTGACTGACATGTTCTTCCTATGATTCACGTGTCTTCTAAGTATTTTAAAAGCGCTGAAAGCTGAGTGGACGTTGCAGTTTTTGAGGCAACTGAATTCTTCTTCAATATGCCTTTTTGGCAGATAAGCAAGGCACAGTAGTTTTTGACTCAAACTGTGCGTGGCTAACATAATTCGAACAAGATAACGATAAAAATCATATCTCAGACACCTCATATTCAAGGTACGAAACGACTGCCTGTGTACGAAGCAACCGCACACCGTATATTTCCTCACCGTCAGATTAGACAGAGTATTCGTTGCAATGAGGCATCTGATAAGAAGTAAAGACAAGGCTTGCAGAGCATTATTGTCATCTCTTTTGATAACAGGCTATCCAAGAACACGGTCTAAATACGCAATTGATTCCTTGTGCGGATCACCACATTTTTCCTGTTACAAAGCCTTTGCCTTATGGTTATAGTTATCAATAAGGTACAGCTCTCTGCGTTCGTTATTTGCATGAAGATAAATTTCACTGGACAGCAATTGCCTTATCACATTTTTATTTTTAGGTTATCACTGACAAAGCTGCTTTCTTTTTATTTTTCATGAAACCACGAATAGCTGCATGAAAGTGCCAATGACATAAATGTCCACCCTTAACACGGCAGTCCTACGTTGACAGACACAAGCTACTCATACTGAAGTTTTAGGGTATCCTTATGTTTACTCCTGACGAGGTACAGCAGACGTTCCTCCAGGACAGGTAAGCGTTTTGAACTATTGTGGATGCCTTGCATCTCTTTGGCAGAAATAACTAATCCCGTGGCGTGGTTCTCGTTTATTAACTACTTTTTCACAATTAATTGATAAGAACCATGTTGAACAAGTTGAGCCACGTTCAACTACGTTGAACCATGTTGAACCATGGCACAAAAACTACAAACAGTAAATCGTAAATATGCTAATTTCGTCATTAACACAACTATTCAACAATAACGAATTCACGGTACATTCAATACACATTCAATACAGATTCCATGAACATTCAATCTACTCACGCTTGATCGTAAACGTTTTAAAACCCGTGGTCAAGCCTTTTTTGTTGGACCCATTTTTTACATCAAACGTCATGTTTAGCTCATTGTCGGCTCATGCGACCTGCGTCGAGACCAACTAAAAAGCAATTAGTAATAACCAATGCTTATTCGTAGCAACAAATTAATTGCTTCACTGGCATGCATTCAATACCTACGCAGTTCAACCGAATCGATATGCTCTGACTAAACCCTTTTAAACAGTATAAATCTATTGATCTTATAGCCCTAGCGCATTCATGGATCCATGTTAGATAAACAATGCAGGATATATACATTGGAGAATATTAATGTATATTATCCAATGAACATGCGAGGCAGTCGCAAATCATGCATTTCGAAGTGAATGAATTTTGTCATAGCTAACAGAGCAACATCTATGCGTTATTACGCTGGTAATATCGACGAGTTTCTTAGTTTACGATATTATGAAGTAAACATAATCACACCTCGCACATTTAGAATGCTTATAAGAATTTTAGTTGATGTATTTTATCAAGGCAAACATCAATACGGTATAACACATCCTTATAATTATAAATGATATGTTGGTCTACCAAACGTTTTAGCAGGTGATCTGAGTGGACGTTTTTATCGACTAAATTCGTGTCAATTCACGACATTTTCCACTCCATATTTTCTCCGAACGTAAATTGCTAACGTTATCAGAAAATAGGCTCATCTATTGCATCTACCTCTACCTTGCATGCTATGTTATTGCTCGTCATATCCAGTGTGTGATTTAGAGACGTTGCCAAATAAGCAATCCAAGCCTGCTACGCTTGCTTGTGGTGATCGTGTCGATAGCAACTCATACATGTTAACCTCCTAAATGACTGATGCGACTGAAAGAATATGTGCAGTTTGCCATGAAAGCACTCAGCATAGCTCGAAAGAAATTTAAAATGTGCATAATAGCGAGAAATAGCCAATGGCTCCCGAGTCATTTGTCACGCGATCTTCAGTTATATTTAATGATACTCATTAAGTATTCTTGAGCGATACAAAGTTATGTCATTCAATAATTTGCAGTTTTTGCGTATTCCACAGTAGGTAGGTGGCGCTCATGGATGATTATAGGCCTATAGCTACAATGAAGCATTTGAGATCCTTGCTCGGCATATTGCATTTGCTTATTATGTGGTTGCCATTATAAATTTAAAATAAGTTTATGTGACACGCTATATTTTCTAATTATTGTGACACTGTAAATACCAGGACATGAAGTGGTTGGTGTTTTACAAGGCAGTGGCTGTTATGATTACCTATGTTATTCATATATTGCGTTGATATGACCATGGGTTTACCATCATTACACATGATACGTTGGGAGAAGGTGTTTAGAGAGCAACAAATATAGTTTGTTAGTTATATTGTAGTAAGCGATTCGAGCGTTGGTTGTTGCATTCTCTCTTTCATATCGCATGTATCAGGGGACAGTCTGGTTATTCATTAGGTATCAGAGTGTTCGCGGACCATAAATAAGTATAAATCATTAAGTAAAAAGATATATTACCTCTAAATAGGGATAAACTGGATTCCTTAATGCAATTGGTTTGTTTTTGCTTTTGAGAATATGCATTGCTAAATGCTGAAATCATGCCGAAGCGGCATCTACAAATATACTCGATGATTATAAGATGCTTCAAGAAGTGCTTTAAAGGATTAAAACAATGCGATAGCTGATTGTGTACACTTAATAAAGAAAGTAAGTAAAGATAATTTCACAATTTCGACGAAATATAGATAGGCTGTATGCTTAGGGACTGGAACTCCATTTATCGCTGTTTATGTATGACATGTGCGTTTCACTGCATACCATGTATGAATCTTGTTTGTTCAATCATCATTAATTGAGGCAGGTGGGTGGCAGATTTTTACCAGTCCTGATTAATCACAATCAGTCATCTTCCCGTATGTCTGATGTTACCCTGATGTAAATAACAACAATATTACTGCCCACTCTATGGGAGAGACCGCAAGTCTCCACAATGCAAAGTAAATCGCCATCTAAATCTTGCGCCATAACTTGTGTGTGGCTTATTTGTTGAGTATAGCGAACAATCGGTCTCCAAAGGATACGTATGTTTGCAAACATCCCAGACAATCAGTGTTTTTGCGAGGTAACAGAGTTCCTTTGAATTGATGTCTAAAATTGGGTTATATTGATTAAAGGGAATTAAGGAGAGTGAATGAAATGAAACGGCGATACCTTACCCCTAGAGAAAGCTCTACAAAGAAAGAAAACTCATTCGCGTTGGCGTGTACAGGGTGCCTATAATGAAATACTTTTTGAGGCCCAGACAAAAAGTGCACTCAATCAAAGATTACTGGTCGTAACGTTACCGTATAGTAGTATAAAATACAATGTACAATAAATTAAGAACTGTATATATATATTTAAATAGCCGGAACATCGAATTGTTATTTGCTTTGTGCTACGTCAACCAAATCTTGATAGCGTGACATTGAGCTTGACTGGCTTCTCATAGTTTTTTCGTTTTTAGATACTGAATGATGAATGTCATCTATCACGGTCATTTGATTTCATAGTCGTAAACAGCATGTGGCGACGTGTTCCACACGAACTCATCTCCTCAGAATCCGTTATTAATGCAATTAGCTCCTACACTAATTTATGTTCTCATTGATGGCCAACAGGAATCCCCGCTAACTACCGTTAAAGCAAATACTTTAGTCAGTCGCTTATTGGGACAAGAGACATTTGGAGTAAAACCGGTCACATGCACAGTCCACTTTGTGTCCTCTGTAATGGCACATAAATGCATGCATTAACTAGTATGTTGTGTTGCAAATAAACGTTTACTCAAACAATCCTCATGATAGAAATGCGCACTAAAGAGATTCATATTTTAACTCTTTGAACACAATCCTGCCCCTCAAATTAATGATTCACCTTTAATTTTTCAGATTGGACTATCAAAACGGTCATACCCAAAAATAGCCAACGCAGTTTTCTCTGGATTTGTGAGTGCAATACACACATTGTTATATGTCTCTCTTGCTCTAGAGGTAATGTGTGTCAATCATCATCGTAATTTCTTAGAACGCAATAAAAGCTGTTGTGGCAGTGTCAGAGTTTTTGACACTTTAGCTAAAAAGCTGTGATATACTACGAGTTTATTATACTAAGCAGGGGACAGTTTATCGAATATGCGTAACCATGAGTGTCTGGCTCTAATTGGCATCTATTATTATGATATCAGGGTGTGATTTATTTACCGATGAACATATTGTAACCGTGTATTTGAAGGGCATAGCTATTACTTACACTATAGCATCATTGGATTAGTCTGCTTTCATAATCTTTGACAGGGAATTATATTGCGTTGCACGTTAACAATGGTAATTACAATAGGTCAAAACGCTTCACATAGATTCGTTGCATTGTCAACACTGAATACTATAATATCTTTGCAATCTGAGAGTAGCTCCATCCCAGGATAATACAAAAACAAGGCTTAAGATATTTCAAACCGTAAAATTGTTCGGCAATTACACATCTTTGCTATCATATCATCCAGCATAAAGAGTCAGACGCTATTGTGCGAGTATCATCAGTGTGTCAGTCTGCTAGCAACCCATAGTACGTGTTGTTTTTATTTAATTTGCAACTTCCATTAGGCAGGCATCGCGCCTCCATTGTGAGTTAACGGGCTCTATATCAAGTTCCAAAGACGCTTTGCCACATTGAGAAGTCAAAGTGATCAGATTGTAAATTATTAAATTATGGCCTATGTGACATCAAGATGAATGGTATTAAGATACGATCTAGCCTTCACCGACGATATGTCTAGCTCTTTGATCTGCTCTAACTGTGTAGCAGTAAGTCGAATAAAATGGAATGGAGGCTGATATATTACGTATAACTGTGGGGATAGGCTCACTGCATTTACGTCGAAAAGAAAAAAACAAATACCAATTATTGAAATTCAAAAAAAGGTAAGCTACCTGTTGCGCAGATTACCTTAGTCCAGCGGATGTATTGTCGTAAGCTCAACAAAAGGAATGATTTCATACTATCGAACATATTCATAGATTTGGCGCTAATGAAATAATTGCTGCTTTATGTTGCAGTTGCAACAGCAGCGTGTTATGGCACAATGTACGGCCCTTAATGGTACCTCTTGGTAATATTCTAGTTTCCGTGCATTTTATGGATTTAATGCCCATATATTCTGTCATTCCATCCTGATATGAGAGTCGTAATAAGTCTCCTGTAGAAATGATAGTACTCGCGGACTGGAATCAAATAACGTAAATACTTGCAAACATGTGACTCTGGCAACGTCAAATGAGTCATCAGTCTGTCATGGCTGGGTGACATTGGTAAATTACTTTTTTCAAAAGCAAATCGGATAAAGCTATTCGTTAATAATCTAACTAATGTATGGCGGATTCAGTTTAATCGTCATTAAAAGTCTGGCTCCTAAGGAGTAAATATTTGTAGCCAATTTCGGTGCTTACTTTAAATTATCAGAATGAACTACGATTTGGGTGTCGGATTGCAAACAGGCTTATGGGTAGATCTGTATAACGGAGTTGGTTAGTTACTTATGTACTATTGATCCAGTGAATGTTTTTCCTCTGTCCTTATATTTTATGTAATGTTAAAGTTTGTCCACATGTATACTTTACAAGCATTTGTTGTTAACTTGGCGATGAAAGTGACGTAACGTGATCGGTGGTGTTGAGATGCACACGATACGCACTTGTAATAAGTAAAGAATTGAACTCCAGGTTTAGGATTTTATACAAACTTGAACTTTATTTTGCTGACTTCAATTTCGAATTTCAGATGTTACTTAGCCTAAACTTAAGAGAGAAATGTGTTGAGCTCGGAGGCCAGGAGAGAATTGATTTTGAACTATAAACTGCTTCCCTCAACGACTAAGGCACGCCGTCCCAATTCTCATGGGACATGCCAGGTCTGTGAGGGTTGGGGCTATCGGGCGTTGCCTAGGCAGGAAGGTCATGTGGCTCTTGAATATGGGGTATATATGAGGAGAGGGGGGAAGTGGCAGGTGACATGTAGGTCACTTGTGGATCTTGGAAACTGGGGTTTATAATTGATATAAGCTGTTGGGGGTTACTCCATCGACTGATGACTGAGAGTGTACGTTATGATGAAGGGTGGGTTTGTTATTAATTTGGCACTCAACATAAGCATTTAAGGGTTTGTTATTTTATGCGTTATTAATGGGCACAAATACTTTTGCTGGCAATATTGAAATTACCTCTGCCGCTATAAAGAGGCAGACGCAAATTTACTATATACCGCGATGCAAGTCTGTAATGTCTAAATTCGAAAACCTGAGAGCATATGATATCGTTTCTGAGGCATATTTATCACACACGTTATTATTTATTGAGGCTTCATAAATACTATGCATACTTTCTTCAAACGCGATAGCAATTTAGTAACTATGTACCTGTATTTAATTGCATACTATAATGGCATTCCCTAATTAGAATATCCTCTTGGGGCTTACATAGATATCAACATGCTGGTATTTCTTTATCCAGATTTTCCGCTGTTAATCACACATTAAGCTTCAGTGAAATATGACGAACTTACTGTTGTAAGGCCGCCAGCTTTAACGAGCAGAACCGAATTAACTCTTTCCATCATTAGGAATGTAAATAAGAGACAACAGGTTTGACATATATATTTATTCGATAAAAGATGCATACAAAACCTAGATACAATACATAATCAAGCAGTAACCCATCGGTTCTCGACATGTCATTTTTGAAACAACTGTATATGCCAAAATGGTCGTTAGTATGCATGTGAGCTCTGTTGGAATGCTTCATCCATAAGTACGTTATGTATATATGACAGATCGGAAATAGTGTCATACTTATCGGTAATTACTGGTCCATTATACACACTTACTCATTGCATTCTTAATGAGCGGTTACTTGCGGGCGTAATTATAGCGGACGGTAATATTAAATGATTTGCAAAATTTGAAAGATATCAAGGAAAAAGGTCACAATCCAGTTGTACGCCACCCTCCAACCATCTGCTGCGTATGATTCTTGAACTCTTGCAGCTATTTAATTGATCACTAAAATTCTAAACATTGATAGGTTCTTGCTCGAACCAGAACTGATTGTTGTTAAAGCTGCAAAAAATGACGTTGTAGGTTCCATAATATGCTACAATAAATAGGTAACATGATAACATGAAGTAAGCATGCCAACTTAGTGAGTGAACAGCTGCTGATTAGATTTGAGTGTTACATATATCCTCTGACCTAAAATAATGTCAATCGTATTCATTAAATATGCTGCGCCAACAAACACTGGCAAGAGACGGGCGTTGTAGCAACCGACAAATGACAATGGAGCAACAAGTCCTATTAAGCTGCTTCGGAAATGTGTTTAGGCAAATACCGCTTAGAAAACCGGGCACAGGATGCACGATTTCAATAGAGCTGTTATTTCGACACACAAATCAGCAACATTGTAAACCCACATGGGGTGTAAAAGGTAAATGAGCAGTACTCACATAGGTAATCAAATAACAATATTGGTTACTGATTCACTACTCTTATTAATTCTCAGTAGCACACTGGTCCCTAGTAATTAAGCACCGCAAATATGTAAATACCCGACCATATTGACTAGATTATAGCTGTAGCCGGCATAAGTGAATAGCCTATGTCAAGCTCGTAATAGATGAAAGGAGGCACTGTGCGAGACGATAATTCACAACGGTCTATTACTTGCCTCAAGTAATGGTTGTTATTTAACACTTCAGAATGCTCACTGACAAATTGACCCTTTTGGATGTCATCGCTAACGAACGGTCACGTTGATTATTTCAGGACCGAGCAAACATTAGATAAACGCCAAGTAGGCGTTCAGCTTGACGTAGGTAATTATCAATCACTAGCAACTGAGTTTCCATGCGTTCCCATGAAACTGCAGCTTTATTGCTCCAACGCCCAATCACCCACATATCAATAAAACCGAACCGTTGCCGAAAGAAAAAATATCAGGACCTGTTGGTATTAAGCGTAATGCATAACAAAATCCAAGGAGTGCTTCCAATGAACTTTCCTCCAATATCATCGAGCACGATTTATAATCGCACACTATCATGCTATAAAACACCGCGACCAACGTAGCCTGGGTAACGTCAAAGTGATACAGACTAAGATTCCGGCTTATAGACAGTATAGTGATGTAATTTGCGAGGAGAGTATGTGACACAATTGATTGAAGGATGTTGGCCCTGGATGTTCTGGGTAATATAGAATACTGCACAGTAGTAAATCTTATGTGGACGGCCGCGTGGACTTGTATGACTTGTTACAGAAGTCGACGTTGATGTGTATGAATGATTACATCTTCACATTATATCATTTACCGAATACCGAGTCTTTTTTACACTCACGTAACTCAGACCGGCAAATCCCGACTTCATGTCAAGGAATGCAAACATGCACACAACATTTGCAGCCAAAATAAGTGACGTGCAATACGCTCATTATTTTCCACCTGTTGCCATGAAAATTGCTGCGATGGCGGCATTACTGCCAAGTACATTTTAGTCTCAATAAGAGGGCAGAGAACCGCTGGTCATACATCAGTGAACAACTTTGTGCATGACACAATGAATGATTTAGTTGCAATAGTAAGTTGTCGACAAGTTTCAATAAACCTGCATCTGCCTACACAGCCCCTCTTACTACCTCATAGATCCCGCATAACTAAAGAATTAACACTTGCCAACTGACAAATAATTAAGACCTGATGTAGTGATTTTCCTATGAATGGAACAATACAAAGTGATGTTTCTAATCCTCATTGGGCATGATATTTGATAATTAAATACTTCAAACTGCAATACCATAACCATACATGTCTAATGATAGTCATGGCAGTCACAGATTGTTGGTTTGATAAAAAGTTGCAAATTGCTCGAATAGCAACAGGCACACACTCGACTCGTAAGCTAAATGATGTTGGGCTTCAATAACAGCTGCATTGAGTGTACATGTACCTGGTGGACAATTGCAGTTGTCAACTGGGATAGGCATTACTGTGGCTTTGATCAAGCTATACGCCGACCGCGCCATGGGAGTTTTTCAAGTATATATGAGAGAATTGTATGGCTATAAATCGATCTCTGTTAACAGGCATCAGAAACCACGGTGATTACACCAATTTGTGTTTCAATTTATAACCTTGAGAGTAATCGATAACAAACAATCCTTCCCAATGCCACCACCCCATAACAGTTACTAATATCTAAGGGATTGTAGAAATATTCCTTGTTGATGATATCAAGTGTGGCGTCTCTGTGCAAATATTTATTGTGTGGCATAGTTTGACCAACATCAATGCTAAATAAAATATTCGTAATCTCATATGATAAAATTCACATAGTAGTGTTGTGTTGGCGACAACCACATGTAACATGATAACGCATGCGCGTGTTGCACCTAGTTGTTACTACAAAAACATCGTGTCGCATGGGCTCCCCGTAGTTGTTCCCCATTAAATCTGCACAGCACTGCGCCGCCCTAAATGTCAAATAGCTGAGAAACGGTCAAACAAAACACCCATGCATCGATTTCCACTCAGAGAACAATATATAATGTTCTTATCGTCACTAACAGTGGTGTACACAACGTACCCTGCCGGAAAGATCTGGCGTCCCATCTGTAGATTTGTAAGACAGGGGGGAGCCTGTTGACGAACCACAAGAGCTCAAAAAGGCGTCAGTGGACGCATTGATCAGTCAGCTGTTCATTCACTCTGTGGTGGCACTAGAGATAACAAGAATTTGCTCCTAGCTGACATAAATTTTCAATAACATCAATACATAAAAGTTACAGCGGCAAGGTCGAATTAGTCTGGTTTCTGTGGATGGTCTTGTTGTTTTTATTACCGCGATGGATGGATCGACTTAAAAAATTATGAAGTACAAGTATGAAGAACCTGTAAAGCCCTAGAAATAAATGGGTTTGACTACGGTGAAACTCCCGCTTACAAGCCCTAGTCATACGGATTCTTCTATCATCGTTATTTGTCTGTAATTAGGTTTTAAAACCTGTTTTTATTGTTTAATGGTACACACATGTGATATAGACAAATTGTTTATTCGATCTGCAGTTGGCACACAAAATACTTCACCGTATAACCAAAGGTGTAAATGAGCCATTCTCTAGCTGCAATAGAAATCGGTTCGTCTTATATTTTATGTAACATTATCTGATCAAATGACAAAAGGCATGTATATAGTATCCAGATTCTGAGCATTGCATTCAAATATCTGCGTTTTAACCGCATCTTAAGATTTATTGTACTTAAAGATTCAAATCATTGGTTTGCAATAATGGTTTCCATTTACACAGAACTCGAGTCGCTAAAGAGCCAGGACCGGTTGTGAATATAGAAGGTAGAATTATCAGCTGCATAGTAGGCAAATAAAACATAATGCCACATTTCATTGCTTCCGTTGAAATAAAGTTGTTGTTTTGCTTCAATTCTAAAACGTCACATATGCTCATTCATTTTCGATGTACGCTCCTATTTTCGTGGCGGTATTCATAATTAATAACATAACGGCGGTTGGTTCCGGGGTTATTTTTCATTCAGCTGATCATCATACTTGACTGAATTGCTGATCAAATTTAATCCAAACAAGTGTCAAGAATCAAATACACTGCCTAGAATGGCTAGGCCAACATCCGGCAGAAACATTTCAGACCTTGCCCAGTAATTGTTCCTATTGACGTTCATCAGATCAACATAGAAGCTGTATCACAATATCTACGAATCATTTCTTGTTGAATACATTATTTGAACCATTGTTCTCATATACAAACAGATTTGCTCGGAAATATGAATTATCAGATGAAGTAGCACACAGGATATACTTAATATTTGGTGCTACTTGCATCCAATCGTCAATTGAACTATCTTCTAGATATAAAACAAACATTATAATAATCATTTTGAGTCTGACTGACAGGCTACCTTTGCCATATAATATGAAACCATGCATGAGAACAATGGTTAAATATGAATGATCTACATGGTACTGCTCTAGTCAAAGATTGCATAACTGCTGAATGTACATGACAAATGATTGTCCTGAAGAATTGATGTGATGATGGTTCTTCGAAAGAACCATATATTCGAAATTTATTGTATGCATACTACGAATATAAGCCAAATGCTAAGTACCAATATTCAGATATGCATTGTGTTCGTCCATTGCCCCTGTTCAAACTTTATGGGTACATGTCAGCCAAAAGAGTTAATTTGTAATCAACTAGTTTCGCAGTATATCATATGTTTATATTTTGATAGCATTGTGTAATTAGTCGGTATTAGAGAACTGTAATAACTTTATACATCGCTGTCCATTTTATAATGCAATTTCAAAGATGTATCCAATTTATTTTCCACCACCATTAAATCCACCGAAGCCACTAGCTTCATGAATGCCAATTAGCAAAGCAAACGTTCTGCTTGCACGTAGCCAGATATATGACACAAACCTCTAAGCCATATCAACCTTTTACATCGTGTTGTTGCGCCCATCTCGTTGCCACAGACATTTGTAACAGCAATGAATCAAAATAATTCAAGACGGGATTTAGCTGACAAATTTGATATTTCTATTTTCATTGTTACTTTAATCGTAAACGCGTAATTGCTCGTTTAACAATTTGCGATGTGCTCATTCTTATATATTGCTCTCTCTATATTACTTTATTCTGAATTATGCGGTAGTTAGTTTGGTTACCAACGAATGTACAATTTTATAAATAGGCTAATTTTCACCCTTGATCAGCAAACATCCACTTTTCGAGCACAGTTGGAAACTAATTTAGCTATACGAACAGCTATGGTAGTTCAGAATGAATTTGAACTACTTTGATGGCAAATTATAGTTTGAAAAATGTTTACAAACTAGCAATAAAAAAATGGGCAAATATACATATTGTAAATTATAAATTCCCGCAAATGTTTTACAACGCAAGTATGTATACTAGTTTTACAACACAAATTGCAGTCTGTCTTGACACATCTTAAAAATAGACAAACACACGTCTTCCTGTCACAACGTTAAACCTGTCGAAGGTGCCATTTATTAGCTGCTTAATAAACCTAACTGCAACTTGCCTCTTCAAACGATGCAACTACAAAACACGCGGTGTCAAGGGAGATATTAGGGCTGATCAACTGTACGCGAAACTCGGTATTACACAACACATACAATGTAAAAAATATTGAACGGCATGACCCTTTTCCGTTGTTGATCAGAATCAAAGTATATTTACATTTAACAAGCTGATTAAGCCGAAAACAGCAGGCAAAAATTAAGTTATCAAAAGTTCACGCAATGTTTCATTGCTGCATGTTCACACAAAAAATAGAAAGTGTTGTAAAATTGATTCGTTCGAACTATTTCCCAAATTCCAATATATGTAGCAACTTCACGGAATAGCTTAAGCAACACGTTGGTAATCATGTTGAACCGATACCGCCAAGCAATTAGGTGTACCATAAGAAAACAACTTACTGCCCTACATTGTGCACTGCGCAATCCATAAAAACAATCTTCGATGCCAAGAATATTTGGAATTGTTCTACTGTACGAGGAGGAATATCAATTTCAGATAAGCCACGTCCAATAAATGTTTGCAATGATGCGAAGTAAGGAATAGATCGAGAGCAAAAGGATTCTGCAGGAACGCGATATTACATTTTCTTGCGGATTAATTCCATACATTTTACGTAAAATGTCTATACTAATTGTCTATATATAGATGTGATTGCCTGATTAATTGAGGAAGGTTAGATTAGACTGTGCAGTCACTATGCAAGATGCAAGATTGTGCAGTCACTGTGCAAGATGTATGTTGTCGTACCATTATCAGCGAAAGGAAAATTAACCGAAACATTGTTCCAAGAGCTAGGTGTTTTAGCTTGCCATTAGATATATTACCATCGAGACCAGACAATGAACATAATCCAATTATATGCAATCTTTATTATTTGATACAGCGAGAAGGGATCGCGTTACAATATATAAAAGGGGTTATCTTGAATAGAACATTATACGTTCAACAATGCATTCCATTAATATATCATAGCCGTTTTCATCCCGAGCGCCTGAGAGCAATTTCGTGTGGAGTATTGCGTGGCGTTAAGGAAATACTTCTGGATTATCAAATGCAAAGACAATCATTGATATCACGGCATATCGTCATATCATTCGATGAAGTTCTGTGAACCGCTTTTTAAACTAATACATGTATTTGATTTTATATTTTACCTGTCAGTTTTCTACAATTGGTTACTATTAATGAACATTTGCTGTAGTGAACGGGACAAATATCGTTAAGAAATCATCAAAGACGCACGTTATCTGTTGCATCGGTATTAGGCATAGCTGGTTGTCGGATATGCGCATAAGTCAGCATACATCTCGCGAATAGCAAATGAATGACTTATTTTGTGGAGGAAAATATGGATAGGTGCAATGGGTTGCGGTAACCACAATCATTTTAGGCAGGCCCTAGTATTTCTGCTGACGATTATGTCTCAAGAAAGTAACAGCGATAAGTTTTGATATAACATCATATTGACGGCTCAATGAAAGAATAAAACTGTGTAGGTGGTTCCTGCACAGTTATAATTGATATGCGAGTACTATATTTGGACATAATTTAGTACTTAATGGGGAACACTCACGGGGCTCAAGCAAAATGCAAAACCCACGAGGGTAAGAACGCATGTATCTCCTAAACATTAAATATTGTTAACAGAACTTTGCCTGGTCAATACTGTACTATAGGATATATTTGGAGAAAAGGTCATAAATGTTCCAAAAAGTCGCTCATAGTGCTGCTATCAGTTTTATATATAGAAGTATTATCAATGCATCATCTAAACGTACACAAGTGCTTAGCGACTTTTTTGTAAACCAGTAAAACCTTAACAGGCTGCATCCTCTCATCTGCATCCTCATTTAGGTAAACTCGATGAAAACTTAACAACAACGCTGTATCTATTGTTGATATAAAAAAAGAACATAAGCGTAATAAAAAACGGAGGGAACGCTCATTATGTCTTGGCATTTTAATCACACGCCTGCCTCGAGTTCCATCTCAATCAAGGTAAATTCAACGTCGATTTAAAGAACATATAATTACTGTTCAACTGTCGAGAGGCTTATTCTCCGTAAGCTAAAACCACACTATTAGTTACCAAACCTTCGATGTTCTGGGCGCCAAGTAGACCGAGAATAGATAGCAAATCTTGGAGCGCAATCTTTGCAGATGAATTTAGTACATGTTAAATTCTTCTAATTACCATGCAATCGTGCTCCTTCTTTGGTTTTGTCAGTGGCCACTTCTGTGATGTGAGAGGGAAAAAATGAAACACAGTAGAGCAGCATGTACTCCATATTAAATGCTTTTCCATCGCCACATCCAAATTATATTTCTGTCACCATAAAATCCACTGAAGCCACATGTAGATGCATGACAATCAGCACAACACGCGTACCGCTTGTGCTTAGCTAGATATACTAGACATGCGAGACATATTCACCCTTTGTCTCAAATAGTATTGAAGTTTCCTGCACTGTGCATTTAAAAGCCCCTAGCGCGAAAACACCTGTATTAGAAATGATATATCCATGTTGTTTTTATAAAACAAGCCTATTTGTAACATATTCTAAGAAATTATATGTTTCCATATAACCAACGGAAAATCCACATCGTGAAAATGATGTACGTATAGAAATAATGCGATTAATTGTAAGGAAAAGCAGTAATGCCATTGGGGATTGTATATCAACCTTTACATCACAATTTATATTGCTTCGAATACTGCGCTGTTATGTCGTTGATATTAACTTGCTTTAAGGTCTGGCTTGTTTCTTTAAATACCATGCAAACAGTCTCTAAAGATTTTCATACCTTAGATACCTTGGATAATAAGTAATATACGCTCGTGTGGCGAGAGTAAAATCTTATTAAAATTTCCCGCTTGTGTGCTTTATGAGGCGTATAACAGTGAGGCTGCTTATGCCGGTAACGCTAGTATTTAATCCGAAATCCGTGGCGAAACACCAGCGGGACATTGCTGTAGCATGATAACTACTGTTATTGTGACGTTATGAGTTAGTAAAATCGTATTTGTGTTAACTGAGCATTTAGCCACGATATTTAGCTGACCAATTTGATTAATCTGGTCAGCAAATTTATTGTGCATTGTTTTCTTCGTAAATTCCAGAAATTGAACTTAGGTACAACAACAAGCAGTTTGGCGATATCATTTCTTTTGTTCCCAATACATGTTTATCTTAACAGCATTTTGAATTGCTAGAGAATATGGCAAGTCGAAATCAATTCTTCCTCCGGGAGATAAATATGATTCATATTGTCGATAAGATAATGCGGGTTCCTTTTGAAGGAAGTTTGAGGCATTCGAGAATCATAATTAAAGCATCTTTTGCCGGACACTACAGAATCAAGCAATTATATTGTATTTAGACATCCAAATTGCTGCTATCCTTTTTCATCGCAAAACAAATGACCTTCTCTCTGCCAACCTAGAGGATATCTGTTACAATAAGCACTTGCTCCCATAAGTATGAACGTCGCTACCGCGTTCTCTGAATGATGTGACAACACCGGACCAGTTAACTGCTTGTTTGTCATATTGGCCTGTTAGATAAAACTTGGGTTGACATGCAATGTCCGCTGCTACCCTTTGACTTTAAATCCCGGGTAATAGCTAAAATACTGTTTTAAAGTAATTAAATCACCGATATGCCTTTTATGCGACTCATACTTGCATCATCTTCTACTGTAACAATCATTAGGGGTAGCATCAACACGTTTATTTTAATTTGTACGGATCATCTACATACAGATGTTGCTGGATACCGTCCTACAATGAATATGTGCTTTTGGCGTTCCAATTGAATCAGAATGTACATAGGCACATATGTTCTAATCTATACGAACAATAATAATGTTTGACAAATTTTCCGTAGCATGAATATTGCTTCTAGAACAGCTAGATCTGATATATGTATGCATGCAAGCTTCACGACGTCGGCTGGGATAACTAGTGGTCGCAATTTTGCCACTTTGACATCAAAAGCGTCCAATGCTTTCAACACTGTCAAGGCGTGACAGCGTTTAGCGGGTCTCAAGGATTACAATGATTGATGTGAATGGCCGACAGTCTATTTTACGTTGTCAGTTATGGCTACCTATTACCAGAAGTTACATAGTGGAAAATACATAATTATAACGATGAGGCGAACTGAATGTATATCAAAATTTGCATTGAACAGTACCGAGTCCCTGTGTAGTATGAGGTTAACACATAAACCCTCGTAGCTGTTATACTAATAAATATCAATGGTTGTCATCCGTGCTGATTTTAAATTACGACCGTATAATGCTTTCATTCATGCATCACGAATTGCCAAGTTGATCGATTGACTTTTCATCAAGAACTTATCATTTCTGTGTTACACAGAAAATATGAGTTATGGCAATAACTTGCCTAATGGAATGCCTCCTCAACTAAATATAGTTAAACCAAACGCGGGCGGTTAATAGAAGCGATCGATGAATTATCCAAACCCAATGAATTATCCATCACCGTAGTTCGCTACTAAGTATTATTGAGGTTAAAATACTGTGCAATTATACAATGGCATAATTCCTCTTAAGTCTCCAGTAATGCATATGGTTGTACTGGAAGTAAGTGTTTGACAACCATCCCGTCCATTAAAACAGGACCTTCAAAAACAAGCATATAATTGAGGTATGTGTATATATGGTGAAATATATATATGTATTCTTATATCCATCCTGTGCATAATACCATGGCATAAGCATTCTCTTAAGTCGCCAGTAATGGTTAGTCTGCTAATATGTATTTGTACTGGAATGTATGTTAAGTGTCTGCCAATCATCCCGTCTATATAGATATACATATCTCTCCGTGGGTTCTATCTCAAAACAGATATATCTCTATCTCTCCTCTCTATCTCTCTATATATATATATATATATATATATATCTATGAATCATGTTGTGCACTATGATTTTGAATTACCTGGCAAAGAGTCGGGCACCAGCCCTCACTACGCCCATATTGCCGTTACTAGTTGTGTGTCTTACATCGAAAACACGGAGATGCAGGTGAGGAACAAACTAGCTAGATTTTCAGTGGGTAATTCCAGAAAAACCTTGACTCGCGCGTAATTTGCCCCAACTGGTACCAGGCAATCCAAAAGAGGACATAGATGAAATCATAATGCAATGCATCAGAGATATATTGTTCTTAGCTTGCAGCGTAGTATTGGGGTAGGCTCAGCAATTATTATGGGTGCCAATACAATTCTCGCTGAAGCAAGCGCATTATCATATAATTTATGGCATAAACATATAATATATGACACTGTAGCGTCATAAAAGCGCTGGATAGTAAGTGAAACATGTCTCGGGTGGGGTATATATGTTACGAAATACCAAAACGGATTGAGAGCGGACACGACAGATCAGGTGATACTGTCACGGGTCACGATGGCGCGAAAACTTCCACGCCTCTTGAAAATGATAGCCATAATAAAGACAAGGCGAATATGCTATCAACGCCTATAACATCTTTGATATGCCAGGATGTTGACAATACTTTCTATATTGTAGCCTGCGAACTTTATTTTGTATTTGCAATTGGTTCCTAATAACACCGCGTTTAGTTTGAGAGCGAACAGAACTATAGAATTAACATGGATATTAAGCATTGAGGATATACCTGCAACTTATGGTGTTGGCCCAACAGAAAAGCAAAGTAATTCCACCATGAAGCATTATATGACTGTCATTTGACATGCTGAAAGAAATAACAGATGGGGCATGGCGTCGTATATCGTTTTAATGCTACATGCTTAAATTAAGAAAGAGTTTGGCTGATATGCTTATGGCAATGCACCGCCGTAAACAACACTTTGTGTTATCCCGAACGAGCAACGATTCTATCGTTAATAGTCGTCTATATAAAAGGTACCTTGATTAATAAAGCCCACTATGAAATTCTATATAAGAGATATATTCTTTCGCTGTTTGGGTACCTCCGTTGTCCGTCACCCAAGGGAAACAGATCATCAATCGAAACGACTGCTTTGCGTGCAATGTTAACATATGTAAGGAGCCAGTTGACAGCAGCCAGAGCGTACACCACAGCACAATGCGTATTATTTGTCATTGAGTCGAGCCTCGTTAGCAAAGCACCATGCATTTTTTAAGCATCTTTATCAAATACCTCGCGGCGTGTTGCTCAATTAAATATGGTATCGCATCATGCAATCATGTGGCTTGAACTGATCCTATTGTTATAATGTCTATACTGTTTATGTGCTACGACAATAATGCTATCAATAACGTTGAGTCCATCCACTTCATTTGTATAAAAATTGCCTCCTAGTCATCTCAGGATTTTGAATAGTCTGTAACGAGACTTGCAAATCCTGACGTGATAATTTGAATGAACATGGTTCCCTTAACTATCCGCAATGCTTAATGCATTTTCAACGGAAATGAGAGCGATAAAAAAGCGTCTCTAGGTGCGACTGGCCTACTGTGTTAGTCACGATCGTCTGTTGCAATAACACATAGATTTATTCGAAGACTCAAAAGTCTTATAGGACACTTTTAATAAAGAGGGACGTTGGTGCATATCAATTCAACCCCCCCCCCCCCCCAAACCAACACACACACATTATTGTTTGAGCACTTCTTAAGCTCCTCGCATTCGTGACGTTGCAACTTTTAGTAGTGCTGCGGTTGATCGTTTAACTCTGATGTGCTTTAAAGCCGATCATTCAAAGCGCCCTTTACTGATCTCATATAACATAAAACAGTCAACACCTACATGTCAGTCTATCATTGTCCAATAACTTGATAGGAACATTTAGAATCCCTATACTGAATATATAGAGGATCATTACAGATCCTATTGACAATACAAAGCTGTACCAAGTGTCAAATGTAATACTAAATACTAATAATTGTTGCTGTACAATATTGGTTTCTCAGAATACCATACCGTATTGCTTATTCAGCATGCCTTGACCCTGTACTCTAAAATGTATGCAACCTCGTGCAAAACTAGTTATCCATATAAGACGCATTGAATACAAATTTATGTACTGTGCCAAATATTTGGTTATCACCCAAAAAGTCGCAGCAGTAAAAGAAAAGGGAATTTAATTACACACAAGCTGTAAATATTTATCGGTAAATATCGGTCTATGCGTCAAATAGCAATAGATATATAATATTGTGGTCATTGCCTGGTTTTATATTACGCATTCTAATAAGACTATTGCGGACTTTGTATTCCTTGTTTGGACACACCTTTTGAAATAACCATTGACTTTGTAAGCTGAAAATGATATCAGTAGCCCCTCAGTAGCAATGCAACATAATCTTTGTTTATAAGTAAGGCACATCACTTCACCAATATAACTATCAAATGTTTGTCGTTAGACTTGAGAAAATAAGTTGAGATACACATTGTCCCATCTCATTCCATCTAACCTCCCCCACCTAAAGGCTCTTGTTGTGTACACACTTGACCATACTGGATTTAGCTCCCTGCTATACATATATATATATATATATATATATATATATATATATATATATAGAGATATATATAGAGATATATATATAGAGATAGATATAGATATATATAGATATATATATAGAGATAGATATCTATATAGATATATAGAGATATATATCTATATATAGATATATATATATATATTTCTGTATATATCTATATCTATATGTATATATATATATATATAGATACATATATATATGTAATCTATCTATATATATATATATATATATATTTTTATATATTATGTATATATGCATATACATATATATATACAGATATACATGTATATATATTATAAATATAGATATACACGCATATATATATATATTTATATATATAGATATACACGCATATATATATATTTATATATTTAAATATGCATATATAAATATATAGATTTATATATATAAAGATATATATATATACATCTATATATATGCATATATATATGGATATTTATATATCTATATATTTATATATCTATATATCTCTATATTTCTATATATATGTATATATAAAGATATATATATATATATAAATTTATATATATATATATATTTTATATACATATATATATAAATATATATGTATATATATATATATATATCTATATATATATATATATATATATATATATAAAATGTATTTATGTTTAGTAGACATACAATTAGCATATATAGGTGTGGGACCTGACATATCGGCATTGTACTGCTTCTGTCAAGAATCATACATTCCAGCATAGTAGAAGCAATGGCCGCTTATTGTGTATTGCATAATCACTTTGGTGAAATGTGTCAAACATTGTTTTCAGGATAATACGCATTGAAATTTATAAAGATATTAACAATGGAATTATTCAAATATACAGCAAACGACGATATTCCATGAACTAGTTCAATTAAGCATGATATGGATCCATTTAATTATCTGTTACAGCATAGAAATATGGTATCCCCGTCATTTCATTTCTCAACATTAAACTGCTCAATCTATATTGATGTACTTCCATAGGACGGAAATATCCCGGTTGTTGTTGAGCAACTAAGCTGGCCGTTTAGTCTTTGAGCTAAATCTATAAATATTCTGTATTACCGTTAAGGGAGGTGATTTGCAGGCTTAGCACGACTCTCGCTAACAACTTACTTGTTCTTCTGCATTCATGTTTACCAGGTCAATTTAATACAACCCATGTGGTTCGCTAACGGAATGCCATTAGCGATAATGGCAACGCATTACCGAATATATTTTCCGCCAATGCTTGGTGAAGCCATTGAATCGAGCTATGCATGGTTTCAGAACTCGCTTGGTTCATACTCTAATTAGTGTTTTATTCTAAAGAAAATGATGATTGATGCAAGTTTGGTACGTATAATGCACAATTATCAAAACAAAAACTGTAAATGCAACTTAAGTCTTTGAAAGCAAATTGTTCAAGATTTGTTAATGGAGAAGTACAATACCAAACATAAATGCCAAAGTTTGCTCATAGCTGCCCAATATTATCGATAAAGCTGATCCAAATTACAACGCACATAGAGACGCAAATGAATCAATCATATTGCAGGCTTACCCGTCCTTGGCTAACTTCTAGTCTTAGGGATATATAGACATAAAAGCAACTCTTATTGAAACCGCTTGATATCACTCATGAATGAATCTTTCGAATTTGATAAGAAATATAGTGTTAAATTGTTTTAATATAGAAGTATGCGTAGAGCATGTCACCGTATTGGCCTTGTTCTTATGAAATATACTGTAAATGTCTAATTTTAGCATGTCGATATCGAATCGTCTTCAACGTTTTCAAAGTTCACTGTTAGATTTGTTATTGTAGAAAATTGCTGTATATTTACACATAAAGTAATATCATTATTTTTGTTATGGATTTAATGCTTAGTTAACTGAGGTAATGTATTAACATAAAACGGAATCTTTTGACACAATTTAGCACACCTCTTTGCCTACTTTTGTTCTTGAATTGCATCGAACTCTATGCTTGGCTTACCGATTGACAGATTGTATACGACAGATTTGTGTGACTTAGTGGCATCCATTTCACAGAGGTTTTTTTGCTAGTTAGTTATATGTTTTGCTCCTTACATCTGGTGGTATCGATATCAATGTTTATATCGAAACATGTGGCCAGCAATAGAAGCGTGTGCATTAAGGGTTTTCAAAAGAATATTGTTGTGCGAGCTGGTGCGGCTTTACAACCGCATGGCGTACAGTTTGTTATCGGATCTGGACATTAGATATCATCGCTAACGATAGTCAGGCTCCCAGCCAGCGTTCAATGCAATTCATTCAAGATGCCTTCATGCTCATAAATTTATAGAAATGCATATATCCCACGATGCAATATATCTGCGCAATCGTCTGTTGTTACCTAGGTATAATTACTTTTTACACAAAAGATATTACGCGGTTTCTGGTCGTATGGTGCCATGTTGACCGCCCACGTTCGGTACTAGCCTTTCGCATGCCAACCTATCAGGCTAAATAATATGCACCACCCAAAATCGGCCGGGCAACGTGAGTATCATCAGAAAACCCTTGATAACTGACACATACTGAATCCCTTTAACTCCCACCTTAAACATTATTCATTAAGTAAGACCCAATAAATTGAAAACCACTGGTCTTTTGGAAGATTGCTATTGTTATGTAATGCTTGAGACCCCATTGGAATTGAACTCACTCTGATGTGTTATAGAACGTACAGACCTTCCCGACATTACTGCATAAGACACACAGGACAATTCATGAGTTGCAACTAAACGCTTAAGGAGGTAAGCTGCTTCTTTAAGTTTAAGCTGACAGCCAGGAAGCGGGACCGTATAAGATGATTTTGAAAGGTAAATATGTGCACCGCAGATTGGTCAAATGGGACACAAATAAAAACATCCGTATGTAAAACAGATGACTAGACATCATGCCACTGCGGCAGCCTGTAATGATAACAATGATGATAATGATGATCATTTACAATTTACTTCAGAAGCTTCCAAACCTATTCAGCATCTATGGCTAACGTCCTCTACGTAAGATCGTTTTGTTTATCTTAGGACAAGTACACAAAGTAGGTACAAATGCGTACAAACGGATAAAAGAACATCATGATTACGAGACCCAATGAAGCAGATCATTTTTTGTTATTTTGACTTGCAGGGACAGCACTCACGTTTTATCTAATATCGTATCGATATGTGTAACTAATATGAAATTGATGAAAAGTTGATCCTAAGAAATCGTGTTGTTTTATGACATTGTTATTTGGGAAAATGAATGCAAACTAATGTTTATGTTAAGCACTCTTACTATTAGTATCATCATCACGATAACATGTGTGTGGATCTAATAATGAAACATTCTCTAGCACCCCATCACCCCCCCTATCACCATATTTTTATGATTGCTTCTTGTTAATTTCCATGGTCATACGGTAGCAATAAGGTATCACTTGGGATGCCTTGGAAGCTGAGCACATATATTCTAGTTTACAAATCGCACCATCTGCTTTGTCCTAGTAGCCATGGTGTGAAAGAGAAGTCATACAAGAATATTGCTATTATTGTGTTACAACTGTGTTTATGAACCCATGGTGCACAACTCACGCAACAGATTGTAAGCATGCACATCACAATCTCATTTCTCAATCACAAAGCAAAAACACCGACCTAAATTCAGGTAACCATTAAGTCCCAAATCGCAAGTCTTGTACTTGGGATACGCAGCCCTTTAAGGGTAATTACCCTAACAAACAAACTGCTATGCTGTCCTTGAACAAAAAAATCGTCAGCAAAACTCCTGAGATAGGTAGTTGGGAAGCCTGTCACGACACGTTCTAACCACAATTGCTAAATGGCAAGTTTTGTGGTATATAAATGTACCAGTCCTGTGTTTAGACACCCAGCATGTTTGACTCAGAGAATGCGTTATCATTCTGGTGAAATCATTATATCAAGCCCTCTAAAGGAACTTGGCCTATTGATCGAACCAAATTATATACTAGGGCGACAATTTTTAACAGTTTTAAAAAACATTGGTTGCTCTTTTCAATGATTGCCTCACATAGGCGATTAGTTTGACAGTAATCACGGCTTATATATATATATATAATTTAAAGTGAGTGACTAATGCGCATAACACAATAAGCAAGATAAACTTGAAGGTGAGTTGCCTTCTGAACCGGCCATGAGGAGTAATGTGAACGAGCAATGAGTGAAACAAACTAACATTTATTTTTTCAGCAAGCAACGGTTGGTTGGACCAAGGGACGTGCGCGAGAGATATCAAAATGTTTGTTAGCTTTCGATGCAAGATCACAAACAATTAAAGAACGCCAGGAGCACAATTGTCACGCTAGACATTTAGTACATATTCATTTGTACCGTGTAGCAGGCATATATACACATATGTATATATTTGCGTATATATATACAAATATAAATATATATATCCACAAATATATATGTATATATATATATATATATATATATATATATATATATATATATATATATATATATATATATATATATAATATAGGCATATATATATTAATATATATATATATGCGTATATATATGCATATATATATATATATATATATTTATATTTAAATATATATATATATATATATTCATATATATACATATGCTATCATATATATATATATATATATATATATATATATATATATATATATATATATATATATATATATATATATATATATATATCTATATATATATATATGTGTGTGTGTGTGTGTGTGTGTGTGTGTGTGTGTGTGTGTGTATAAGGGGTGGGGGTGAGACGGATGCCTCACTTGTAATTGCTATTCACAAGTGTTTTAAAACCTGTAACCCATGCTTGCTTTGTGCGTCCATCACATTACCAGCGTAGCAAATCGTAGGAGGGATTTTTTAAGCTTTACTGTGCATAATTATATCAATTCAGCCGTTGGATGTTCCTACATTCTTTGGCAAAAGCTCATTCACAATATAGTATATATTGTACGCTGGTTGACGACGGCGTTTTAGTGTCAGCAAGATAACTTTTACTAATGGCATATCTAAGAGCCAGCTCTGAGTGGCCATCCTCTCGGGCCTCCCAAAACCTAATGTGAGCCTGACATCATCATTGAAGAAAGATCGATATAAAGCTGTCTATTGCAATCAGGTTAAACGCAACAACGACTTTATCCAAACAGCTGCATTAAACTAATATATGTGTTCACCTGTATGCTTTTGTTCAGTGTACGGATTACTATTATAATACAGGACAGGTTTAGCTGCATGGACATTTGATATGTAGATTACTATTGCCATTAGTGACTAAATTTTCAATTTTCGTGGAACGCTGTTTCCCAATGTTCGAAAGTTTACAATTAGTTCTCAAAATGATAACTGCTAGCTTCAACACTACTAACACTAGTGCACCCTTTGGGATGCAAATACACAAGAGCACAGTTACAGGCGGTGTCACATGATCGACGTTTCATTTAGTAGAACCAATTTGTTTAGCTGCATTTTCGTCGAGATAAACTTCTGATTTTAAGCTATGATTGAGCAGATGCTATACTATTTTGCCATTATCAAATATAAACAGCATAATATTAACTTCGTTCAAGTTGGAGCTGACGAATCCGGCTTAATAGACATCGAGCGTCAACAATGAATAATATGCAATGATCAACGGAATAGTAAACAGTAAACGATGGTGTTTATACAATGAACGCGTAGCACCACCATAACATTAGCAGGAAGTATTTTAGAGCCTCTCGTTAAACTAATAGCCCAAATCTTCCGGCCACTGAGCTATTTGTAATTGTTAACGAGTTGTGGCACATGAAAATATCATGGTATGTGCGTTCCCTTATCAGATTAACTGACTCTATAACCACGTTAAGCATGGTTTTAAAGTTATGAGCATCTCCTTTTTCGCACGGATTGCATAATTAATTGTTAATTATGATTAATGAAAGATTGCACAACTAAGGGTGTTTTCCATATAATTACCAGCAAATGCTGCATACCTCTCTACTTACACAAAACCGATTTGAAATTCTTCGACGAGTTAATTGAGTCACAGTTTGGAATTTATAACGTGTAGCAACTACATTTTTAAAATACAGCGTGTACGATGATTCAGATGCATGCGGATAAACGGACCAAACAACTAGGGCTTGTGAGTATTGTCACAAAAATCCAATTAGCAATTATGAGACTCAAATTTTGTAACATAATTTTCCCTTGCCCGAAGTGCATCGCTAGTCAAATTAAACGCAGTTGCAGATTTTGTCTTTTATCGTTGCGAGCCAGAGATATTCCAGGCAGGCTCGTATGGACCGATGCAGGAAGCTTGATACGTTTCAAGCCAGTCGGATGTGCTTATCGGTAGGCAGCGACAATCCGCATACATACAAATAAATAATGTATATGTATGTGATTTTGCAAATAAAATTGCAACACAACTTTTACCTTCCCGTTAAGTATTGCCAGAAGAGCCTCCATATGATCGGCAACAAATATGCGCTTCAACCTCACTACTCAGACCTTGCTTACCATATACCAAGAACGGCTGTCCAGGCACCATGATGATACACTGTACACTTGTTACGCGACCGTAACTCGTATGTTGTTCATATTTGTTTCGTCTCATTGCCCTGGCACCGTGCTCGGTACCACGTTGCAGTAAGTAGTCATCACTCCGACAAAACAACATGACACTGCCATCATATATCGGACGACAACTTCATCTGACATAGATCACGGATCAGCCTTATCATTGCAGATAGTACAACCATACACGAACTTGCAGCTGTGGTGCTAGCAGTAAATACTTTAAAAACTAAATATACCTCAATGAAACATTGGTTGTACACGACTAACAGCTCTGCCCACATGATATCCAGCAGAAAAAAAAGTTTTCTGTAACTACATTGCTGGCCGTTCTTGTGTGCTAGAAATGATTAAGTCAACAGCGTTACATATGCATATGCAGGAAACTGAAAAGTTAAAACTGACAATTATTAAGAACGATAAAGATAACGACGATAAGGATGATGATAATGTTGCTGTTTATGATAGAATTTATGATGATGAGGAGGATGACTATTATTATAATAATTGTCAGGATTATGATGGTCATAATGATGGTAGTGTCTTAAGGCTCCATGGTATACATAACGTTTGTGCTGGATTTCGAGCAAAATATACTTCGTTCTGAGGGGGCGGGGGACGTGTGTCTTGCCGTTATCAAGGATATATACATGCGCACATTCGTTCTATAAGTGAGACAAGGTTGCTTTAAACAGCAAAACTAAAAAAGAAGTCTTATTCTCGCTCTGTTAAGGCACCGAAGATCTCACGACCGGGGTGGGGGTGTATTGCACATTCACAAACTATTTAAATATAGTTTATATATAATCGGTACTGAATTTGCATTGACTTTGCCTCAGTTGGTGTCATTTGTAGATAATTCATTGACCTGGGGAGAGTGCAAATTGCATTAGTGTCATTTAATCACTTTAACCTCGTCATGAAATACTTCATACCGGTTACTGTGCGGAATAAATCCGCTGGTATTGCAACCAAAGGTGAAATCCGACAACATAAATCTAGTGAAATTTGAGGATCATCATGTGCTAGTATATCAGCGGGGTGTCATAAGTGATGCAACACGAGGATAGTCATTGGCTTATAAATCAGTAAAAGGGACGGGGCTACGTACATGGCTAACAGTTAAACCAAACTTACCAACTTATTAAACACGAGAGAGAACATAATTGACCCTTATTAAGCCAAAGCGACGAATTCAAGCAATTTAGCCACGACTCCAGGTTATCAGTGATTTATAAAAGGACCAGATAGTGATTTATTTTCGTGTCGAAGCGAAATATGACAACTGCTATTAACGGTATTTTCCTTTAGAATGTAAGTTATCACAGACCATGGTTACTTCCTCCGCAGCCCTGTACAATATTTATCGCACGTACCTCATAAAGATGGTTGCCATGAAGTACACAACTGCTGAGACAGGTTTTGTGAACGGTAGCTTACGATCTCAAGATACAGAAGCTACGTATTATTTTCCGCACCCGGTGGGAGAATTGGCAATTCTGCCGGGGACTCGTGAGGCTGCTTTACTGCTAGCAAATTCATCTATCTTAAATCGATGAGCACTTAGCTCCATCAAATCAAACTATTGGGTTTTTTGGGGCGATACTTGGAGTCATGACCCGCGCCAAGTACTTTGTTTCAAAACAGAGCTGGTTCAACAAAGGGACAAAGCCATACCCGATAACCTTAGGTATGCAATTAGCATTGCGATTAATTGGGATTTAGATCCATTTAAGTGCTGGTTACTTAGATAATAAAAGAATTCCGTAATGCACAAATTACTAACGTACAATTGGTACGAATGACTAATTCGCCGAGTAAATGAGAATAGTGTCATTAAGTAAAGCAGCAATGTGAGGACCATCTCCATTGCATTTAGATGTAGACATTTCAAATATCCGCTGCTGCGCTCACTTCAACATCGAACTCGTTAACCAAAAACTTTGTACATGTTTCAGTCCCTTTATTATTCAATAAATATTCTGTTTATTGAGGTTTGATCACTCTGGTATGCAGAAATAGCAACAATAAAAAGCATTAAAGCTACATCCGGCAACTTGCATAACATCGCACCAGAGTGTTTCCATTATTTTGCAAATACGACTTAAATATTGACATCAAACATACTTATTTATCATGAGATTGCATCTTTCGTCGGATTCTTTCACCCTTGTATGCGGAAAGGGTACTAATTAAAAGCATTAAAGCTCCAAACAAAGAGTAACAAATTCGCACAGGAGTGCTTTCCATTGCATTCATCGTTTCTTCTAGATCAATAACAGTTCAATTTCATTAAAACACAAAAACCGTCCTATGCGTTCTTATATAATATTCCTGACCACTATTATGTGTCGCTTCTCTTGATCTGTAATAAGCCATTCTCAACTGTTAAATAAGCAAGCTATTCGATAATAGTGGAGTGGTGCTTATTATATATGCCAACAACACATCGTAGTGTATGTTTCTCTCTGAAATAACTACCAAATAGCTCTGATACTTAACCAAATACTGCGTCCCTTGGTTTATCTGACAATAATGGTAACTGTAGTGTTGAGTGCAATACTAATACGGGGGCACTTCACATTTGTCTAAATTCAATGTTGTCCCGCTTTAAGTACCTTTTTATGCAGCTTTTAAATAATACGAATCAAGGTACTACACGACTTATGCATCGCATCTTTCTCTTTTTTGTATATCCAATGCATACTGTTAACATGTGCAATTAGAGTGTTTGCAATTCACATAATCACCATTAACTTCATAAACTGAAGACAATAATAATAACGAAATATGTGTCAGCGTACTCTTTCAAAAAGCATGTAAAAAAAGAATAGCAAATCGTGAGGACAATATTTTGGATCGCAATTTTCTCATTAATTTCGACATGGTTGTTATCCTCTCATGTTCCCAGATCGTACTGATCAAAACACTAATACAATAAATGATGAGAACCGACAAATGTGGAGATAGGGTGATAATTGGTTAACTTGTATAGGATGTTGTTAGTTATGTGATCCAGATAAGTAGGATACAAAAGTATTCTACCTTGTTATGACATATCCGAGAAAAAACCCGATGTAAGTACATTCTACTAGGCTTAACTGGGATGATGTTTAGGCCACGAACAGTCGATGAGTCGGTTTTCGTTGATTATGTCTTAAAAGGTGAGCGTTTTGTAAACTTATGTGACTGTAGGCGTGTGGGCTAATGTCTGATCATGCACATGGTCACTGGTATATGTACTTAAGAATGCATCATAGATGAAAATTAGTTTATTTCCAAGCTAGCATTTATGGATTTCGCTGGACTCTTGGGTAGTATGGACTCAATGTATGGTAACTGTGAACATTCTCTCGTAATTGCAGTCCGCTCTGACGATGTGCCTTCTAATATAATATATAGGCTTCTGTAGCACTTTGGACAAAACAAATGGCATATCTTCTTCTTACACAGTCATACTGAGAGTAGCTTTTCACTGATGCAGAGTGTATTTTTCTGTTTGCAATATTATGGTACTCAAATGAGCTCTTCCTGCATGTTCCTCAGAGAAATATATCGAGTGCGTTTGCCAGCTGTTACTTCTTCTTATGGTTTTATTTACATACGTTATATGACCTCGTCTTTAGTATATTGACACATGAGCTAATAGCCCATTGTACAGCCTGAAAGCCAACACTGAGCCATTTATCTCCTCTAAATCAACACGGATTCTATATGAGAATAGTTTCATATTAGAATCAGATGTTGCTATTTTAACTTCTCATTATCTATAATAAAACATGTATGAATGCGCTGGTAAAGCAGATCAAGCATAGTTTGATATGTTGCAGCCATTATCCATATGGAACGTTTCGGCCAGTTTTATGATCTATGAACTCAACCTATCGTTCGGCCAGTACAATGATGTTTGCCTACCCGCTAATCCGTCGACAGAGTATTGCACGTCTATATATACCCAGCACGCACCTCAAATAACTCCAGAGAGACTTGTCTTGTCAGCTTGTAATTGAGTATTTATTAATCTTTGCATACCATTCGATCCTTCTTAAATATTATATTGATTCCATGCATTCTTGCTACTTGTACAAATTTGAAGTCAACCTGGATCCTGAATGGTGGTGTGTTAACCATACCAAATCGTGACCTACTACCAAAAATTGCTTATAACTTTACTCGTTCATGTTTTTGGCAACACTAAACGCTGCGCAGCTGGCAAGGTTAGTGATTGATACCTGTGAAACATAGTAAATACAACGAAAGAAAGGCATATGTTGCAATGTCGCCTGTTGTTATAGCAAATACAAAGGAAACAAAGTGGCTGTTGCGCCAATACATATTCGATATCTTGTTGTTTATAACAAATCCATATGTCTTTCTATGTAATAATACGTATCGTTACTTACGTACGGGTTGTTACGCTGTCATCACTATATTCGTACGCTGTATCATACACCATCGAAATGTTTTTGGACCATCGCTCAGTGATGATAATTTTACATCGATGTTCAATTAACATGCCTCCATACAAAGCCAATCATATACTTAAGCAAGTCGATGCAAATACATGCTTCATCATCATAACAAACATACGCTCACCCTAACACCAGTCATTTAAACGCATTTGCACTATTTGTTTTCATGATGCGGGAACTGATTGCCTACATTTATTGTCTTTGTCACAGTATTGGTAGTGGTGAGCATATAGTTCTTGTAATGGCATGAATTCACACACTTACAAAGTTCGTGTTGGATACTAGCACACGAAAGCCAGCATACCACATAGTTTAAATACGATCTTGATTACCCATCAATGAATTCTTCCTAGGAATTGAACAAACCGGTTCCGGGCTGTGACGCGGTGTTGCATTGATAAGAGTGAGCACTACCTGCAATGTAGATTCACTATCTGCTGTCTTTGGCGAACCGACTTTCACTAGAAAATAGTTGCAATGATCTATTCGGCATAAAAACTAGGTTCCAATGAGATGTATGATTATTAACCTTGCGTTGGTAGGTTGTCCATTCCGGATATTCCGGATATTCCATCAACACAACCATCGGTTTCCTCGAAGTGTTATGCCTTCTAGGATGATTAAAGTTGCAGCGGACATAGCAAATTGAGGAAAATGCTGGACCCATCAAACAAGCCTGTGTGACAAAACCATAAATGATGCACCCTGAACCTCAATAATACCTTGGTTGATCTTTGTTCGAGCGGCTAGGGTTTCGCAGCCTGGTCTGGGCTATAGGTCTGTGCCAAGTTGGCGCTGGCACTTAAAGGGAGCTGTCCTAGCATCGCAATCATCCTTATCCATCACCGTAGCGATATCACTTCGTTGTTGAAAGTGACAATATTACCATTACCTATCCATGAATCGTACGGATAAAGTTTTTCACGTATCCTCAAAGTGTCCTTGGCTATTATGTTGTGCAATGAGGGAATTTTATGTTCACATGCATGCATCAATTCAATGACGGGGTTTATGCTGATCTAATGTCCGGAATGTAATAGCAGATGATCTGATGATCATAGTACACCGTGATTATTTTATGTCTCATTATGTATGGGACCTACCGTTCAATTATAACGCGATATAACCGGTAGATATAGGGGTAGAACACCTTCAACTAAATGTTGCAACTTTTTATTGCATGACATCTTTTGAATTGTTTTTCTGAAACTCCTGACCAACTTTGCATGTTATCAGCCTGAAAATATTTTTGCTCAACAAGTTTTATCAGACGACCTGTCAAATTTGTAATATCCATATTGGCAATTGCTGCCAACATATCACTGTGAGAGAATTCAAGGAACCAAAGAAACTTCGTTTTGAATTCTAAAAAAACTGTTAACTTTTACACTCTGCTCAATATTCAGGTCGGTGCATTCATATTACGGAAATAATGACACAAGCAATGTCATGCCAGTGTTAAGCAAATATCCCAACCTTCGAATATCCTGCATCTAATGAATGGCAGCGACGTAACTAACGTTCGTGCCACCTGGTATTTATATATTTGCCAGTCTACGAGTACAGGAATAACCATAATAACATGCATTAAGAATAAGAATAACGACCATGAAGTCTGAAAAAAACGCCTCAGATGTGTTGTTGCTTATGAATAAATATAATGCGAAAAGATATGAAATAAGTGTCGCGTTAAAGGACACCCATCGTTTGTGCAGATTTGTTACCGCCAGTGAGTTTATTATGGTCCGATTTGGTTGTGTTTGGATACCGATGATTTACCAATGTTAATGATTCACGTTTGAGATGCGTGATAAATATATTTGTTTCCCGAGGCGATGCTGTGGTAGTATATAATCTATACATACTTTGCAATTAACTATGCTTCGATTTCTGGATTTTGTAGTGCGCATGGTCAGACCTACACCGTTACGTGTTTGCAGACTATGCACCTTTTACATATTCTTGTCGTCATTTGTAACATTTGTATAGCTGCAACCAAGACCATGTGTGGCCATACACCATGTCCTGTAATCTTATTCATAGCAAAGGCAAGCCTAACTAGCAATTTTATGTAGCCCTTCCCTTGAACGACCTGAAAGCGAAATAGAGCCAGAAGCTTTTGCTTAAGCCAGTTCAATAAATGGTCCTCTATATGGCTGCCCAAGCTCATAAATTCATAGTATACTGCTCATTACCAACTATTTAGCTTATAAGTCACAAACTCTAACACAACCATACAAGCTTTGATAGGGCCTCTGTGTATTGTTCGGAGGTGTCAATGAGATGCAATGTAACGGCCCCCACTGGAGCAGTGAGAGACCGTGCGCTTTAATCCACTTAGCGACAGCACGGAGCAATGCGGTCCCTCGACCGCTTCCGGTGGTCGAATACACATACAAAAAAGTTGCACAACGTCGAGAGTCTTTTGAGTTATATCGTTGATAACTTTGCGGAAAATCATTACGTATGAATAAGTACGGCCGTCGGACCGCGCAGCAGTTGAAAACAGAGCAAAAGAAAAGAAGGGAAGGTCCAGACCGTCCATTGGACATAAAAAGCCATAACGATAGCTGATAATGGCTCATAATCTAAATATGAGGTCATCAACTGTATGGCATGGAGACTTTGACCCCAGGCCATACAGTTACTGCTCAATTCCACACTAGATCTCATCTTTTGGGAAAAAGTGTGTCGATTTCGCCTCCACATCCTTCTGCAACATGTCTATCCTGCAACTCTTCCCTCCAGCAAACGAATATATAATTGCCAATGACCACAGTTTCTTCAAACTCTCTCCGAAATTTGAATTCCCTAAGCACTGTGGCATCATTCACATTGCGGAGACTCAATGCTAAAATGTGACGCTTGGAAAGATGCAAGAGACTGCATTCTTCCCGGTTTGGCAGGCCATGCAAAGCCATAATCTCTGACGCGTCGATCAGTTACGGGCCGAAAATTGTAGTGTCAGTGTATAAAACCAGCTTACCTCTCAATAGCCGGCCGGCAACTTCTCGCGCAGTATTGAATATCAGTAACATGTTAACAGTGCCCGCAACCAAGGGCTAGGGGACCTTGACTAGTTCATGGTATAAAATGACAACAATATAAAAAGCCCTTTCAATGAGATTCATTTAATGTTACACCCTGAATGGGAATTTATAGATACATGTAATATCCTCTCTTCCATATTCACATTTTACAAACACTTCGCATCACGTTAGGTAGTTGAGGAGACGATGCAATGCCGAAAGTTGTCTTGAAATATAACCGACAAAGGTTGTCGGAGGATATCTGGAACTCACAGTGGTTCATTGGTTGCACTAAGATTTTGAAATAAATTCCTTCACCTATTATACACTCACTGTACACCGCACCCTCTCGCTGGAAATCTTCCTATAGGACTGCACCATTTTCCCAGTCAATCGGTTCTTCTCACTGAACATGGTCGGTTTGTTGACAACCAGCTGGTTTCAAATGGTTTTGGAGCAGCTCGTCTGCTTTGCGCAGCGCATTTGCAGTGACAGCCTTGCCCTAAACAATTCATAACTATCATTTTCACATGACTGCGTGACGTAGTGCAGACTGCAAAAATTCTTAGTCGCAGTGAAATAAAATTGAAACGAATCGTTTATTGTTTAAGCATAAGCCTTCAAGTAGGTGCATTGTGGCAATTACTTCCGGTTGATATTGGGACTGCATTGTTCTGTGCTGCCAATTCATGGCCTATAAGGCAAAGCGGTGTGTATTGTGTTCATGAATCTGCATCAAGTGTGAGTCTGCCATCGGCCAAAAGCTTTCAGAAGAAAAAAATAAATTCCTTTTTGATTTTGTTTCTGAATTTTAAACGAGAAAATAGGTTGTGCGACGAGAATAGACAATACAAACCACGCGGAAATGGAGTTGGCTTAACATACGAATATCTTATATCAATGCGTTGCACGCTTTGCTATCGTACACTCATTTTAAACCGTTCACAAAGTTTATATTCTCGAATTTACCAAGGTCACATCGTTGCAATTACCGTTCACAAGCGGTTCGATATGCACTTCAGGGGCAGTAATTCACGTATGGCTGATAGTCCATTGCAGTACACGCTCCCCACGAAGGCACATGCTGACAATAGTTTATATAATGCAAATCGCCAATTGCATCTCATAACACACACCTATCCTACGTTCACTCGTGTTACGTGAATATGTACTTTTAGCACAAGTGTTCAGTTATACTTCAGAGCTTTCGGATTTATCAATGTATTGTTCAATTGTATATCATAAACGGAGTGGAATCATTTCTCGTTGAAAGGTTTATGGGTAATTAAGTTGCGTGATAAGAAGAAAAAAAACAAAGCAAGCTGATATTGGGATGGCTGAATATACAAAATATATTACATTTTGCACAATTCGCTATCATACCGTCAATTACACCGTTCATTAAGCGAATCTTCTCGACTTTATCTTTGTGGCGTCTTTGCAATTGGCATTCGCAAACGCGTCAAAATTTACTCAAGACAGAAATGTTCAATATAATCAATAGACTATCGAGTCAACACGACATGACGCTGGCGTAAGACTTCTTCAGCGACTAATTGGCTTTCAAGATGATGCCATGGCTAGGGCTTTGCCTGCCATCCAAGCGCAAAACGGGACGAAATAGAAAACAAAAGGGTGTGCGCAAGTCATGACTTTAATATATAGTGAAGTGTTGTCTACAGGGAGGACATTTAGTGGCCTCTTGATATGCGCACCATGATTAAGTATTTGAAAAGGCTGTTCCTTCGAATATATATATTTCGTTGTGTATCTGGGTAGATTTACGTTACCGGTGCATCTCTTCCAAAGAAACTATGATTCTTACTGCAGCATTGATGAATACAACACTAATTATTTATTTAATGTTGCTAACAGCAATCATACTATTGGAAAGTGTTACTCATTGTTGATTAGATGTTCGGTGCCCATCATTGGATTGGCGTATTAGACGCTTCAATACACTTTGGGACGCAAGGGCGCATTATTGTACAAATTGAAGAAATAAGACAGCTTCAAACGCTTATAGAATTAACGTCTGATATCGTCGAATAGCGATAATATACGACTTTCCATTACAGTGTGTGCCAAAAATTGTTATATCCCTATTAACTTCATCATTCAGTAATTCTGATATGCTTGATTTTTTGGATATTTTGAGACACGTCTCTACGCTCATGTTCTTGTCTGGGTTATTGGCAAGCTACATTTAAGAAAGAGCGCAATAACTTATCATGCCTTTGCTAGTACTAAGGTGGCCGCTTTATGTGGCCCAAAGGCAGATGTGTGAATTGGTTAACGTGTGTGGGTATGCTGAGTAATCGCCATACATCATTAATAGTTGATTAAGATTCAAGTGCAATTGCAAACGCGCCAGAGATTGATTGGCAGTTATCTCATTGCTATACTCAATCCGATGGTCTATATGCACAGGAATGGTTAACTGGCAGCGCTTTGCTGCATCAAAGGCTGATTTATGCAGTGTTTTATGAGAGGCAATCTGATATGGAAGGCGTTCATGGGACGCCGTGTGCCTATATAGTAATACTTTTGTCAAGTAAGAGAGACATCGCTACTGTCATGTTATTACATTGACTGTTAAAACATCTGCTATTATGAGCAAGAGGCACCATCAGTAGAAGCATAACCGGATAATAACGGTGTCAGACACATTGTGGTCTGTGCCCTGCAATCAAAGGAAACGAATCGAAAGAAAAGGTACTGAATTTTAGTGTTCAGTAATGTTGCCAATATTTACACAATGATCGTCAATACGACACTTTTGGCGAATATCAGTCAGTTAACATCATTAGACTATACTTGTTGGCCTTTTTAACACTGCATCTAGAAGTATTAGACGTAAACATTGCCTAAGTAGCATATTATATACTAGCAACAATAGTAAGATCCTAATGGAATTAAGACTGACTACTAAAGTTCCACTTATCTAGTATCGGTTAGAGTTAAGTATTATGCTATTGTCAGTGATATTGCATTAAGGAGAAATCTGCAGATGGTTTACAGATCAGCTTATATCATTATGTTATGCATCGTCCACAATGCGATTGCCAATGTACTACTTTAAGTGCAGCTATTTTAATCCGAATATCGTATATTCCGTTTTATAAGATGCAAAGTAAATGCTTCTATACAGCATGTTGTGTGTGTTTATCATCTCGGGCAGTGTGCATGTGCTAAGGTCGGCAATTACTCAATACAGGTTTGCGAATACGTTTCTTATATTGCCGAACATTCTCTTATTTATGGTTGTATCTATCTTACTTACGAACGCGTTTACTGTAGTAACTACAGCCCATGCAAAATCACTTACTATATTAAAGCAGTTCGGTACTTCATTGACTTGTAAACCGTCTGACGCTCAGAATTTGCAAGCGAGCCCCGGTGTTGTTTTACGTTCATAAGTCAGTCTTTACATTTCTGCTAGTTTATGCAATTCTTGTGAGACAGAAACAGAACCGTTGCATCTATACGCATGTTCAATCGAGTCAGCAAATGAAGTTCCACTTGTGGTTGACGTGTAAATGTTATAATGTTGATTCGCGTGACATCATGATAAATTAATGGTGAAGATTCTAACCTCACAGCCTGCAAAATGTACAGTATTATTTCACCAATTGACTGATTCAGTTACAACGTCACGACATTTTGCGTGCTCATATAGGGAAAGCAATGGAGAAACAGTTGGAGCAAGAACTCCACCTTACAGAACACAGACCTCATTGGCACTGCTGGCTAGGCAATATTTCATGTTTCCGTAATCGGAAATTTTCCAGCTCAACGCAACATCACATTTCTCCATTATCGATGCATGTATTACCTCTTGTGTACCCGTTTAATTTTGCACATTAGAATTCCTCTTGCTTCATTGATATTGTTCAAGTACATATTTAGTGCCTCGAACTTATATCAGCACCAGGCGCATATAACGTATAGGTGAAAGGTAATAATTTGAATAGCGGGGTAAGTAAAGTTTTAAAACCATATCGTCGAAACTAAACAAGACGGATCTATTGTGATGAATCGCAAGAATCGTTAAAAAACCCACTTCGGGTAAAACCATTCACTTGAATGGACATAAAAATACATTGGTGCTTGCTATGTTTAAGCTGTTCTTTAAACGAGCTACATTGAACCTTCAAACATGACCTTCAAACCGCATGCGTGAGTTGTAACTATATTCACCATTTGTAGGAATAATTGTGCGCCGTGCCATACATCTTTAACCCTTCCAGGCGGCATGATTGATGCGAACATCAGAAACTGAAGTGGATAAACGGCTAGATGTCAACCAACTGAGGAAAAAGCCGTGAATAGAATACGAGAATAGTGCTAACTAAACAAATTACAATAAATCACATTCTGCCGCTCTATTTTACCCAGTTAACAGACCAAGATAATTTAATTAGCTTGCGGAAATGGATAGAAATGGGTGAACAATGAAGTACTGGCTTTATAGCAGTCATGGGCGTTAACCCGTTTCAGCGGAATATAACAATGCACAACAAAAAGCGGCTCTGCTACTTTGCAAATACAACAAGCCAAATGTATTACTTATCTAGGAATCATTGACGTTCTTGTAGACGCAGTCGAAGGTTAGAATGAATATAATGGATATCGGCGGCATTACCTGATAATGGATGGGTATCATTTAAATATAGTCCAAGAAATGCGAATTCACGGCGGAAGTTAAGGCATCGCATAATGTGCAAATCTGCATAGAATTCTCACAGGTGCGTCCCCGCACACACTGGATCCCATTGTTTATAGACAGGTAACAATGAAGGCCTTCTGGTATCGATAATTAAATAGCATAGTTAACAGTAAACACGAAAACATGTTTACCTTATGTTTCGCACTAGCAATAGAGATCGTCCGTCATTCATATTCTAGGCGCAACGGCGCAAATTCGCTTTTTTAGGCTAACAACTATCATACTGTCTTTATATAGTAGTTTATGATGTAGGATCTCTATAATACAAAAACAAATATTCGTTTCATTGGTATTTTATTATAACCAATACATTGATGTAACACGCGGCGTTTTATCATATGCAACCCCGAGTTTCAGATAGACAGTTGGCAGCATGAACGGTCAGCGCTATCAATTGGTTGCCTGTGTCAGGTTGGACGCAGATGGCTCGTTTGTCAACATCAAACTTTAGATGAAGCATACTGTCGTCGTTCGACAGATAAGCTTTAAGTGTCAATATTTCTTTTAATTGTGTGAGGTCAGCATTATATATTATGAATATCATTGCATGGTGTATTCGGGCCGGGTAGCAAACGCATATACGACTCGACGAGCGGAATAATCAACAAGAAACGGCCCAATGTTATTCGACAAAACTTAATATTAGTTGTAATAAGCTGCTGGTTGAAATGATAAACCTCCGAGATAGACTAAGCCAAGATGAGTCAATCTCGATTGTCATTCCCATAAATCATGTTAATGCCTGAGGTTCGCCTAAAACGGTCTCGTTAAATAGGCCATACAGGGCACTTTTCTAGGGGTATAGGATTGGCATGTTGTTGCGAAGGTGCAAAAATAAGCTTGATTTTGCAAATGCGTACACATATTGTCTCATTTGCATTAACAGTTTGCGTTACGGTCTAATGATGTCAAGTTTTTACTTTCGCTAACAATGCTGTTGGACGGAGCCTGGATTAATGTGTACTGTAACGTTCTCATTGGCGTGGCACAATTACTGGGGATTATATGGGCGTCAACGTTATGCGTTAACCCTTGTTTAATAAGCATTTGAAAGCCAGGTAAATAAGATATAACATCTCTGCCAGAAAGATTGGTATGCTTTTACATCTATCCTTAATTTCCCCCGAAGACGAGTTTTTACTCATGATCCAAGATATTGCCATTTCCAAGAGCTATCGACACAACGTCAGTAACGGTATTCAATTTACTCTGCGCATCGGTTGGTCGCAGCTCAGTATATAACAGTGCCGTCGGAAAGGTTGGTGGTTGCTTCGTACTGAGTACACAAGTTTATTAGTCAAGTTTAATTAGGAGTGATACTACAGAACAAGTGGCTGTATAAAATTTAATAACGGTGCCTTGTTGAAGCTGTAAAGGTTAGTTTAAAGCAGACTTACTTTTCCCTGCCACTTGGTTTGTCCCATTGTATCTGGAACAACTCTAACAGTATCAGTATCAGCGCCCACATCAGATGGAAACCTTATGCGAATGATCAAAACACTCAATTACATGATTTATTTAGAGCTTGAGTCTCGTGAGGTTTGACCCCTGACCCCATCACCAAAACGACCCCTCATATACCTTGTGAAGGGGCCACTTGGTTCTGCTTAAATAGCAATGAGGGGACTCGTCCGTGGGACTGCATACTGTCTCATGTCCCTGTGCTTCAGTGTATGTGTGTTATCAACATACCTTGTATTAGCAACATCATTCGGTAGTGTTGGGGCTACCAACTAAGGACTTTAGTTGGTCCTGAAGGGACATTGTTGGTATTGCTGTCAACAGCATATGAGTTCATGGATTGCTGGAAACAAGTTCGACGCTAAACTACCTCCTATAACGAAGTTCGACAGCAAGCGGTCTGAGCAGGCGACTATAAACATGCACCGAAGGTGAGCGCCAATATGGACTATCACCATGACATAAAGTTGCACACAGACATGCTGCGCCTTGCAGATGTGTTTGAGATATTCGACAAGACATGCATGAGGCAGTATGAGCTAGACCAAGCCAAGGTCTATCATGGGGCGCGCTGTTTACGAGCACGAGTGTGGAGCTCATTTACCGATTATGACAGACACCAGTTCATTTCGAAGGGCCTGCGTGGTGGGAAAGTCAGAGTGTCGCGTCGCCACGCTAAAGCCTCTAACCCGTACGTCAAAGGCTTTAAGAAAGATAAGCCAGCTAGCTACATCCAGTGCATTGCCGCTAACAACCTGCATGGGTGGTGATGAGCTAGCCCCTACCCGCTTTGGTGATTGAGTGGGTGGATCATGCCAAAACCGGATATATACTCCAAGCTGATCTGAAATACTCTGATCATAATGGCTATCCGCTATCGCAAGAGCGAATGTCTGTGAATAATTAATGGTTGTCCGAATCTCAGAAGAATCTCCTAGGTACTTTGGGGAGCACCGCAGATGCTGAGGAGCTGGTGCCGAACCTGCACAACAAAGAGAAGTATGTGATCCACTACAGGAATGTAAAGCTTAATATATTGCTGGGAATGCGGCTTACTAAGATACACCTGCGTTCATAATCAATCAAACCTGCGTAAGGTTGCCACCAGCTATTTTAAGAGGGACCAGTACAACCCCATGTTCGGTAAATCAATGGAGAATCTCCAAAAACGATTCAACGTTAAGATTGTGCGCTCTAAAGATGAGGAAAAAATATGCTGGCTTTTGGCCAGTCTCATCTATGTATATGCACAAGACCGGCCTAGTGCTATATTGTCTAGTGTACGTAGGCATGCGCATACTCGACCACTTTGACGTACGACTTACATTACAACACAATGAAGTCCATCTATGGTAGCGACCTGGGCCTGCTATACAAAGACACGGGCTCGCTGCTTATGGAGATCCGAATAACACCAATAAGACGGTATTGGGGGATTATGAAGAATGAGTGTGCCTGTGTGGATAATGTACGCCTGCGCTCTATGATGCACTCTGTCCTGATGTCTGATGAGGGGAGATGGGAAAGGCAAAGGAGATGACGAAGGTTGCGGTGAGGAAGCACCTACGCCACGTTTAATGCATGGAGTCTCTGTTCACAAAGAAGTAGTTCTGCCACGTATGAACATGCTGCGCAGTGAAGGCAACACGATATATGGTCACAATTAGCTTGCTGATATGTTATTCATGACTATACGGATTCTCTGTATTACGTTTATCATTTGCGTTAAGTCTCTACACACCACAGTGGTAACAAATTAGTGTGTTAATGTTAGTTTAGTGAAGTAATGAATGTTAGTCATGAACTTTACCATAAGGCAAACAGTGTCCGACATAATTACCCACAGAAGATAGAAATATTGAGTTGATGACCAATCAGTGCGGCCGCTAAGTGAATGTCTTAAAATGTATCGATAAGCTTGAAAGGGAACCACTTAACGGCGAGGCCATTCGTTCTCTGTTCATGTGTGCGGTTATTTTTTCACCATAACCATGACAATTAAGTTGTTCCGATGGCATTACTTACAACTGTGGTATTAAGTCATTATTGTACAGAGCAATTTAAAAGCATGCGTTGAGGATAATGTAATTCGCAAGACTTGTAAATTAAGACTGATATGGTTACCATTTACATGAACATTTAGTTAGAGGCTCACAGTGTTATCATAAGCCTATATGAGGTCGCGAGGGAAACATTCATGTTGTCCTTCCTCTGGCGGAAGCCGTCAGGGTATCCAGTCAAATGATGTCCATACACATTGTTAGAGAAATGATCCAATGAAACTACAACGTCTCCTGCCCGATGCCAATTAAGTGTACGCTCTCATGCTTAAATGTGACATTCAAGCTATCGCAATAGCGCAGTAGAAGTGAATAGCCTTTTATTTCCGATTTGTGACCGTATAGAAACGCAAACAAATACAAGATTATCAGCAGCTGTGTTACCGCTTGCTCGCAATGTCAGTATCATAATACAATATAAGCCGTCAACCCGTATACTCTCCCCACCATAGCACTCTATTGGAAATAGTTTATATCATGTCAACCGCCTACTGCATGTAATAACAGCAAGGCAGAATTTATCAATGTTTTTGCCAATTGTATGGTATACACAGAATAGTGCATTTGAAATTCGAGGGTTTATTAGGCAATTTAAAAACATGGAAAACACTTAATTGATTCTGAAAATTCAAGGAGATAGTGGCTGCTTTTTTCATTAAAGAATAAATGTGATTCTGCCATCGGCCAAAAGCATTCATAATATAAATATATTTATTTGATGTTTTTATGATTTAACTTTAAACGAGATTGTAAGTTGTGCGATGAGAACCGTATATACAAACCACACTGATATGGTGTTGGCTGAACATAAGAATATCATATTAAAATAGGTTGCACGCTTTGCTATCCAACCGTCAATTTTAACCGTTCATGAAGTTTAACTTCTCGACTTTACCTATATCGCATTGTTGCAATTACCGTTCACAATCGGGTCGAAATACACTTCAGGCATTGATTTACACATAGATGATATGCTATTGCAGTATACGCTCCCAACGAAGGCGTATAGCTGGCAATTGTTTATATAATGCAAATCGCCAATTGCATCTTATAACACGCGTTCTATCCTACGTTCACTCGTTTGACATGAATATAGACCTTTCACACCAGTGTTTATTTAAACTTTAGCGCTTTGGGATTTATCAATGCTTTGTCCAGTTGTATGTCAAAAACAGAGTTGTACAATTTCATGTTGAAGGACTATGGGCAATTAACTGACATGTCAAACGCTTAATTGTTAATGAAGTCGCATATCTATTTAGCTTGCGCGTTTGTGAATGAAACGATATATGAAGTTGTGTGATGGGAAGGGAAAAACCAAACCAAGCGTATATGGGGTTGGCTGAACATAAGAAAATCATGTTACAATATTTTTCACAATTTGCTATCATACTGTCAATAACACCGCACGTGGAGTGTATCTTCTCGAGTTTACTTTTGTTGCGTTTTTGAGGACGAAATAGTAAGAAAATGGATGTTGGCAAACCATTCCATGGATATGTAGTGACGTTTAACCTAAAGGAAAGACAACTAGTGACCGCATGATATGCGCACCTCGATTAAGTATCTCAAAATTTCTTGAAATATATATATTTGGCTGTGAATCTGGGTACACTTACGTAACCAGTGCATCTAGTTCAAATAAAGTAAAATGTGTGAAGAGAAACAATAGATAGACATTTGTTTTCATTCTTACTGCAGCCGTGATTATTACCACACCAATCAGCCTGCAAATAGTGCAGTTATTCATTTATTTAAAGTCACAAACAGCAATCATACTATCAGAAAGTGTTACGGATTTTGCTTAGATATACTATGCTCATCATTGCGATCATCATAACTCCCAAAATATATATTTGAATCAACGGATTAGACGCTTCAAGACACCGTAGGAAGCAAGGGCCCATTGTTTTACAAATACAAGAATAAGACAGCTTGTGCCAAGCAAATGTAATATTCATAACGTTTAATAACCTTTTATATGACAACGAACCTTTGTATACCAATTACGTTAATTTTTCTCAATGATCGTCTTAAACACTAACAGGTAGATTAATTTACTTTCAACCAATAGAGATATATATACTATATATACCAAAGTAAACTACTGCAAAATATGGAATTTGCGTCGCAATTAGAGGCTTATTCAACGGTTAGGTACAGCGTCTTGTTAAAATATGTGATACTTTTATTGTGTACATCCGTGTAATTGTTTGTTTAACAACACTTCCGACGGACAGTAGCTGAAGGTATATAATCTCTTTGCGGGTGGTTCATCGTCGAGCAGTGAATATTCATTAATGGTTGTGTGTTTATGTGGTATGACATCACATGCTTTTTGTATAAATATTCTTTTTGATTTAAGAATAGAAAAGTTATCGGTTATTGGGTGTCATGGTGCCTGTCAATTATTCACACATTGAATAGGAATAGGTATATGAGATACTCTCGTGTTTGGTCACTTCTGTGCATGGTCGATTTACAAGAGTCTTACTCTAGTGAGAGCATTGTTAAAAAAATCGATTCGTTTTAAATCGCACAATTGAATGGACATAAAAATACACTGGTGCTTGCTATTTTTGAGCTGTTCTGTAAACGAACCACATTGAACCTTCAAACCTGAGCTACGGTCAAAATCTACAAATAACTTAGGAACCGAAATACCATACTAAATCTAGACGGTCTTTTCGTATGCGTGATTTGTAGCTACCAATACCATTTGTGGAATAATTGTGCGCCGTGTCATACATCTCTTACCCTTCTATGCGGCATGATTGATGAAATCATCAGTTACTAAATGAGAAAAGCGGCTAGATGTCAACCAACTGAGGTAAAAGCCACGAACAGAATACGAGAATAGTGTTAACTAGACAAATCACAATAAATCACATTGTGCCGCCCCATTGTATTCAGTTAGCAAACTATGATAATTGATTTAGCTTCAGAGAATGAATAGTAGTTGGTAAACAATGACGTATCGGCTTGAAAGCAGCTATGTACGTTAACCCGCATCTGTGGAAAATAAATTTGCACGAAATAAAGTGGCTCTGCTACATAGAAAATGCATAAGACAACATGCTCAATGGTATTACTCATCTGGAAATCATTGACGTTCTTGTAGACGCAGGTTAGGAAACTTATTGTTGGTGTCAGCGGCTCCATCTGATAAGGGGCCGATGTGAGTGGAAAGTACAATGGGTATCACTTACATATAGTCTTTGAAATGTGAATGCACGGCGGAAGATAGCGCATCCCATAACGTGCAAATCTGCAAAGAATCCCCACAAACGCTTCCCCGCACGTACTCGAGCCTATCGTTGATATACAGGAAACACTGCAGTCCTTCTGGTAAAAATAATGTAATAGCTTAGTTTAAAGTAAACATGAAAACATGTTCACATTATGCTTAGCATTTAGTTAACGCATAGTGGCACGTATGATCGTGTCCCACTAACAACAATGATCTTCGGTCATTCAAATTTTAAGCGCAACGGCGTGAATTCGCTTCTTTTGATGCTTACAACAATTAAATACTCTTTTAAAAGGAAATTATGACAAGGCATGTTTATTAAAAAAATAAATATTCGTTGCATTGGTATTTGATTAAAACTACATTAATTTAATAAGCGGCGATTGTTTTTATGCAACCCAGAGTTTCAGATAGACAGTTAGCAGCATGATTGGTCAGCGCCATCACTTAGTTGCCTGTGCCAGGTGGGTTGCTGATGTTTAGTTTGTCAACATAAGACTTCAGATGAAGCATGCTGTCGTCAATGGACAGATAAGCTTTGAGTGTCAGTATTTCGTTTACTCAGCATTATATTTGGTGACAATCACTGCATGGTGTATTCGGGCAATGTAGCTAACATGTATACGTCACGACGAGCGAAATAATAAACAAGAAACGTTTCTAATGTTATTCAACAAACATAATATTATTTGTAATAAGTTGCTGTTTGAACTGATAAACGTCCAAGGTTGACTTATCCAAACAAGTAGTTTCTAAGTATCAACAATCACCAAGCGTTGGAGTCTACAATATTGATTGTTAGGCCGAATAGCATTCAGCTCTCTCAGTGGAATGACACCTGGCGATTTCACAGAACATTACGTATGATTACGGTTATCTTCTTTAATCTTCAATTTACAGTATTAAATTACCCGTAAGCGTTCAATTTCACCCGACCGTTAATGTGTAATAGAATTTTGATTAGGCATGTGGTTGCAAATTCTCACTGCTACTGACCCTACCTTAAAAGTTCTGTTGATGTACATGCAGTTGAGTATTTTCATAACAGTGCAAAATCTGCTGACTGCAAGTGTCTTAACGTGATCTGTGGTGATAAGATGCTTACGATACGCACTTGTCATAATGACGACTCGAACTGCAGATGTAGGGTTTATAACAACTTGAACTTTATTTAACTGTTTTCAACTTTCGAATTTTCGATGTTACTTAGCCTAAATTTAAGAGAGAGATCTGTTGAGCTCGGAGGCCAGGAGAGAACTGATATTAAAATGTAAAGGGCTTCCCTCAACGACTTAGGCACGCCATCCCAATTCTCATGGGACGTGCAGTAGCCAGGTCAGTGAGGGTTGGGGCCTACGGGCGTTGCCTGGGTAGGATGGTCCTGTGGCTCTGGAATATTTGGTATGTATGAGAAGAGGGGGAAGTGGCAGGTGACATGTAGGTCACTCATGGATCTGGGAAACTGGGGTTTATAGTTAATATAAGTTGTAGGGGGTTACTCCATCAACTGATGACTGAGAGGGTACATTATGATGAAGGGTAGGTTTGTTATGAATTTGGCACTCAACACAAGGAACGCTTTGAACTAACAACATAAAACGTTAATACACAGCATTTACAATATCTGATACACATCGGCCCTGAATATGTTGTAATCTTCTACGCCTGATTACCATTACCCTAAATTGTGATTCTCTGGGGGTCATCACATTGATTGCGCTTCATACATAGCAACCACACGTTGTATATAAAGGCAAAGCGCCCAAAATGCAGTACTTGGGGGGATTAAAAGTTTTTAACCGAATGTTTTTTCAACTAATCATCGTGTAAAAACCGCTAAATGTCAAAACCTAAAATGTGCCTAAATATTAAAGATGTCGCCTCCGTTTTTTCTAGCTCCTTCGAGCTACATCTCCAGTTCAATGCACTTCGCCTACGTCTGTCTGTTCTCACGTCACCTTCTTGTGACAAGTGCTTCGGTTTACATCACTAAGGACAACCCGCAACCAATGGTGACGCTCCTTGTCACAGGTGCCCACTGGATAGTAATAGTATATTAAAGGAGAGTACGTCAGTAGAAGTCATATTCACGTCATTAACTACCAGTAATCTTATATTTCAAAGCCGATGCGTCAAGTGGCGAAGTTGAGCCGATTAAACACAAAATTATCCAGTATGCAATGTTTCACAACATAACCATTAACCCCAATAGCTTTGGCACTTTGATGAATCCAGCCAGCGGAACATTTATTTCCACTTACAAATGTTAAAAACCCTTCGATGTGCCGTCGCGTTCACCGGCGCAATGATTTAGATGCTATCGACAGCAGCTGCATAAGTAAAGGTAAACTTTAGAAGCTTTGGCTGCATATATGTTTGGTAGCAAATTGTTACCAATTAGAAAGAACGATCTAATGATCGAGCCTGCAACTGCTGTGGAAAAATTGACCACTTCATCACTCGGATTGGCCCATTTTACAAGCAAGCCCCGATTCGCCGGTCAGTATGTCAGGTAAATACATTGCAAACGATTAGTTTAGATATTTCTCTGAACAGGAAGACTGATGACAGCACAACCTTTTGATGTGTTGATTGATGAGATCGATATAAAAATATGGCTAAACCTTACAGTCATCTTAGACAACAATTTTGTTTATTGGATTACTGTACACGAACAGCAAAGTCATTGCAGAATATTTATCGGGACGCTTATGGCATGCTATAACGGTCATGTGGAGAATAATTCTCTATTTGCTTTTTCCTCAGGTGTTGCTTCATTCCAAGCATTGTTCGAATCCAATTCTGAAGAAAATTGGAATCTATGGTTCAGTTTGATTTATGTCGCGGATTTGAATTCAGTTCGATTAATTCGAGGATTTTGTTTCGAATAAATTAATTGACTACACTCAAGAAGGATGATTTACACTAGGGCAATTATCGACATATTTCATATTTACTATGCGACAAAAAGCGATACTTTCGTGACAACCAGCCGATCAGATTTCATAATTATGCACCATTCGATCGACGTTGCTATTCGCGACTCATGGATCACGTAAACGTGCGGTCGCTATATAATTAATATTAACGACAAATATTAATTGCTATTAGGGCCAATGTGTTAGCATATAAACTCACATGGACTGGTCCATGGTTGTATCATTCACCTATACTGATCAATGCGGAATATCAAAGTATTTTTCCTCAATATATCGCAAACATAACACCCTCTAGTCACCCGCTCGGCTCACTCTTAATTCCTAAAACAAGACGGGGTTATTCCTTACTAACCATTAAATGGGCGACGTTAAGCGAGCAACCGTCATTAGACAAATACCAAGCTCGCCGAAACAATTAGCAAAGCCTGTAAAGTCGGCATAATACGACGGTTGGCAGCCGCTATCGTCAAATATGCGATAAATCTGCTGAATAATGATTGCGAGTGATGATTATGCAACCAGTGGATGATAGTGCACAGCGCTGTTGTCGAAATCAGCTTCGAGCGTTCAGTACTTACTATACTACGATGAATCAAACGAAACGCAAAAGTATTTTTTTGCAATAACAGCCATATCGCAGCGGCCTGGTGTCGTATAACATCATGCATGTATTGAATGGATTATTACTATAAAACGCATTGTTTGTTCTCGACCTACAGGTTTCATTTAACTGTTATAATGCCTTGGTACCTCCTCAATTGAAGGCTGTATATTGTAGTGCAGCCTAATTGTCTTTTCCCATAAAGTCATATAAATGCCTGATGACCTGCGGTCATTCTCAAATAGCTCAGCATATTTTGCTTGAAGCGACAAGGGATATATTATTGGTCATTGTCAGCCGCTTGGTAAAAGCATGAAACACAAAATGTATCGGCTGCGAGAAATGCACAAACACCGCCAATTTGACGCCAGCAAGACGTCGCTATGCTGGCGTAACGATAGGATATTTTATGATAAAGTACAACGGCTCTGCAGCACCAAGCGACTACGATTCAACGTAAGCCATGATTCCATGCGTATTAAAAAAGGTAATATGAGGTATCATATTTCATTTCGTCCAGTAAAAAATTTAACTTTATTTCTTTCCATAATATTACTTCCGGTTATAGGTAGCCATTACTGACTACGTTAACTTGAGTGTCTGTTATTCACGTCAATCATGGTAATGCCTGAACCTCGCTTAAAGCTGTCTCGTTAAATAAGCTATACAGGGCACTTGATTGAGAGCAAAGTAAAGGCTATAGAGGGTATAGGATTGGCATGTTGTAGCGAAGGTGCAGAAATAAGCTTCATATAGCAAATGCGTAAACCTATTATCCAATATGCATAAACAGTCTAATGTCGTCCAGAGTTTGCTTTCGCTTCACAAGCTGCTGGACGGAGCCGTGTGATGAGTTTGGGCTTAGTGGGTATATGATGGATCATTGCCTTGGCGACTACAACTGAATTATACATCTGTTGGACTAATGTGAGATTAAAACGCTCTTATTGGGGAGCAACCCAATGAAATGCTGCGTCATTTTCGTGATTTTCATCGTCTGCTTAAGTTGCAAACATGACCGTCCTTGTGTTGGATCCGTTTAATCGAGTGCCATCGCAGAATCAATTTGATACAATGAAAATTACGAAACCGTGATTAAACATAATGTCAATATCTAATTGCAATATACATTTTGAGTTTCTCTTGAAAAACCGTCAGTTTTGGCAATAGACTAAATATAAGGTGGCTGTGAGAAAGCTCCCGATTCCGCTACTTGCATTTCATAAATTGTGAATTCGCAATTCTAAGCTGCGTTAGACAGCCGCGAGTAACAATATTTTCATATGCACCGATGATTTTCAAGCAGACCACAGATTACGTAATAAAATCAATGTTCGTTGCATTACACGATCGTATATTCTCATTTGGATGGAAGGCAAGGCAATAGATGACTGCCTAATGGTAAAACCACCAATGCAATCTTATTTCAAACTTCCAGGCCAGAATTCTAGTGGTATATAAATGATGATAGAAAAATCCATTGATAGGAAGAAATTTTGTCCGTTGCCTGTCTGTGCGAAACATATGTACTGTCGCGTCGCTGGTAGCAATTAGAATTTAGAATGGTATTCATATTCAGACTTCTAATATTGACGTGACATATTGTACTGGGGTATTTTGTATACGTCCACCTTATGAAGCTTGTTTAATAAGCCATTGAGAGCAAAGTAAATAAAATATAATGTCACGGAGTATTCTCTCTACCAATGTTATCCCTGCCCTCGGAATAATCAAACAATGCTGTGCTTTGCATTTCATGTATGTAGCCTTTGCAGTTCCCGATTTCTCTACACTTTGAGGAATAACATTTCTAAAAGGAAACTCTTCGTAATAAGAATCCTAGATGTCTCAAACCGCCTAGCAATTGGTCCCATTAGTTTCCCCTGCTTACCGACATTGCAAAGCGGGAGAGTAACCATGTCATAGCCTTCTATCCAATTAAGCAAGTTATGTGTTGAGAAATGTACAGAAACTCGCCACCCGTTCTAACTGCAGTTTATGCAAAGACCCACATGCCATTAATCATTAGTATCACTTCAGTCGTTCAATCCGTGATGCTCACTATGTTTTTTTCGTCACTGTTGATATTGCAGCTCAGATTCGATTACAGATATATAGAGCTTAATTTCATCAATTTTTGCGAGCAATAATGGTTCTAACGAAATATTGAAACGGTTGGTTTGTGATGAGTGACGTGATGTTATAGTACTGTTAATCTTACATGTGCTTAATCAGCGTCCATGGCAGGATAGATGTCTGGCAAGCGAAAACATCAGCCAATGTGCACCAAACGTGCCAGTAACAGAGGTTATCACACGACAACTACAATACACAGCTTTGTGCAATTGTCCAACATTCTCTCACTGCGCAAATGCTGAAATATGTTTCCGTCATATCCTTTGAAATGGATAAGCAACAAAAATACTTTTCGCCACATGAATGTCGCTTGATCGCACATCGTGTGCTGAGAAAGTACAACTATCAATTTTTCTGTTCATTGTTCATTCGCACCTGTTAAACCGCCATGTCCAACTTATTTATAAGGTAGACAATATATCTTCGTTGCCTGGTTATGCCAGCCCTCCCTACACCAGCATCACTGTGGGCACGTAATAAATCCACTTCCAATACCATGACATCAAAAGTGATAAATACTGAGTAACGATTGCCGAATATACAACACAGTCATTATGACAACGATAATCTGACAAGTACGAGTGGCACACGAACCTGTCGGGTGATTGATTTGGTGCAAGACGAAGTGTTAGCCTTCATTATATTCGTGGAATATTTGATGGCCGATATCTGCTACTACGTGGCTGATTTACGAATGTTTTATAACCGGGTACATGGAATGGTAGCTGTTCGGTTTTACAATTGAGAATTAACTTATTTCAAGGAGCTTCTCCAGATGCTACATAAGTACTTGCGATGCAGAACGATCCCAACTGAACCAGTAACAACCAAACAAGTTATGAATTAACGTTTCTCAATCGCAGACAATTAGGTAACTACGGGAGATTGCTGGCTTATGTACATGAGCCGATCAACAGTCGGGACATATACATACCTATGCCACTGTAATATCCCTCAACCTGGCTTATAAGAGTAAGGATTGTGATGTATGTTGACCTTATTCAACAATTCACCGTTGATGGCAACATCTATAGGCGTCTATTCACTTTGTTATTGGTAGCATCTTTAATAATAAAGGAACACACGGCTACTGTTCATTGTCAATTTTTCGCACTACTTGCATGGCTCAATGTAGCGTGGATTAAAAAAATTCAACTACAGAGCGTAAAATTGAACTTATGTTAAGAATTCATGTAAAAAGTTATCCTCTAACTGTCTTCACGTCAGTGTTGACAAACAAGGCTCGCTTCTAGGTCCACTTCACACCTCACAGCTTCAAATTAACTCTCACATTAGGTAGCCTTTTACAGCTAACCTGAACAAAAATTAAATCGTTCCCTATAATCAAAGTAGAGGAGAAGCCTCGATTAAAATTACCAAACGGGCTCTCTGTGTTACATTTATTTTTTTAATTTAGCCTCTACCCACCAGAGTGATCGCAAATAAGTGTGTTTATGACAGTTCCGCGAAGAAATGAATGTTAGTCATGAAATTTACAATAAGGCAAACAGTGTTTCACATAAGTACCAAAAGACGTATCGATAAGCTTGAAGTGAACCATCTAACGGCGATTCCATTCGCTAACCTGTCAGAGGCGCCTATTTTACAGGGGCTGAAAATATTACCTCGGGTAACGGTGGTGACTACCCAGTGTGACAATGAGGTCACAGTCTCGGGATTAACATTTGTGCTGGAAATAAACCACTTCACGGCTATGCCATTTGTTCACCATTACCATGACAATTTAGTTGTTTCGATGGTGTTACATACAACCGTGGTATAAAGTTACCATGAACACACAACAGTTGAGAAGTTTGTGTTGAGGGTAATGAAGTGTTAAAACTAAGTCAAATTCGCGACTTGTGAAGTGAGGCTCAAAATGAGCCCTCGGTAACGTTAAGTTTTATTCGTCTTAATTTCTTAGTCGCTGCGTCTCATTATATTTATGGCACCTCCATTTGTAGTCTGCATATAACGATACATATAACCTCGTATAATCAAGGTATTGAATATTGCAGTTTAGTACACATCAAATGACCATGGAAATTTCAGAATAACGAGTCAAATCATGATTGGAAAATCATATATCCTAATTGTAGTTTGATCATACAATATAAGCTTGAACTAGGCAGCTGCTGTTATGATACTTGTATGATATTTGATCGTATCAAGTTGCCGACAGTAATTATATGCACAATATGGTTGTTCTCTGCTTTCGTCTATTTAGTTCTTTTTTTAACTGGCGGGCCAGTTTCGGTATGATTCCTCATTGTAGCATGACAAAACATTAGGAAACTATATTGACGAGATTAAAATCCGTGTCTTGCTTGTCTGCAACATATTAAAGACAGACATGCATTGTTTAATCTACCAGTATGAAATAACGCGTGAGGAATATGGCAGACAATCAGAACAATCAGTGATATAATACGTTTGATGTTAGTACCATACAGCCACGTACCGAAATATACCGTGCTCACTTAGTATATTGCTGTTCCGATATTATGAACGTTTGGCATTCAGGGTAAACGCCTTGCTATAAATGCTCTAGAGGCAATCTACCATCAGTTCATGTGGCTGTGAAACATCTAGCAAAGGGGCAATAGTGCGTGTTGCGTCACCACTTGCAACGACGCGTGTAGCGTTCCAAACACTCAAGAGGACTATACGTTAGTTTCCGGGGGGTTATCTACCATAGGGCCAGCTGATGTAGAGATGGAACCCAGCGTACCAGTTACCTTAACATTAATACTAGCAGTACCAATGACACTGATCAACTGCATTTTAATGTCATATGCATCCGTATTACTCCGACCGAAGAGCGATTTATATACCATCATGCGGTGGTTGCGAGTTTTGTCCTCCATTATAAACCAGTGTCAATGTGGGGAATATCTAATTGACACGTTACGGACATCAAATAGTTGACGTAGCTCGTTTGGTCCATTATGTCATGAAATGCACTAGGACTTCATGGTGACTCAAAAGACGAATATACTTTTTTTTGCATATCGACCAAAAATTCATTTAGCCGCAAAGTCGCGTTGTATAATTAACAGCTACTCAACAAGTGCTCTTTTGTGGGTTGCAGAAAATAAATATTTAATCTTTAATATTTGCAGCTTAGAGCATTTTAACAACCTTGTATTACAATATTGCTTTCACTAGTCACAAAGCGGGCTGCCGGTCAATTAATAGGTAATAGCATGCAACTGGTAACCGGATCGACTTACTGAAGCATTGTGTAATCCACGATGCGAATTTTTTAATGCGGCTGACCGCCCTTCAAATTTGGCTATTTTGTTTGAGGAGCGACGTAAACAGGTGTGTTTTGTTATCGATATGCACTAAGAATAGCACATAACATTAGCCTACTTGTATAAACCATGCAGATAGACCTATGTGCTAATTGTGCTTAAGCTCGTAGGCTGCAATAATATACTCAAGGTGAGACAAACTAAGGTCGTACATATATACACAACACAAACCCAAGAACAGACCTTTCCTACGCCTATTCATTGTCCGGCACAAATACCTCACCATCATGAGCTGTTGTTGCATCTCACCACTGAGCTATCTGAAAAAGGGGTGGTACAATAAAAGTACAACTGGTCATATGAATTAAAAGCCTACATAGTATGACTCATTCTTTGTTTGTGATGAACAAAATGGTGACCCTGTGAGGAGCTTTTGTTCGACTTTGACTCCACACAAAGGTGTTAAGATATCATTCATTTCTATGGGGGAAGCGTGTTGGCGTATTATGCAATTTGAATCTTTTTTCAGATAAAAAATAGAAAGCCGACCGCATAGACTATCTGAGTACAGAAGCATCTGCAATGGTATTCCCTTGCATGCTAGAGCACAACCACGCCGGGATAACAATCGATTAAGCAGCGTTACTTTAGATGACGTAGTCTATATTATGCACTGTGCCCTCCTTGGGCAACAATCGAGCAATGCACATATGGACATTTAGATCAGGTAAAATATGCAAAATAAAGTGTGGACGAATAGGGTTTTATATGCAAGTTTGTATGCAACAATTTGTCACGGCCGCATGAATAGATGCAAGTATTGATGGTATCTGTAAACATTATTTTGTGTGTTTCAATGCATTATAAGCATCGTTCATTTGTTTATGGTCGCCTGCGAGCCATTAATTACCTATATTCGAGTTATTATACATAAAAGTCAATAATCGCGTGCAAAAAATGAAAATACCGACTAATGCGCTTGGCCCAGTAAGTGACGATGCTTTGTTTTGGAATGTAGCTCGCGATGGTGTAAATATCATGCTGGATAAATATACATCATAAGTGACATAAGAGCCAATGATAGGCATTGGGGTAAACTAGGATAAACTAGGGGTAATAAACTGTATTCAAGCATCAAATACGGTATATATATATATATATATATCTGTACAACAGCGAGATTGATGGATCCGGTTACCTGTATGGTGTTGACGTGTTCAAACGAATACAAACACACAGTATTGCGATACCATCATAACATCAGAATATTAGAACGCTAGTTTTGTATTGTCGCTGTGACATTGGTATGTAATAAAAGTGGCATGTATTGACACATGCATGTGTTGCAGTATAGATCATGCCAAATGATACAGTTTTGCTGCGACTGAATTTGTAGATACAGCGCATAAATGTATCATAATTTGTTTGCAGATGCTCATGCAGCAGACCATCTACCAGCTATTATAATGTTTTGTTGATTTGATGCGACAAAGATGAATACAAAAGTCAATGTGAATCTTCAACGATGTATATTATTTTCAGACTGGTATCTCTGCAAACTGAAGTATCAATATTTGCATGTAAATTACAGTTACCTCCTGTGCACATCAAATTTTTTTGAGAGCGTTTGTTTCATATCATCAGTGCTGCATTAATACATCGAATTGCCCAAAACAGGTAAGCAAGTAAACAAAATCAGTAAACCAGTTATATACGCAATTGGGTGATCGGGCTGAGATAAAGTATACAGCCAGAAATAAGTACGGCTGGCAAATATGCAATAGATCGTTTTGCTTCTCATGTGTTCTTTGTTGGCTGAGCTCTAGCAGTTAAAGAAACTAAAACAAGAGAAAGTACCGTAGGTAAACAACCTCATTTCGAATATAATGGGACATTCCATATTGTTGATTTAAGTTACCGTAGCCGCTAAAATGTGCCTATTTATCCTTCCCTTTCCTGTTTGATATGTGCTCCAAAGAGCAAATATATTCACATCTCGCAGTTAGGAATTACAGACATTGCCACGTCATTCTTTCAGATGTAACGTATTTTGGTAATGTAAGAGGCGTCACAGTGGACTGCTAATACATAACTAAATTAGCGGTATATGTGGGCGTGCACTTGTTCCCTAAATCCCTGTTTTTGACAACTACACAATGCATGCTACTACTATTTCGACCGCAAAATGGAATGTCATTTCATATTTTGGTCTTCAACTAAATATACCGCACCATGGATGATTTATTTATTAAGTGGTAGTTATCATTTATGAGACCATGTATGGCCATTACCAACTAGGTTAATATCAATCTGACATTTGCCACGAAGTTGGAAAGGAACCTATCTTAACATAAATATGCCAGATAACACTTTATAGTGCCCACTACATGATACGTTATCGTTTGAATATAGTTTATACTAAGTGGTATTGCATGCAAATTTAGTGCATTGTGTCGTAAACAACCTTCTTTTAACAGCGGCGTCCATCTAACGGCTGTGTCTAATCATTGGTCATTTGGTTTATGATTTTCTGTCATATCATCTCCAAAATATGCAATATAATTTGTGTCATTCACCATGTTATGAAGTGAGGCAAGTTAATGTTACGGGAAAGGCAGCATTGGCTGACTAATGTTCGATCAATAGTAATTATTTGCCATGCATATTGACTAATACCCTAAAATATTGACAGTGCGTAGCATATTCTAACGTTATGTCGAACCGTCTTGTACCTGGGGATGGAGGATATTATGTTTAGTAGTGACATAAGACTCTACGAGGCTGATACCATCATTAGAAACACTAGTGATGGTATTAATGCAGCCGTCAATTAACCCACCACATCCGGATCCGCTGTCATGCATTGCATAAATAGGATGGCATGCCTCAAATACAGACAATATAGCTTTATAAACTTGTTGGAAGCCTTTTTCATACGCATTAAGTAGTAGTACAATATCTAGTAAATCGTTAACTCACGATATGTTGATCATTGTATATACACCGCGCTGCTACTGTAGTGTTGTAATACTAGGCGACATGGTTTGCCAAAGACCATCGCTTACAACATCGAAAGTTGAACGAGTTGTAATCGATATAACGTACGAGGCAACAGTCCACATCTCATTTTGTGAGACCAATGTGCCTATAGCTATCTGACTCAATGACCATCGTTGGGCCGCAGATATCTTTGAAAACAAAAACAATTAACACTTCATAATTGGCAAACTGCGCATTATCACAGCGCCAAAAAAAAATGCCAAAGACTATAATAAACCCTATGTTAACAGTGTCCTCTGTCTCGGTGACTATAGTCGCATCTAGCACAATATCCATGGCTCTGTAGCTTAAGATTCACATAAGCTTATCATCATGTATATGCCACGGTGCGAGGATTATAACCGTTACAACAGTCACCAATTTAGGCGACCATTACCGATTTGAATGGTGTTCGGGCTGGGTTAAAGTGCTTTATGGCTGTTTGGTTAAATTAAGCCCTATTGGGCTATGTTCACAGCTATGTGGCTTTGTGCAGTTGCGGTTTTTTTGTTGCCATAACGCCATTGTTCCATTGTTAATAATTAACTTGAAGCATGCAACACACATTCTTGCAGTCGTTTCCCTCTGTTGTTATTTGCCTACCTTTCCTGCGTTTTGATATTCAAGTAAGCACAGCGATCATTGTTTTTGGGTCACATCAATTACTGAGGCTCATAGACCATTATTTACCGAGCATCGCTGATATTCTCTTGATATAACAATAAGGAACCCACATTACAAAGAAAGATGAACATAAGATTCAGTCAATTTTGCATCAATATTACCTAAAATATTATGAATGCTATATTTGGGAGATCCGCATTATTTTTTTGATTTTGCATAGACATTATATGATGTCTGCTTAACTTTTTGAACCTGCCGGAGAGATTCATAGGTAGTAAGGAGCACTTTTTAGGTCTGAACATGATGTACCAGAGTACGATTAGTTTGGCTTGTCCGTAAAAAAAGTTTCCCTTATGCAACATTTGCGTAGAAGATAGCAACACATGGATAGAGGCTTTAAAAAGCCCGATCATGCTGCAGTTAGCTTTGCACAAGTAGACATCATTGGCATAAACTTCAACTGCGTTAGAGCGAAAAGGCTGTTCACCCTCGAGACACTGTTTGTCTTGGAGTTAGACGCATTCACGTTATTGTACTCATCGCTGATATTGACCGAAACAACCGAATTGTTGGACCTTTAATCGTTTGCTCAAGCATCTGTTATTGCACACTCTTGAGAGCCGGCTGTCACTGCTGGACTCCTTCTACTAGCAGTATGATGTTGAGATCGTATGGTATTTACTACAAATGCTGATCTATTGAATTATAGCGACTTGTTCTGATACTTAGTCTAACGTAGATCATCTAACCTATCAACACTCAGCATAATAAGCACACTCAGCATTTGACGATAATGTGCACGGCTGATGTGTACAAAGCAATAACATAGGCTGATGCTGCAGTACGTCAAGCAATGTGTTGATGTTTCGTGGATAGCATTTTATGTTTGCAAGCGATGAATTTGGTGAATTTGGCATGAATTTGGCAGGAATTCTAGTACACTCTGTTTGCGGCGCGTCGTTTCAGTTGTTACATCATTAAAATCTTCCATATGTCACATAGACCATGGCCTCGACTTCTATGGCCTCCTTATTTCTTTACAATACGCATTATAAACCTAGCTACCAAAACATATTAACCATATAACGTGCGGCATTCTGTACGAGATAAGTGTGCCAACAACGGTACCTGTGAAACAAGGTGATAATGAAAATCCCATCCACATTTCAAAGCTTGTTGTTTATACATATGTACATATATATAAACATATATTTTTATATATATATATATATATAAAATAAATTATATATATATGTATATATACATATGGACATGTGTACATATATGCGTAGACATATAAAAATATATATATATGTATATATATACATATGTATATATATATATATTTATATATAAACGTTCATATATATATATATATATATATATATATATATAATATATAAATGTATATATGAATATATATCAATATATATATATATATATATATGAATATATATATATATATATATATATATATAGATAGTATATATCTATGTATATATATATCCCTCTATATCTCTCTTTCTCTATATATCTATCTATCTATATATCTATCTCTATCTCTATCTATATCTATCTCTATATATATATATATATATATATATATATATATATATACATAGTCGTATATACAGATACATAGAGTCGTGATTCTGCTCTACGAAACCTAGATGCAGTCGCAAAATGCCTCGTTTGAAGACTTCACGTTCGACATATCAATGCCACTACAGTGTTCTGTTTGAGCTGAGGTTACACTGTCGGCTGCCCATTTGTCACACTGACCTGCTAGATTGGTCCAGCTTTTTTCAATTTGCCATGTCCGCTGCAGTATTAATCGTTCTAGACGACATAACACTGCAAGGAAGCCAATTCCAGCGGCTACAAAAAAGAAGAGTTGTGTTAATGGAATATCCGGCATTGCGTCGACAACTTACCGACTCAATGTTAATAATAATATATCTTATTGGAATACCTCGTTAGTATGCACAAAGATCGCCACAACTTATCTCTAATATAAGTTATGCTATAGACTAGCGAATGGTGATCCAACAATCCATGTATTATTCCCTCTTATCAACAAAACCCGCGTTAAAAATTAAAATTCGTTTTGATGGGAAATATATAACCCATAGGCGCATTTTGCGCCCCTTTCTTGCAGAAGCGATTGCAGCTACATGAAAAATAGCGTCGTATCGTGTTATGATTAGTGCAGAGCAGGAACTACAATAACTATGCCAGTTGGTCACAAAATCTATAAGCTTTTATCCATAATGATGACGTAACCTAATATCAAGGTGCAACTTTTTGCATGCTTTACAACGTGGCATGCATCACATTGAAATTCGTACATTCAGTTTAGTTCAAACGGTCACTACATTTGTTGGGCTGAGGTTCACTGTAATTTTCGACTATTAGTCTCTATCGACCAATAGCCACTAGTTGGATAGCTGTGAAAACATAGTTACATAGCTCAGTCGCCCAATACTGCAATCAATCTGCATTTAAACAAATTGTATGCGTGTAATGAAGCGCTCACCATTTTCCCTTGCATAGTTGTGCATAGCGTAATTTGATACAACCCCCCATGAAACATGACGGATGCGATTTACAGTTACAGAACCAGCCGAACCACTGAGTGTCAGCAATGCATTCTGAAGTCGTGGAGAGAATTCTGAATGAGTAATAAATAGGCATCGCATAATAAATCACGCTTTGCCAGTCCAGTTTATCCTGTCCGATACATAGTGACCTTTGATAAGGCAAAAGTTGACGGTACTTAAACTAACATTACGCAGGAAAGTGGAGAGTGTTAGGAGATGGCTATTGCCGGTACTTTGACCATAGATCTAACGCCAAGACACATAATTGTGGCATGTTTCACAGTACTAAATTAACCTATATGAAAATATATGTTTGGTCTTTTGTCCAGTGTTAGTTGCAGAATAAATATTCAATGGATTCACAAGAATACATTGGATCTTATGAGTGCTGCGGCATGGATATTTGAGTGTCTGGAAGAGATAATATTGTTAACATTCTACTTCCTACTTGGTTATCGAATTATATATGTGGTATTGGAAGTAACGATAGGAAGGAAGGGATTTGACAATTGTGTCGATAAAGGTCGAAGTTTTATTTTGATGGCGGCATGGCGAACATGATTACGTAGCTTCTCAGCTAATACGTCATTAGGTTTGCACAACAGCAATGATGTCCTAACGTATATTTACCTTCATGCAATCTGATTTGACATCCTTCCAGAATTTATTCGATTCCCTGTAAACCCTCCAGCCTAAAATGAATTTACAAAACATATATGTGGTTTTATGTATTGCCTGGAGGATATTTTCACATTTCGGAGGTGTGAATAAGCATTGATAATTTTTCCATATTATAAGGAACACATGCCACACGTGCTGGATGCCAGTATCTAGCAATGCACTAGATATCCATTGGTTTTTTAGCAAAGATTGATATAGCAAAGTAGTACTTAGCTTATCAGGCATTGTTATAAGGCATGTGTTGAGGAATACTCTTCGCACTGCAAAAGCTATTTAGTAAAACATTAGTGGAGGTTATTAACTTTAAAAGG
>CM067353.1:80518583-80573583 GCA_034190875.2 Urechis unicinctus | reverse complement strand
CCTGTTCAAGCAAAGCATGACAGCGACGTCGAATATGGTTAGCTAATTAACGGCTTGGTGTCAATGCCATCCATCTTGTTTCTAATGATGATATCAGCCTAGTTTGACATATTCTGGCACTACCATACATAATATCATAGAGAGCAAGATACACCACGGTTCACAATTAAGCTAGGTTATGCTAAGCACTATCAATATTTGACATTATAAATGAATATCTCTTGTAAATAATAATAATATTGGTCAAACAGACCAACAGTCAGCCAATACTGCCTTTCCAGTAGCATTTAGCTGTTTTGCAGCATGACGCTGTGAATGACGTTAGTTACATAGCACAAATTTTGTTAGTAGATATGACAGCAAATCATAAATAGAATGACCCAAGGGGGCATTATTGTTGCTTAGCTCACGGCAAAATGCATGTCAATTCTGCATTATGCGCATTTACATTATTTAAGCACGTTAACAAACATGAACAGGTGCTACGCCCGAACACTAAGATCCTCGAGAATGATAATGGTGAGACCACCCGCAAATATTATGCCTTCCAAGAGACCGTACTTGGCAGTTTATCCATATTGAATGAGCCTGCAACCGCGTGTTTTTTTTTAGCAAAGGAGTCAAACGTAGGCTATAGCTTGACGCCAAAATGCATTCAATACAACTCAGCATCACTCATGTTGTTCCTACCTCTGTACAATATATACCGTAGGAAAAGACAATAAAATGATATGCTGACTAAATTAGCATTACATTCGTCATTTCGTATACATCATTGCTACCACCACCAATACAATAGACCAGGCTATGGATGTGCCTCCGTGTTATGACGCCAACATTATGCTGTTGATAAAAGGCTACTAGCGGAACTTAACTAGCTACATTTCAGGAATTAATGAAGGCATCCGCGTTATTGATGTGTACCATACGATTATAAGCTTTTGTTTTAAACTTTCTGCCGATTTACCGCAAATACTGTCCATATGGTGATACATAGCAATTTCTTAAAAGTAGCATAATATTTCAATTTTACCGATTGATGGAAAACTTGCAATTTTAGCTGAGAGAACGAATCGCGTTAGGATGGAAATATTGCTGCTTAATATATCATACCACTTTTAAAATGTGCACCTCTCATACAAATTGAAAAGCAATCTAGGCATTGTTGATTTTTCGTCCTTCTGATTTTCCTACATTGCAAGGCAAATACCGCTAGGTTTGTAACATTGTTGATATCTGGCTATGTTCGTTATGATGTCAACACTCGCAAATAATAGCATATGTTTTGACAGTGCATATATTGACCATATTGTAGCTATGACTCTCCTTCATGACGTACGATTAGCTATATCAGCTAACGCTGTCTCTTGAAGGCTCGATTTGCCCTCGACAGACGAAAATCACCTTAGATGAAGCAATGCGTTGCCAGTTGTAATTTGCTATGTGTAGTGACCATAGGGTTGTAAATAGTTGTGAGATTACAGCTAATCTACCGACCAATGATCCATCTTGTAGCGAAATGCTTTCAGCTACTATTGAGCCTACGATCAGTCTATGTTTCTGCTGATGAAATTTTTGTACTGTTTGTCCCACCTGAACACAACCATCATCGGGTGCCACGAGATTATCTTATGCGTCTATAATTTTGCACACTGTTTAATCAAGTGTGTATGGCATTATACCATCAACGTGGTTCCACTAAAAGGTTCAGAATTCTATCGAGTTTCATTTAAAGCATTGACAGCTTTGGAGGATATACCCACCATGACTGTGACACAAGCCGACCTATGCGACAGCTTATCGCTAGCACCAAAATAGTCTTGGTGTTGCACACAGTCGACATAAATGCCAAAAAGAAGTCTAAGATTATGTTCAATCTATCACAAACACCAAGCTATTCATTATCGTAGAACGAAAATTTAATGCAACGTCGTACATTGACACTATCCAACAAAAACGGTAACTGACCGGTTTCCTATCCGCGTTCTCATCAATTTACTCTCTTTATTTTGTCAAACCTGGCGTTCCTGGGTTCGTTGGTGGTCTACAACACGCTGCATCAAATGTATTTCATGGTTGTAGCAGCCAAACGTACGTTTTTCATCACATCAATGTAGCACTTTTAAAAAACATGATCGCTTGTTGCTTTACTAGATCCACATTAAATGTTCTGTTTGGCGGCTCTTATGTAATATATTCTACAGCTGCAAAAGTTGAAACAGGTATCAATCTATTGTTTGTCATTATATGTTACCCTTTATTTGTAAGTAAGAATTATGAATGAGATAAACTGTGCACGGTTGTCTACCCGGATGCACAGCCAAATAAATATATATATATATTTTCTGGTAATAGCCCTTTCATAAAGTTAACTTAGCTTATCAAGCGGCTACTAAATGTCCGCCCTGATAGTCAAAACTACTGGACAGTGTATATGCATATGTTCGTTGCAATGCTAATTAACCGAATTCAATGCGATGACTCCAGTTTTGAAGTGATTTATTCCCGTTTGATAGGTACCAGGATGAAATGAATACTACGCTGTACTCATTGTTATTGCTCAGGGCTAGCAGTCAAAGCCAAAGCCATTGCACCATCTTGAAGGATATATGAGTGGCAATTAGTCGCTAAGGTGGGCTTATATGCCAGAGTCCTTTGAAGTACTTTTCGACGTGCTTGTGAACGGCAATTGCAAAGACACGGCAAAGTAAAGCCGTGAAGATGCACTTCAGGAACGAGGTAGTTGACCGTATGATAGCGACTTGTGCAAAGTATGTAAATGGAATAGTCATATGCTCAGCCAGCCATATATCAGCCCTATATAAATATGTTGCGTTTGTCGTTCCCACCGTACAACTTATTATCTCGTTCACACTTAAGCCATAAACACGCCAAATAGGGATATATATTTAGTCTAAGCGAGCACGTATATTTTATGCAAACCAATAATGTGGTCAGTTATCACTTAAAAATATAATCTTCACCTTATCTTACGTGGAGACGTAAGAAAAAGTCACCACCAAATCAAAATAACATGCAATGTTGCACAGCACAAGAGTCATTGTGCCTGTTGTAGAGAGACAAATGTGCTTCCCATTGATTCCTAACTGAAACTAATTCACGCCCTCAACATTATCTAATCAACAAAACTTTGCCTGCAACGAAATGCGAGGTTTAGACTTAAGGTTTGTCATCACTACTTGTACATGATTAGCTCAACTTTGTTATTAGCTAAGTATATCATATAAATCCATACTGTATCTCTATATGTGCGAAGATGGAATATGGCTCTGACGAGTACAGATTGCAACGCATTCAATATTTGTATATATGAAGCAATAAGCCATAAGTAAATTCTGCTGCCTCCCGGCTAGTGTAAATATCTTTTGATTTTAATCGACTTCTTAGGGTGTTATGGGGTTCACATTTTGTACGTTACATGTTTTGTGTTTAACCTCATTTCATGTGCAGTTTACTACCCGTAACAAAAATTGCAGTTATGTTTGTACTGCAGCGTATAAACGGTATCAGCTGCACGTTTAGCATATGTATAGGATGGCGAGTGTTTATGTATTGCTTCAAGTACATCAGGGCTCGGAACACATTGTGCCGTAAAACGCATATACATTTTTGTTTTGCAAAACGAATAGAGTGTACAACGTTTGATTGATTAGTAGTGTGAATATATGTAGATCGTGGGTAAGGTATGCATGCAATGACTCTTCTTGTTGTTTGTATAGCTAAATAATTTTGACAATACAATCGACGTGAGTCGTTAGTATGTATTCGAAGACCGAGTAAAAATCATTTGGAACCCCGAGCGAAACAGCGCATGGTTTATGCAATCGTCATTTGTGATAACAAACATGTGGCAAAGTATTTATAACTAGTCCATAATTGTTAATGACAAATAATGCCCCCCCCCCCCACCGCACTGTCCATTTATATGATCATAGCTTTCTGTAGTTCTGTGAGTAACAGACCAACGTTACAAATATGATAGTTGGTAAAAAGTGGCAAAGCTATTGTAGCTGTCTCAAAGTGGTCCGCATCAAATTATTACTCCTTCCATCCATTTGTACAATCACACTTTGATCGGAGGCCGATTTCCTCTCTGAAAACCACCAACCTCACTAATAATACAGTTCTAAGGCAGTGGTTAAATCGTGTTATAATTTGTGGGATGGTTTGTTCGACAGGTTTCAGAGTATGGTTATGAATAGAGCGCCAAATGTGGTTCATTGGTCATTAAGCTTTTACAATAAAAGCAATAGAATCAATGAAGATTACTCAGATGGGTCGGGAAAAAATGGGTTGTAGGTACTCAATGTACACACCACATACGCATTTTCTAACTTGCCAACGATTAACAACGTTGCCACTATTACAGTATGTTTTGTACAACGACGATTTCGAGTTGGTCATTTATCATGGATTGCGGATTTAATAATGGCCTAACACGCAGCAACAGCGCCATTGTCCTGAATTTCGCTTCATGTAACACACAAGATTTTCAGGAAAGACAATTCTCTCTCCAAAATAGAACATAGTTGATACTATCGAAGGTATAGCAGCTAAATAGGTAAGAGTATGGGAATACTTTGTCAATTGATTGCATAGTATATAACACGCCAATCAGACTTTCTCACAAGTAGATCACAACGACATGTATGCATACTGGGCAATATACTTATGATGTAATGGTAATGATCGATAGGTTTCAATGGTGCTTTGCATCTACCAGTGGCATAAGTGTTTTAATTCCGAATTTATCGCAGTATATCAATTCGTACACGTTTACCACAATGATTAAGTTTTGTTGCTAATTGATTGCTGATTCGGTCGGTACATTTCACAAATAGGCTAGCTTAAATGACGACATGGGCATATCATGCTTAAGTAGGGTGCTTTCGTCACTGGGTCTGTTAAATGCACAGTCCAGAGAACTACATTACTAACATTATTGAGACAAACTATGCACATGGTGCAACATAACGATATGCAAAGTGAATAAGGTGGAGCTGTGTGTCTTATCTATTCAGCTCAGTACAAGCAGTACGCTTGTTCTGCTGATTGTCATTAATGTACAGCTGGCTTCAGCGGATTTTATGGTGAGGGAATATGAAATGGAGAGGTCTAGATTTACATATTACCACCGTATAAGCCATCAACGAATATTGATAATGTGATGCAGCATAAACAGATAATCTGCAGCGACACCAATGTATGAAATTCACTCACGTACCAAATGGTTGGCCGACAGTAATAAACCAACAAAAACCGTATTACATGACTCTAATAGAGAGGCCACGATTAAATATTGGTCAATTTTACTACAGCCTGATCTCTCTTTGGCAACATGCGCATATTATTCACCTCAATCATTTGCGATAATGCCTTGACCTTATCAATGCCCAACTATTTATATATGTATCTACAAGGTCAATAGTATTACTTCGGGTGTGAGCTCGCATGTTTAAGTCGATATCAACAATAAAACCAATTTTATTCAGATATATAAGTTCCATACCGCTTCGCGAAGACTGGCACCTATCAGTTTCATTACGGGGCTGTTGATAACGAATGTTCACCTGAACGCTCAGCTTGATTTGCTGTGTAATAAAAGTGAAGGTGAGCGCATCAGATTAATCTGTGACCCGATTGGCATATATGGAATGTGGAAAGCACTATACAGTGTATACATAAATACCCTGCTAAATATTAACTGAAGTTTGCTGTGTAAAATGTTGCTATCTAACAAATATACTTTTAGAGCTATACAAAGATACATTATCAAATAGTGAAATGAAAGCGACTACAAATCTAATGATGCGGTCGGAGCTGGGCATGAGGGAAAAATGAGTAGTCAGGACTCGTACGATAAGATTCAAAGTAAGGAATCTAGATAAATGAAAACAAAGAATATTGCCGTTCACATGAATCAACGGTATCGAATTATATGGAGATGTGGCGTAATAGCAAATAATTGTCTCTGCATTAGACAGCACATCTTCCGTTAAACCTCAGACGACATTTATTGGAATGCATAGTTAAGCGCATATAGTTCTAGTCACGTCAAGATAACCTCCTCATATATTATCCCGCAATTCCATCTCGCTGTGTCAAATTATGAGAGTGATATTATTGGAAAATTGTCATTCAAAGCTCTTCCGTGGTCTCAAGGGTAATATATTGAATAGCAAGGTTCAACACCTAGCTGCTGGAAAAAAGTTAAGATTGATTTACTTTTATTTTTATTTGTTTTTTAACATTTAAACCGTATGACACTCTTGGTTTTGCAGTTGTTTTGACATTATAAGCTACGCTTAATCTAATCCGTTAAGTGACTATTCATATACAAAGTTGGAAAAAAACTCAAACGATTCAAACTTGCAACACTCTCTATTTTTGCGAATATGTAGTGATAAGAAATTACGTAAACTTTTTGTAACTACACTTCGCCGTTTTCCTGGTTGGATGGCCATGAATCGATAGCGGCAAGGAGTTATGCGGTTCACATTGGTAACAACGAGTGTTATGTGTTATGCCGCATTTCACAAGCTGTTGATTACTCGTAGTATCTCCCATGTGTCACAAAACGTTTTTTGCTGTTGCATCTCATCACGGGTGGAAAAGTCAAATGTACAAAGTGATTACTGTTGAGCTGCTTTTGTCATGTATTTTGCTTAGTACAAGCAGAACGCTACTTCTGCTAATTGTCATTCCTGAACAGGTGGGTTCAGCGGATTTTATGGTGATGGAAAATCGATTAGATGCATCGTTGAAAATGCATATATAATTGACAGCCTCGGAATGACATATTACCGCTCTCTATTACAAGCTGCATAAGTCATTCATGAATACTAATTACACATATATTTATTCCTGTGCTTGAAATGTGTTCGGCAAGTATTTGGAAGAGAGTAATGGAGAAACACAATGCATATTGCATGGACATGTCCTAACATTGGTCCATTTTGTAGTCTTCGGCTAATATAAGAGATTTTTATTGAACCCTGCATTACCGTTGGCAATAGAACATAGTGATAAAAAATTGTCGTACACTGTGGAAATGCAAACATTGGGAGATCCCTCTTGTCCACATTGGGAAAAGTAGTCTTTGACCGCGGCTCTGTATAGGCTTTCATTCATTGTTCCCACAAAATTCATATGAATAACTGTCCGATAACTCGAGACGTGCTGGTTGCACACCAATAGATAATCAAGAATAAAAACCATGCTTACGAAATTATGTTTAATGAATCCGCTGGTAAAACGTGATTTATAAGATTTTTGCTCTTGGCAAGATCTGGAAAACTTTATTATTGGTACATAGCAGGGAGGAGAGCTGCATACAATAAACATCGAATATACTGTTTTAGCAACAGACCTTCATAACGCAAGACGTGCTACGATATGATTAACTATTCAGGATTTTAGGACTGCAGCGCTAGTTCTTCACAACAGCAGGATCATCCAGCGCATTGATATTGTAGCATTGTGCCCATGCAATGTGCGATGATTTGTTGTTATGTTCTATGTTGATTAATTGTCTAGTACGCTGTCTTGATAGCAGGTCAGCCCGACTCAAACTGTTAATAATAAAATGAGGCATAATTGATGATGGAAAGCAAATAGCACCAAATTTAATTTTTATCCTGTGTATTGCGCCTTATAACACTTAATTAATACAAATCTGTTGATAGAACCTAGATATTAAGATATAACACTACGAATTTTGAAAATCATATAGATAATGCGAAGATCCTTACTCGATTGCGATTGATCGAGTTGGAAACCCAGATCATACGCCCAAATATATTTATAAGAGCTATATCTCGAATAAATATAAATAGTTGGTCAATGCACATGAACATTTTGTACGTCAAGATTACTCAGACAGCCAATCCAAATTGAAATATTGATTCCGTGAATTTTATTATGCAAACGCAGAACCAATTGTCACACTAGCAAAATTAGTTCTCATACATATATCAATAGTGAACTAGCGCAATTCATCAAACGGTTCATTTTGCAGAGCAGCCGGGTATATAGATCCAAACAAGTTCATCTAACATCTAGTTTGTTCCAAAGTTTATATCCATTATATAACGCAAAAGCACGTGTTTCATAGAGCATTTACTACCTGCTGGATACGCTATGAGATTAAGGAAACAATATGTCGCCTTCTTACTACGCAGAGCAACATGCACCGATATTACAGATTTGTCACTACAACCTCAGAACTATACAGTCAACACCATACGAAGATGTGCCATATTAAATGAGAATATAAACAAAATAGGGACCTATTTGCATTGCTCATTGTATTATCAAACGTATATGCACGCATCATTTAATGCACATTACGGCAGCTTGGTTTATTGTGTTTCTTACGTCGTATTAGATTCAAATGAGCAGTCAAATTCGTTTAACGCCACAAAAATTGAAATGAGAACACAAAATCGTCGTCATGTGGAAAGATACTTTCGATGAACTAAGACAAAAAAACAGATTTTCCCAGTATTGCACCGTTAGTTACCCATATTCGTTTTGATACAGATCATGACAAGACGATAGAATGGTATACATTTATATTTTACGTCTGCATGCTTATGTACCACAAGAAGAGACATATTAACGCTACTCGGTTTTTTTCGAACCACGATTCCAATTGACGGATCCATAGGCTTTAAACCAATTACTAATCTGCATTCTCATATGTTGTTCTATTCAACATCATAGATGTTACATAGACCGCTCTTAGAAATAAGGAATCAAATCAGTTTCCAATTCAGCATAGACCGTGTACAATGTTCTAAGCTTGTGCCCATTTCAATGTAAAATTACTGCGTACTGCCGATAAAGTATGTGCTTAAAATGCAAGACAAAGATTTTCGCCAGTGTACTTTCATTTCCTACATTGCATCTGCAATCAAATCTGGTTCACATCCTTATAAATGCTTTTATGTAGTTAAAACACGAGCTAAGCTTGTCCAATTTACATTGCTTTAAATTGGGTCCTTTTGTAACCACTTTAAGCGAAGAGGTATCTGCATCTTGTCAGTCACTGACGGTGGTAATTACCTTGATTGATATCATCTTCTAAAACACAAGAAGAAAACTCTCTTCTGACGCACGGGACATTCATGGGAGAGTCATGAGTATTGCAGGCAGCCAATATGCATCTGATTCCGTTGGTCATAACTCTAATCTAATGCATGTAGTTCTTTCTAAGTTGCAGTACTAAGATCAGTATTATGTATGAAAATATCTTTCAATGCACTCGCGGAAGTCGAAATACTTACTCAAACGCTATAGCTAATATGTCGTGATAGCGAATCGTTTCCCCTCTTATTGCATCGGACAAGCTATTGAAGTAATTATCCAGTCAAAGACAATTATGTATTATTCGCACGCTTTCATAATTGTTTCACTATTAGCTTGTTGAATACAAGCACAATGTGACCAAAAGGGTCAGTTAACCTAACGTGACAAGTGTCAAAGTTAATGACCTGCTTAACATTCAAGCTTTGATTGCTGCATAACATCGACACTAGCGCTTTGCAAGACGATTACCCAGCCCATTTGTCCTTGCAGATGAGGATTATTGATCAGGTCCTAAAATGACAAAGATGTGCAAAATGTAAATTAGCAAATGTTCAATAGAAAAAGGAGACAAAATGGGTTTTATGTGACGAAGGACAAGATACGGGCATGGATTTATTTTCTTGAACAGTTATTGCGCTAAAAGCAGCCACCTTGCCTGACCTCACTGAGTCGCTAATAGCTGTCACCTTACTTATGAAAACTACCCGGTAGTATATTGTTATACACATACTTTGAATCCCGTGTGAGGACAAAACCGGCACTGAATGGTATGGAGGATCGAGAGGTAAAACCATAAAGTTAGCATTGCTGTCTTAGACCATTCATTTCGAATAAGATGCAGGTCATTTTTTCACCGATAATCTTAAATACATATATTCGACAGCCATCTTATTCACCTATTCCTAAAGGGCGCAAAATCAATTAGCCAGATTTAAGACACTTCGTCAGCTATCTTTACACACTATGTATAATCTTACTTAATGTTGCAATATATACGTAGTCGATGATCAAAAGGATCAATGTATTTACCTAACCTAAAATGTACCTAATGCGTTGTAGGTAGTTATGGGATGGACCAATTACATTTATGTTTCAGGTAAAATAATTAGATCCGGGGTTGTAAGAAATGACAGACGTTGAACCCGGAAGCGAGCAAGTGACCCAAATCGACATCACTAAAGCAATCCTACCAACATCACGAACATGAAATTAGATGATTAGATGGCAGGCCTAGATGCTCCGACAAGTGGTTGCAAATAATAAAGTAGTGTACGAAACATTATCCATGGTAACAACCATACAGGTAACCCCAAACGATGACGGAGATGGTACTATCATTTGCGATACGGTTGACCAATCTTGGCCCCATTCACCAACTTGGCTACACATTAGATGCGGTACGTTCCGCACCTCTAAGCATTGGTCACATCTCGCTCACGACTGCATAATTATCATGCTATTATGTGCTATTTGGGTGCAATTGTATGCAATGCATATACTGCCCTCTGTCCGGCTGTGAGAAACACGTAGCGACTAGCACTGAGGGAGTGTCATAACGTTACTTCAGTTATAACGCTTATTGGTTGGGTCCGATCATTATGATACTCCCCGGTAATTACACTAAAGAGATTACAGCTGCGCTAAGAGAGCCCGCTCTGACCAGCTGTACGTTGACTTGGAAAAGGAATGAAACACACACCCGTTATCAGGTGAGGCTACCATGTGATCATCAAAAGCACCTGGGACTGTTGATCAAACATCTCAGTTTATCAGTAAATTGCATGTGGGTTTAAGAGACGCTATGGCAAAGCACCACGCTGCTCACAGGTGGCGTATTCACATGTTTTTTCTCAGCTTGACATAATTAAATATTATGCATTAGGAAATTCCAATTTCGTTCCCATGAAACTGCAGCTGCATAGCTTCCACACTCCACCTCCCACATAGCAAATAAATAAGAAAATCTATGGGGACTTGTTGCTTATCATGTGTCATTAACACCAAGGACTGCTCAAAACTTTCACTTTTGTCAACCTTCCAGTTAACATTCCTCCATTACTATCAACCGCGATTTATAATCACCTACTCGACCACCATATACGAGATCATGATACAAGAAGCAGCATGGGCTACTTCAGTGTTTAACACCAACTATGATCTATGCGTATATATAGTATTACGATGTACTTTGCTCGTAATCAATGCGGCCCAATAGTATAGAGAATGTAGGCCCCGGATGTTTGTGGGCAATATCGAACACCGCATAGAAGTATCCGTTATATGGACGGTTCCATGGACTTGTATAACTTGTTGCGAAAGTCGATGTTATTGTATATGGATGATTACATTTCTCATATCTGGCACTCACCATAACTCAGAGACTTGTTCACAATCACATGACAAGGCAGGCAAAAGTAATTTTAATATTGCCTTCATCGAGGTGAGCACTCCTTTCTCCGCTACCGCCATTGATCTTTCCGCAATTCCGCCAGCAAGACGCGGATGCAGATGTTGCAGACGGATGGGAATTTCCATTGTAACAGCAAGTTACCACATCACGCACCCAGGAGCGCATGGCTCGCGCACTGATAACCACATCGTTGTCTCCTGATATCTGCCGACGAATCATCATCCGGACACATAAGAGTGCACCGGAGGTGACTTCGAAAGGTGCACGTAAATATCGTCAGTTAAAAGCCCCCTTTGATCAGTTTAACTGGATAATACCAGCTGTTGCTCATTTCACACATGCAGCTTCTAGTTGTGTGCATCAATATCATTGTTGGCTTTACGTGACGGGTATACAATATATAAAACTGCCGTTGGCACCATTCCTTGCTATTACCTTGATTGTTCGTCGCCAACATCCATCATTGTAATGTCTGAGTTCCATTAACAGCTCTCCCGTTATCATAGCTATACAAGGCGGTTTTCTGAACACGAGGTAAAAGCTAAGATATTTGTGTTGTATCGAGGACGCTGGAGTAATCTAAAAGCTTTAACAATCGGGCATTTTTGTCGTACAATTGCCATCTCTTGCCGATCTCTGATGAAGCATAAAAACGTTTTTGCCAGCAATGCTGGATGAAAGAATATCATCATCTGATATGACATTTTTTGCAGAACTAGTTTATGTGGTGACGAATGGCATAAAACAATGTTGGAGGTCATTGCCTCGGCACATACAGCCGAACCCTACGTCTCTTTGATGTTCTGTTTCCGAAAACCTATTGAACATTAATTTAAATGTATATGCATCAATATTACCGTTAATGGTTAGGAGCATTACGGTGTGCCACTGTTATATGACATATTGGACTTCCGAGATGTTTAACCTGCAATATGAATTATCTCAACAACAGGCATATTCGATATTGTGTAACCGATGTTAACAAACCTAAGCTGCAATCATTGTGTGATTATCGGCCAATATTGACAGTTGGATCCGAACAATGGTCATTCTATATACTTTGCTGTTCAATGTCGGCTGGGTCGCTTCGTGACCTTTGCCGTCAGTGTACTTTTTCTAGGCAGGCATTGATATGTTGAGCCAATTATAAATATGCTAATAGACAATGTAAGCCATTGTTTAGAATGACACAAATTGTCCATGACCCCATTATGCGTTTTAGCGTGTCTAGTTCGTTGATTAATCCATATGGCAAATCTATGTGACGATTCATTGACTACAACTTGGTTACATATTCGAAATGTAAAGTTGTAATATGATTTCATGGGTTACTGTTCAGCTTGTAAATTAGATTTCGTTTGTCCCGTACGCCTTAACACATCGCAAAACGAGGATCTGACCACTGTAATGTGTTGGTCCACAAAATGTATAGCGTCCGGTTTATATATTCATACACACACACACACACATATATATATATATATATATATATATATATATATATATATATATATATATATATATATATATATATATATATATATATATATATATATATATATATATATATATATATATATATATATATATATATATATATATATATATATATATATATATATATATATATATATATATATATATATATATATATATATATATATATATATATATATATATATATATATGTATAAATAAATATAAATATATACATATATAAGCAACCCCTGCAGCCCAGCGAAAATCCAACCTCTGCCAGCAGTGTCAATCTGCTTGGAAGATGAGAACGTCAACTAACGTTGATGGGATATTTAAGTCATGCCCGCAGGTAAAATGAGACAGCAAAGAAAATAACACTTGATGTTCATTACAGTCTATGGCATTGTTATAGATGCGCTACCAATGCGCTCATATTTTAGAATTGTAAAACGTTATTGCGTTTGACCCACGTGATACCAGTGCATCGCCGACGTTCAGCAAGAAGTTACAAATACATAGATTGTGCGACACGCTTGATTTTGATCTTCGCCGGTATATTGTGGTATATTATAGTCAGGGCAGAGGAATGCAAACCGACGGGCAATAGTGTTTCATATATAAACAGCTTTGTGCAAATATCCCATTTCGACACCAAGAAAGTTCACCATTTTCGGAATGTCTCTGATAGATCATAGTAATGTTGCTGACTATATTCCTGCCTATAAAACAACTGTGATCAAATGCGCTCATTACTGTGTAAACCGAGAACGTGTTTATGTCTTGGGGCGGGTTCCGCTTCAAATGCAACCTTTCCACATTAGATGCACCGGGCTACAGTAAAAGGTACGTGTGCATTCATTGATAAACGTTTCTAATGTAAGTTTACGATGCACTTGATTATTGCAGTCGTGTTCTATATCAGCCAAAAGGCATAAACACGAGAGTTTACTTTCAGACATAAAGTTTATGATATCCTGCAGCGCTATGACGGCTGCGCTTCATTTGTGATTTTAATTCTGATGTAAGAGTAATTTGTGACTTATGAATATCAATTCTAACTTCGCCATGATACATTTATTATCCTTGTCTCATGATTATACTTGCTTGATGTATCTAAATGTATAGCATCTATTAGCAAGCTATCAGAAACCAATGTTATTCTTTTGCATTCGCTTTTGGGATAGTTTATTGCTGGCTGTAAAAACGAGCACTAAACTGCCCTTAGTCAATTTTGCGGGGCATATGGGACTGATGAATTAGCATGAATGCAGCAATACATATGGTGGCTTGGCTATTCAGTGTAACTAGTGGTTACTGGGGCATACTTATTACAAACAGTTGTGAATCTGATGATGTGCTTTTTTGGCTTTATAACGCCTAAGTCTGTGATACTTATTAAATGTTTTTTACTCAACGGTCTTTTTTCAAATGAGAATCCGACACAAGGTTCCTACAATGTTTATGCAAAAAACACCTGGCAGATGTTTTGTAAACAACTAGCAAGTATGGCCTGCGGGACAGATTTCAAAACTCGTGAAGGTTCTATATAGGTATCATTTTTTAAAATAGTGTGACATTTTGCTCGTTGAAATCACTTTCGAGCATCTTTAGCGCAGATGCTGGCTGCAGGATCTCCTTGAATGTGTTTAAATGCTGAGGGAAACTTCTGTTACAGGTAATGCCAACAGTGATTAAAATTATTGGACAATGTATAGTCCACCCATGACGTAACTTGACAGCAAAGGGGCCACTTCCTTGCATTGGTAAAACCTTCTGGGGCTCCATTGCTGCTGGGCAATTATTTCCAATAAGCAACCCTATGCTAACATTAGGCATATACTCAGGAATTTCACATGCAATATTCTGTAGATGAGGCAATTTCCTAATCACTACAGGCTTTGAAATCTGGTCATGTGATACTGGAATCTCCAACCTGGTAAAGGCTTTAGCTTCTCTCTCTTTCTCTAGTTCCTCTGTAAGTAAAAAACCGTTGCACCCGTTATCCAAAATTGCATATGATAGGACGCTGTGTCCATTGCCCTGTTGTACACGGACCAGAATGGTAACATGGAGAATTGTATTTCGTAACTCAACGCACTGGTCTGAACAAAGTTGAATTGAGCTTCCCTAATTTTTGAACTGGAAGCCTCTGCTTGAGACTTAAATCCTTCAATATGTATCCGAGTGGTTTTTGTTTTACCACATTTCCTACATGTCCGCTTGCGTAAGCATCACTTGGAAACATGTTTTTTGCCATAACATGCGAAACACAAGTTTTTCCCTTCCAGAAATGCACGCTTCTCAGTGATAGACATTTATCCAAATCGGTGGCAGTCATCAGTATCATGCTTTTCTTTGCATACAGCGCATGGTCATTTGTCTTTAACCTCCCTTCTTTCAGAGTCCTGCTTGTTGGTATTATTGGCAAAACTGCTGCTCATATTTTTTCTATTGCTGATTTTGCCCCTTAACTCAGACGAAGATCTTGATTTTTTGGCATCGTTTCTGCTTATAGCATCCTTGCCAAAAGCTGGGTCATTGGCGGCGTCAGCTGCTTCCTTAACAAAAGCAACAAGATCCACAAATAATGCAATCTTGCTATCATTGTCTGTGCATGTGTAGTGGCAACTTCTGGATAATTGCTTGCATGTTAGGTGTATGGTTAGTTACAGGTAGTTTCGTACAGAGGTTGTTTCGAACACATAACTTTCAGTTGTTTCGTTGACAGTATCAAAAGCAGTTGTTCTGTATGTTATGCTAAGTCACTATGCAATATATCTATACATAAATTATCTTGTATCGTGGCTTATTGTTTATTTTCGCAAAGGTGTATTAAGAGTTGGCGTCAAAAATTTTTCGGGCTTGTGTAATTAATGCGGACGAAATTGCCCGTCCAAAAATCAAAGTGTATATAGCATGTTTGTTTTATTTGCATTTGTTCGTCAGTGAATGTGGAACCGCTGTAAGACAATGAAATTAGGGCGACATAAGACAAACTCAAAAATTCCCTGTAAATTCACTATTTGTGTCACTTATTATGTGGATGTCAATTTATTTAGCATAAATATATGCCATCCCATGTTGCTGTATCCCGATATGAGTCCGTGCGGTTCCTCACAGGAATCCCAAATGGAAACCGACAGAGTGAAATTTAATGAATATTGCAATGGACGCAATATCCAGTTCTAATAGGCCATCGATAGATGTTAAAAAATGCGCTAGTACACAAAATATTATTTATTGAACTAGAAAACATACGTGTACAATTCATCCAGAATACAGTAAACAGGCTTGCTGTTCACCAAAGCGAAGCATAGAAGCAATAATACTATACAAACTAAACAACACAACGAAAGTCACACAGACAAACTAAACACAACGAAAATCACATAACAACACAAAGAAAGTCGCACGCACAAAGTATGCATGTATCCGTGCACTGAACTGAGAGAGAGCGAAGCACCACTAAACACTTAACTACTGTTGCAGAGGTATGCCTGGTGCAGGTAAAACACACTGGTAAGCTTTCAAGAACGAGGATGTTGAACTTTTCGTTGCCTCGTACTCTTCTCACAGCTAGAACAGACGGGTCTGCTGCTCACGACTTGCTTTTCCCTTGCATGATGTCAGTTTGTGCTCACACAGAAGATTGGTGTTGAAGATTGGCGGTTATTGCTTCTTGATTGAGGAGAGGAATGAGGAGATACAGCACAAGATTGTACTTCATTGCGCGGAGATTGAAGCGATTATGCCAGCCTTCAATTATTAGTCCTAGCAGCTTTTCTTAAGCTGCTGACTGACATGTTCTTCCTTTGATCCACGTGTCTTCAAAGTATTTGAAAAGCGCTGAAAGCTGAGTGGACGTTGCAGTCTTGAGGCAATTGAAGTCTTTTTCTATGTGCCTTTTTGGCCGATAAGCAAGGTACAGTAGTGTTTTACTCAAACTGTGCGTGGCTAACATCTGGATAACTCATGATAAATACATAAACTGATATTACACAACACGACGTAATAATTCGAAAAAGATTACGATAACAAGCATATCTCAGACACCTCATATTCAGTGTTCGAAACGACTCCCCTTTTGCGTACGAAACAACCATCTCTGTACGAAACGACCTGTGTGCGAAATGCCTGTGTACGAAACAACCACACACCGTATATTTCAGCACCGTTAGATTAGACAGAGTATTCGTTGCATTGAGGCATCTGATAAAAAGAAAAGAAAAGGCTTGCAGAGTATTATTGGCATCTCTTTTGGTAACTGCCATCCAAAAACACGGTTTTAATACGCAATTGATACCCTGTGCGGATCACCATATTTGTCCCGTAACAAAGCCCTTGTCTAATGGTTATAGTTATCAATAAGGTACAACTGTCTGCGTTCGTTTTCTCTAGATGAAGATAAATATCACTGGACAGCAATTACGTTATCTCATTTTTATTTTTAGGATATCGCTAACAAAGCTGCTTTCCTTTCATTTTCCAAGGAAGCCATCAGCCGTATGCGTTATAAACGGTTTACGCCATGCCCGGAAACACTCTTTTGCATAGTGAATAGCTGCATGGAAGTGCCAATGACATAAATGGCAGTCCCACGTTTGCACACACAAACTACTCATACTGAAGTTACAGGGTATCCATATGTTTGCTCCTGACGAGGTACTTTAGACGTTCCACCAAGGCTGAGGAGCGTTTTGAACTATTGTAGATGCGGTGCATCTCGTTGGCACAAATAATTAAACCCTTGGCGTGGTTCTCGTTTATTACTTGTCCACGATGAACTGCGTAGAACCATGTTGAACTACGTTACACCATGTTGAGCTACGTGGAACCATGTTGATCCACGTTTTAAAAACTACAAACAAATAATCAATCGTAAATAGACTAATTTCGCTATCAACACAACAATACAATAACGACGAATTCACGATACACTCACGCTTGTGCGCTATTTTCTTCTTGACTGTCTGACTCGAGAAGAAAGCTTAATCGTAAACTTTGTAAAACCCCAAGCTCAAGCCTTTTAGAACAACTAGCCAACCCCCAAGATGTTATACAACTATTTAAAACCAATTACCGTAAAACACTAAGCTGCATACTCAGCCCCTCTAGAACCACCAACCAACGCCAAAGATATCACATTACAAACTAAACTATTGACCGAGCAACACTAAGCTGCATTTACAGTTAGGTGATTTATTATTCATTTGGACCTGTTTGTTACGTCAAAGGCCATAGTTAGCTCATTGTCGGCCATGCGACCTGCATGTAAATAGTAAGTAGCGATAAGTGATTACCAATGGTTATTCGAAGCAACAAATGAATTGCTTTACTGGCGTTCATTCAATACCTACGTAGTTCAACCGAATCGATATACCCTCATTTAATTTTAACCCCTTCAAACAGCATAAGTTTATTCGATCTAATGGCCCCAATGCAATCATGGATCCATGTAAGAATAAAATGCGGGATATATTTATTGGAGAATATTTATGTATATCATTCAATGAACATGCGAGGCAGTCGAACATCATGCATTTCGAGGTGAATGAATTTGTCATAGCTAATACAACAACATCTAGGAATTAAGTACTAGTTATTGTTTGATGGGCAAAAGTATTATTTATCGCAGTAGGGCAAAAATCGCGTATGCTATAAGAATTTTAGTTGACGCTGATAATATCGACGAGTTTCTAAGTTTATGATTTCGACTAAATTCATAATCGCACCTCCACTAAATATTTTCTCCAGTAAATTGCTAATAAAAATAGAATTTTCTAGTTGATGTATTTTTGCATCAAGGCAAGCATCAATTCGGTATCGTGTTGATAGCAAATCATACTTGTTAACTTAAATGACTGATGCGACTAAAAGTAAATGTTTGAATGCGCAGTTTGGCATGAAAGCACGAATCATAGTTTGAAAGAAATTTGAAATGTTCATTACAGCGAGAAATAGCCAATGTCACGCGATCTTCGGTTATATGTAATGATACTCATTAAGTATTCGTATGCGATACAGAGCTATGTTACGCAATAATTTGCACTTGGTTAGCGTATTCCACAGTAGCTAGGTGGCGCTCATTGATGATTATTCGCCCATAGTTTCAATGAAGCATTTGAAATCCGTCCTCGGCATATTGCATTTTGCTTATTATCTGTGCGTGATTGCCATCATAAATTTCAAATTAGTTACTGTGACACGCTTTATTTTCCAATTATTGGGACACTGCAAATAACAGGACATGTAGCAGTTGGTGTTTTATGTGGCAGTGGCTGTTATGGTTACTTATGTTATTCGTGCATTGCGTCGATATCACCATGAGTTTACCATCATTACACATAATACGTTGGGGTAAGGTGTTTAGCGAGCAACAAATATAGTATGTTAGTTCACATTGTAGTAAGAGATTCGAGCATTGGTTGCTGCATTCTTTCTTCATTATTGCATGTATCCTGGGACAGTCTGAATATCATCAGGTGTCAGAGTGTTCACGGATCATAACCAAGTATAAGTCAATAAGGAAAAAGCTATATTACCTATGAATGCGGAGGGACTGGATTCCTTAATGTAATTGGTTTGTTTTCGTTTTTGAGAAGCTGCATTGCTAAATGCTGGAATCATGCCGAAGCGGCATCTACAATTATACTCGATGATTATAAGGTGCTTCAAGAAGTGCTTGAGCGGATTAAAACGGTGCGACAGCTGATTGTGTATATCTATTAAAGACAGCAAGTAAAGATTATTTGACAATTTAACCCTAACATGCCTTCAAAAGAGAAAAAAACAAGTCAAACAACCTTTGCGTTCGGTATAGACATATCGATTTACCCCCCTACGCGTTGGGATAGTATGTTAGTAGTTTCAGCTATTACTACAACGATATCTCTTTCCCAATATTGTAGCAGCTGTATCGCCGACATAAAGCACACCGTGCGTTTAATCAAACATGACACATACTTTATTAATCACGACATGCGATGCTGTTTAAATTCAACTTATATAGCATCTATAATGATTTGATCATTATAGAGGTTTAAATTAATACCTGTAATGATCGCTCGGGTATGAATAGTTCTCTTTTAATACAGGCCATGATATAAGCAAACCAGGAACGCACCTCTCATCGGTTGGTAAATTGGATGCTTATCTTTCTACCTCGCACAGTTGATTGGAATAAAACGCAAACAGCTCTAATTTAGAACAGAACAGTGTTATTCAGTAATACCCGTAATATTCATGCAAACGAAATCTATCATAGAGGCGAAATATATGAGAGCACCCAGAACAATTTATACCATATGCATATATGTCCCATTGCGGCTCAGCTATTTGGCCTTTTATGCAGACCGTTTCAGTTTTCGGACGAAATATAGTTAGTCTGCATGCCTAGGGACCGGAACTCCATTTATCGCTCTCTATGTGTGACATATGCTTTTCACATGCCACTGCATACCATGTATGAACCTTGTTTGTTCAATCATCATTAAATGAGGCAGGTGGGTGGCAGTTTTTCACCAGTCCTTATTAATTGCTATCAGTCATCTTCCCGTATGTCTGTTGTTACCCTGATATTAATAACAACAATATCACTGCCCACGCTATGGGAGATGCCGAAAGTCTCCACAATGCAAAGGAAAATTGCAATCTAAATCTTGCGTCATAACCTGTGTGTGGCTTATTTGTTGAGTACAGCGAACAATTGGTCTATATAGGATACGTATGTTTGCGAACCAAACCCAGGCAATCAGTGTTTTTGCGAGGTAACAGTGTTTCTTTGAATTGATGTTTGGAATCGTAATCAACTTTAATTGGGTTATATTGATTACAGGGAATTAACCGGAGTGGATGAAATTAAACGGCGATACCTTACCCCTAGAGAAAGAAAGAAAACTCCAAACACCCATTCGCCTTGGCGTGTACAGGGTACCTATAATGAAATACTTTGTTAGGCCCAGACAAAAAGTGCACTCAATCAAAGATTATTGGTCGTAACGTAACCGTATAGTAGCATAAGATACAACGCCAAATTAATCAAGAACTGTATATATATTTCAATAGCCTAACATCGATTTATTATTTGCTTAGTGCAACGTCGACCCAATCTTGATAGCGTGGCATTGAGCTTGACTGGCTCCTAATAGATACTGAATGATAAATGTCATTTATCACGATCGTTCGATTTCATAGTCGTAAACAGCATGTGGTGTCGTGTACCACACGAACTCATCTCCTCAGAATCCTTACGCAATGCAATATTCTCCTTCACTAATTAATGTTTTTATTGACTGCCAACATTCATCCCCGCTAACCATCGTTAATCCACTTTGCGTTCTCTGTAATGGCACAGAAATGCATGCAGTAACTAGTATGTTGCGTTGCAAATAAACGTTTACTCAAACAATATTCACGTTACAAATTCGCACTAAAGTGATTCATATTTTAACTTTTTGTGCACAACCCTGCCCCTCAAATTAATAATTCACCTTTAATTGTTCAGATTGGACTATCAAAACAGTCATACACACATTCGCATATGTCTCTCTTGCTCTAGAGGTAATGTGTGTCAATCATCATCGTAATTTCTTAGAACGCTTTCAAAGCTGGTGTGGCAGTGTCAGAGTTTGTGACACTTTAGCTAAGAAACTGGTTCTGTGTGATATACTACGGGCTTATTGCTCTAAGCAGGGGACCGTTTATCGAAATGGCGTAACAAAGAGTGTCGGGCTCTAATTGGCATTTTTTATACTGATATCAGGGTGTGATTTATTCATCGATGAACATATTTTTCCCGTGTATATGTGTGAAACAAAAGAATATAGCTATAACATACACTTTAACATCATTGGATAAGTCTGCTGTCGTAATATATGACAGAGAATTATATTGCGTTGAAAGTTAACAATGTTTATTAAAAAAGGTGAAGAAGCTTCACGTAGATTAATTGCTTTGTCAACAATGAATAGCATAATTTGTCCGTAATCTGACAGTCACTGCGACCCAAGATAATACAAAAACAAAGCTAAAGATATTTCAAACAGTATAAATTGCACATATTTGCTGTCATATCACCCAGCATAAGGAGTCAGACGCTATTTGTCGACTATCATCAGTGAGTTAGTCTGCTAGCAATCCATGGTACGTTTTGTTTTTATTTAATTTGCAACTTCCATTAGGCAGGCATCGCGCATCCATTGTGGGTTCAATGGCTTTATATAAATTTTCGAAGACGCTTTGCCTCATCGAAAAGTAAAAGTGATAATATTGTAAATTGTACCGCCCTATACATTGTCAGGATTTATTCTGTAATCATATTTGGCCAGCGCAATAAAAAAAAACTACTGTAATGTAAGAGGCGGCAAAACCATTAGACGTTCTTCAGACGTATCACACAATCATTGTCTTATTAAACCCCTCAGGCCAAGGGAAGTGTGGCATATGTGACATCAAGAAGAATGGTATTCAGATCCTATCTAGCCTTTACCGACGATATGTCTCGCTCTTTTATGTGCTCTAACTGTGTAGCAGTAAGTCGAATAAAAAGGAATGGAGGCTGATATATGAAGTATAACTTTGTAAATAGGCTCACCGCATTTACGTCGAAAAGATACAAAAATAGCAATTATTGCAATTCAAAAAGAGGTAAGCTACCTGTTGCGCAGACTATCTTAGTCCACCGGATGTGTCGTCGTGAGCACAACAAAAGGAAAAGGTCTCATTTTATCGTACATATATATATTGGTTTGGCGCTAATGAAATAATTGCTACTTTATGTGGCAGTTGCAACAGCAGCATGTTATGGCACAATGTACGGCACTTAATGGTACCTCTTGGTAACATTCAAGTTGCCGTTAATTTTACGGATTTAAAGCACATATATTCCGCCGAGAGAATGCATATATGTTTAAGGTCGATTGTTTGTCATGGGACAATTCTGCTCTATTCATACATTACCATTCCATCCTGATATGAGCGCCTAAATAAGTCTCCTGTAGTAATGATAGTACTCGCGGACTGTAATCAAATAACGTAAATACTTGCAAACATTTGACTCTGGCCATGTCAAATGAGTCTTCAGTAAGTCATACAGTTGGGTAGCTTTGGTGAATTTCTTTTTTCAAATGCGAAACGGATAAAGCTATTCGTTAATTATCTAACTAATGCCTACATCCATTTTATAATGGCGGATTCAGTATAATCGCCATTACAAGTCTAGCTTCTAAGGAGTAAATAATTGTAGTCAATTCGTTGCTAACTTAATATAATCAGAATGAACTACGATTTAGGTGCCGGATTGCAAACAGGCTTATGGGCAGATCTGTATAACGGAGTTGGTTACTTACTAATGTACTATTGATGCAGTGAATGTTTTTTCTCTGTCCTTATTTTTTGTGTAATGTTAAAGTTTGTCCACATGCATACTACACTAGCATATTTTTTGTTAACCAAGCGATGTAAGCATTTACGGGTTTGTTATTCCATGCGTCATTAATGGGCACCAAGACATTTGCCGGCAATATTGAAATTACCTCTGCCGCTATAAAGAGGCAGAGGCAAATTTACTGCATACTGCGATGCGAGTCTGTCATGTCTTAATTCGAAAACCTGAGAGCATATGATACCGTTTCTGAGGCATATTTATCACACACGTTATTATTTGCTGAGGCTTCATAAATACTATGCATACTTTCCTCAAACACGATAGCAATTTAGTAACTATGTACCTGTATTTAATTGCATACCATAATGGCATTCCCTAATTAGAATATCCTCTTGGGGCTTACATAGATATCAATATGCTGGTATTTCTTTATCCAGATTTTCCGCTGTTAATCATCATAAGACACATACTCAGTTTGGTCAAAGCAGTTACTCAACTCATCCGCTCAGAACTGCAGCCTAATGTCCCTGCTCTTCACTGATGATTGACGACATCGTTAACAAATATTAATGTATGCTCCTCGAGCTTATTTAGTTAGATAGTGTAATGCTTCAAAATATGAAAGAGTATCTGTAGCTACAACTAGTAAGGCATATCCATTATTAAATCACCCGTGTATCCTCTCATCTCCTATGCGATTGACAAACTATCCATGTGACGGTCTTTTTGCGCCATTTAGTGAACGAATATTATGACGAAAGTGTATAAACATCATGGTGAATTACAGATCACACGGTTCGTACTATGATCGCAACACCGATAAAAGACTTGAAGCAATGGTAGCAAAGCTCAAGGGGATGTCCTATTAAACGCATTGACCTGTGGTTTACTGCTTGGGGTTCTGTAACATAGCTCCATGAACTGCGCATAGCACGCTTAGCAATCGGTTAAATTGATAAATGTTTCCGCTGGAAGAGGAACGACGGGTTTACAAAAATGCCAAGGCTCTGTTCAGCCTAGATAGCGCGGGAAATGTACGATTATGATTTCTAGGTCCGGTAATTTGGACGATAATACATTTGGGATAGTTGCGCTTGCAAATTACTATCGACGACTGAGCATTCCATAAAACTTTTTAATTAATACGCCAAAAAATGCCTATGAAAAGTTCCACGAGGTGCTGCATTGTGTGGCTGCATGAAATGTTGTACAGTATAGAAAGTTATAATCAACGCCCATAACAATATACGGCTCGCTAATTCTTGCGTCACATCATTGATAGGACAGCAAAGCATCTAAGGACAAACATTTTACGTCAAATGTTTGCAGCACGGATTGATGGCGAATAGGGCATATCACGAGTATGGTCGTCATGATAGTTCAATGGTGTTGTTGCAGGATTGTTATCTTTGCGTCAGTGGTTTGGCAACGTATTATTATGGCAGTGACAATGACATGGCCAATTAGTTTGTTATCATAGGGCCCTTAATGAAAATACGTGTTAAGGTCAGTGATCTGGCTACGGGCTTGACGATGTGGTGCAAATGATGTGGCTACGGGTTCATCAATGATGGGTTGTCACTGGCACTGGCTTGTTAGCTTAGTGTCGATGATGTGGCTGCAAACTCCTTAATAAAGGGTCTATGTTTTGGCTAAGGCTTGTTATTGATTATCTCTTGATATGACTTCGGGGTCATTCGCGAGGAGTTCACTATGATGATTCGTTGTCAGTTCACGTTGAGGCTTCGCTCTCATTCTGGTACATTATTGGGGAGTTTAGCATGTAGCTAATCGCTCATTATTGAGGAGTTATTGCGGGGTTAGTGATGTGGTTAAGTGGCCGCTATTGTAAGATCAATGATCTGCCTGCGGTATCGTCATTAAGTGGTTAATGTGATAACACATATCGGGCGCTAATAAAACATTAGTTGTTGCGCTAGCAGATTAATTCCAAGGAAAGTATATGGTTAAAATCACTATTAGATAATAATAAAGGCTTTATGCTCATTGTGCGGTCCAGGCATTATTATATCTCAGCTTGTTCGGGTTCGCCTTCTTTATAACAATGCCACGATTAAGGTTATCGTCGATGATATGTTAACATTAATAGTGTCATATCGAACACTGAAGACGGTTTCTTCCTAAAAGCGTACCGATTGCAACTTTATAATATCAGCGCATTAACAAGGAAGTCGTCGTGAAACTCAAATACTCCGAACATTCAACAAGTCATTGATAGATGATATATGCAATAATCTAAACCACTGATATAAAGTTGTGATTTTATTGTGAGCCTGGTTATGATTGTGGGATTTCAGTTTTTATTTTATGCTTAGCGTGGCCATTGTTGTGCGCATTTCCACGGGCTGGAGCCGCGTTTTTACTCACTTGTGAGAGGTTTCACGATGTGAAGCCGCAGAAGTCTATGCAAGTGTTGAATAATATATCTGTTAACGGTTCCATTAAATCGTTCTTTTCTTTGTTATGTCGTTCAAAAGAGCCATTGCCCTGGTCCGATGAGCTTGTCGACGTGGTGCTCGTAACAAAAGATCCTTGTTCATATAATTGATAGATAATTCTCTCAGGGTTCGAATAATGGTGACGAGTGTGAGTGCGACCTCACTGAACAGTACAAAGGCAAAATGTAAATATTAATTGAACATTGACAGAAGATCAAGACATTAAGAAGTTTGTGTTGGGGTATGCTATCCCCAAAACTACTCTGTTTAATATTACCATGCCGCACCGCTCTCCCGAATCTCCCGCGTAATAGCGAATTGTATCGGAGAACTTCTTCCTATATGATGACTATGCAGCAGTCCCGCGCTGCTAAATTATTCGTCACATCTGTCTGTGGTTGGATGCACTTAAGGGAGCAATCCAAGCATCACAATCATCCTCATCCCACACCGTCGCGATATCACCTTGACGTTAAAAATGATGTTATACCCCAAAATTATCTTTTTTTATGGGATCTGACGTACTAAATGCATTATTTAATTTTACGTGCAGCTGGTTAGAGGCGCGATACGATGTTTTTTTATAGAACAGCGTGATGTCAGCTCCACCTCGATGTAAACCATAACGACGTTCATCTGCGTTCAAGTTGTAAATATTACCTCACAACGGTCTATTCCTTGCCTCATGTAATCTCCTTCATTGAACACTGACGGATCGAAGCTCTTGTATGTCATCGCTAACGAACGAACACGTTGACGAATCGTTTACTGTATGAAAATAAAATGGTAAGTCTCTCCCGATTCAGCACGCTTATTTCAAGACCGAACAAATAATAGATCAACGCTAATTAGGCGTTCAGCTTGACTTAGGTAATTATTATTCACTAGCAACGGAGTTTCCATGCGTTCCGATGCTCCAACGCGCAATCACCCACATATCAATAAAACCAAACCGGTACCGAAAGAAAAACTATCGGGACCTGTTGGTTAATAAGCGGCATGCATAATAAAATCGAAGGAATGCTTCCAATGAACTTTTCACCATTATCATCAAGCACGATTTATAATCACACGCTCTCTCATGCTATGAAACACCGCAATCTACGTAGCCTGGGTAACGTCAAAGTGATACAGACTATGATACGGCGCTTAGACAGTAATGTTACTTGCAAGGAGGAATATGTGACTCAATTGATTGAAGGATGTTGGCTCTGGAGGTTCGTGGTAATATAGAATACTGCACAGTAGTAAATCTTATGTGGACGCGCGCGTGGACTTGTATGACTTGTTACAGAAGTCGACGTTGATGTGTATGAATGATTATATATCTTCATACTATATCATTTACTGAATACCATAGCTCTGAGTCTTTTGTACATTCACGAAACCCAGACCGGCAAATGCTGACTTCATATCATGGAATGCGTACATTCACACAACATATACAGCCAAAGTAAGTGGCGTGCAATACTCTCATCATTTTCTACCTGCTGCCGTGAAAACTGATACGATGGCGGCATTACTGTCAAGCATAGTTTAGGCTCAAAGAGAGGACAGAGAAGCGCTGCTCATAAATCAGTGAACAGCTTCGTGTATGACACAATGAATGATTTAGTTGCAACAGTAAGTTAACGATAGGTTTCAATAAACTGGCATCTGCATACATCGCCCCTCTCACTCCCACTACCTCATAAATCCAGCATAACAGTTGCCATCCGAAAAAATATTTGAGACCTCATGAAATATTTTTTCCTATGAATGGAATAATACAAATTAATGTTTCTCATCCACATCGGGCATGATATTTGATAATTAAATACTACAAACTGCATTACCGTAATCATACACGTCTAATGATAGTCATTGCATGCACAAAACCAGTCACAGATTGGTGGTTTGATAAGAAGTTGTTACCTGGCAAATTTCCCGAATAACAACAGGCACACACTCGACTCGTAAGCTAAATGATGGTGGGCTTTCATAACAGCTGCATTGAGTGTACATGCACCAGGTGGACAATTGCAGTTGTCAAGTGGGACAGGCATACCTGGGGCTTTGATCAAGCTATACGCCGACCGCGCCATTATAGTGTTTTAAGTATATATAAGAGGATTGTATGGCTATTAATCGAAGGTATTCGAAACCACGGTGGTGACACCAATTTTTATTTCAATTTATAACCTTGAGAGTATTCGATAACAAACCATCCTTCCCCATGCCACCACCCCATTACTGTTACTAATATCTAAGGGATTGTAGAAATATTCCTTGTAGCTGATATTAAGTATGGCGTCTCTGTGCAAATATGTATTCTGTGGCATAATTTGACCAACATCAATGCTAAATGAAATATTCGTAAGCTCATTTGATACATTCCACATAGTAGTGTTGTGTTGACGACAACCACATGTAACATGATAACGCATTCGCGTGTTGCATCGAGTTGTAACTACAATAACATCTTGACTTATGGGCTCCCCGTTGTTGTTCCTCCTTCACCGCCCTAAATGTCAATATCGGATAAACAAGGTATAACAAAACACCCATTCTTCGATTTCCACTCAGAGAAAAATATATACTGTTCTTGTCTTCACTTACAGGGGTTTACACAACGTATCCTGCTGAAAAATCTGGCGTCCCATCTGTAGATTTGCAAGTCAGAGGTGCGCCTGTTGACGAACCACACCAGCTCAAAAAGGCGGCAGTGGACGCATTGATCCGTCAGCTGCTCATAGACTCTTGGTGGCACTGGAGATAACAAGGATTCGCTTTTTGCTGACATAACGTTACAGAGGCAAGGTCGTGTTAGTCCGGTTTCTGTCGATGGTCTTATTGTTTTTATTCCCGCGATGGATGGATCTACCTAAATATTTATGAGGTCCAAGTATGAAGAACCTATAAAGCCCTAAAAACTCCCGTGTACACGCCCTAGTCATACGGATTTTTCTATCATCGTTATTTGTCTGTAATAAGGTTTTACCAATGTTTTTATATTGTTTACCGGTACACACATGTGATATCGACAAATTGTTTATTCGATCAGCATTTTGCCTCACAAAATACTTCACCGTATAACCAATGGTGTAAATGAGCCATTCTCTAGTTGCAATAGAAATCGGTTCGTCTTATTTTCTATGTAACATTATCTGATAAAAAGAGAAAAGGCATGTATATAGTCTCCAGATTCTGAGTATTGTATTTACATATCTGTGTTTTATCCGCGTCTTAAGATTCATTGTATTTAAAGATTCAAATCATTGGTTAGCAATAATAGTTTCCATTTACACAGAACTCAGACAGAATGCGAATTAAGTCGAGTCGCTAAAGCGCCGGGTCAGGTTGTGAATGTGGAAGGTAGATTTATCAGCTGCATAGAAGGCAAATAAAACATAATGCCACATTTTACTGCTTCCATGGAAATAAAGTTGCTGCTGTGCTTCAATTCTAAAAGGTCACATATGCTCATTCATGTTCGATGTACGCTCGCGGCGGTATTCATAATCAATAACATAACGGCGGTTGGTTCCGGGGTCTTATCATTTTTTCATTCAGCTAATTATCATACTTGACTGAATTGCTGACCAAATGTATTCCGAATAAGTGTTAAGAATCAAATACACTGCCGAGTATGGCCAGGCCAACATCCGGCAATAACATGTCAGACCTTGCCCAGTTCCTATTGACATCAATCCAATCGATATAGAAGCTGTATCACAATATCTACGAATCATTTCCTGTTGAATACATTATATGAACAGAAAGTGTTCGGAAATATGAAATATCATATGACGCAGCACACAGGATATACTTGACATGTTGTGCTACTTGCATCTCATCATCAATAAGACTATCTTCTGGCTATACAAGAAATGTTGTTATTAACATTTTGAGTCTGACTGTCAGGTTAACTTTACCAATATAATATAAAACCATGCTAAAATATTAATGTTCTGCATGGCCTTGCTCTGGTGAAAGCCTCACTTGGTCGCCTACTGAACGACGAGCTTTGCATAATGGATGAATTGATGTGATTACGGTCTTCCGATAGAGCCGTATATTCAATATTAATTGTATGCATACTAAGAATATTAGCCAAATGCTAAGTACCTATATTCAGATGTGGCCATCCTATATGCATTGTGTTTGTCCGTTGCCCCTTTTTAAACTTGCCGAGTACTTTTCAGCCCAAAGAGTTAATTTAATTAACTAGTGTCGCAGTATATCATATGTTTATATTTCAAAAGCATCGTATGATTAGTCGGTAATAGAGAACTGTTATATCTTTATACTTTGCTGTCCATTTTATACTGCAATGTCAAAGATGCATCTAATTAATTTTCCATCAACATTAAATCCACTGAATCCAGTAGCTTTATGAATGCCAATTAGCAGAGCAATCGTTCTTCTTGTACTAAGGCAGACATATGCCACAAGCAGCTGAACCAGAATCACCTTGTACATTGTGCTGTTGTACCCATGTCGTTTCCCCATAGACATTTGATTGGCAATGTATTGAAGTGATTCAAAACAGGAATAAGCTGACCAACTTGATGTTTTTATTTTAGTTGTTACTTGAATCGTAAAAGCGTAATTGCTAGTTAACCAATTTGCGCTGTGCTCATCATTATATCCTTTCCCTCTATATTACTTCATTCTGTATCATACCGTAGTTAGTTTAGTTACAAACGAATGTACACTTTCATTAATAGGGTTATTTAACCACTCATGAGCAAACTTCCACTTGCCGAGCAAAGTTGCAAACTAATTTAGCTATACAACCAGATATGGCAGATCAAAATGAATTAAAACAGTATTGCTCGCCATATAGACCTATCTGGGTCCTCTAGCGGTACCGTACCGCTGAATATATATATCAGGACAATCACACTGGAAAGCTATGACACATCTCGCTAGAGCAATACTAGTTAGATGATGTAGAGAAGAGTGGGTACATTGTCGGATCACGGTACACCCTTAAAACACTCACTACTTAGATGGTAAATTATAGTTTGTGGAATGTTTACATACTAACAATAAAAACAATGTGCAACCACACATATTGTAAATTATTAATTCCCGCTAATGTTTCGCAACGCAAGTATGTATACCACGTTAAACATGTCGATGGTGCCATTTATTCGCTGCTTAATAAACCTAACTGCAACTTGCCTCTTCAAGAGATGCAACTGCAAAACACGCGCTGTGGGTCAAGGGAAATATTAGAAGTAGTCAACTGCACGCGAAATTCGTGTGAAATGAAAAACTTGAACCGCATGACTCCATCTGCTGTTGATCAGAATCAGAGTATATTTTCATTTAACTAGGTGATAAAGCCAAAAACAGGAGGCAAATAATAGTTATCAAAAGTTCGCGGAATGTCTCATTGCTGCATGTTCACAAAAACATAGATGTTGCAAAGTTGATTCGTTCAAGCTATTTCCTTAACTCCAATATAAGTAGCAGCTTCACGGAATAGCTGAATCAACATGCTTATCGTGTTGCAACGTTACCACCAAGCAGTTATGCCCACCATAAACAAGCAACAACTGCCCTACATTGTGCTTTGCGCAATCCATAAAAACAATCTACGATGCCAATGAATATTGGGCATTTCTCTACTGTAAGAGGAATATTATTTTCATATTTGCCACGTCCGATAAATGTAATATTTTGCAATGGTACGGAGTAAGGAATAGATCGAGAGTAAAAGAATTCTGCAGGAATATAAAATTATATTTTCTTGCGGATTAATTCCAATTATTTCACATATAATGTCTATAGTAATTGCCTATATGTAGATGTGATTGTCTAATTAATTGAGGACGGTTAAATTAGACCACATCGTCTTTGTGCAGTCACTATGCAAGATGTTGTTGTTACCATTAATACCGAAAAGAACAATTAATCGAAACATTGTACCCAGAACAAGATGTCAGTTTGTCATTTAACATATATTACCGTCGAGACCAAACAATGAAAATAATCCATTTATACGCAATACATATTATTTGATACAACGAGAAAGAATCGCGGTATAATATATGAAGGGGTAAGCTTGGCTGGAATATTATGCATTCAACAATGCATTCCATTAATATTTCATACGCAGTTTTCATCCCGAGCACCTGATAACAACTTGAAAGCATAAGCAATTTCGTGTGGATTATTGCGTGGCGTTAAGGAAATACTACTGTATTATCAAATGCCGAGACAATCATTTCATACCACGGCACATCGTTATATTACTTGATGAAGTTCTGTGAACAGCTTTGTAAGTTATACAGGGTTTTTAATTTTTATATTTTACCGTTCCAGTCATGACCGTTCATTTTGGCCTTCTGCTCTGCACCATTACAGTTTGCGTGAAATGTCATCAAATTTTTAAATCAACAAATGACAAATAGAAAATTCAATTATACAGTGTACTTTCGATTGTCCACATAAAAAGGCGGCTGGCGCTTTGCCCAACATGCGAATATAAATAACGTTTGCAAATCGGCATACATATAAAATATGCGCAATGATAATATTTGATGCCTCCAAAAACTGGCAGCAGTTTACCGACAGTGCCCTAGAAGCTTTTTAATAACTGCTTCAACAGTCAGCATTTGCTGATTGCGTGCAAAAACAAGATTGTCCTAAATTTGTTTAATATTGCTGTCAGTTTTCTACAATTGGTTACTATTTATGAACATTTGCGGTAGTGAACGGTCAAATATTGTTAAGAAATCTTCAAAGACTCATGTTATCCGTTGGATCGGTATAAGACATAACTGGTTGCCGTATTTGTGCATAAGTCAGCATACACATCGAGAATAGCAAATGACTGCTCGTGATTAAAGATGAAGCCTGTTATTTTTGTTATCAAGTGATATACGCATGAAAAACAAATCCTAAGTTGAATCACTTATTCGGAAATGGAGGAACATATGCATGAGTTGCAATGGGTTGCGGTATCCACAATAATTTTTAAGCAAGCTCCAGTATTTTAGCTGACGATTATGTCTCAAGAAAGTAACCGAGATAAGTTTTGGTATAACATCATATTGACAACACAATGAAAGAATAAAACTGTGCAGATGGTTCCTGCACAGTTATGATTGATATGCGAGTACTTTATTTGGACATATGTAAGTACTTAATGGGGAACATTTACAGGGCTCAAGCAAAATGCAAAACTCACGAGGGTAAAAAACGCAAGTATTTCCTAAACGTTAAACATTGTTAACAGAACTTTGCCGGATCTATACTGTACTATAGTCTAGGATATACTTAGAGACAAGGTCATAAATGTTCCAAAACTTTCCCTAAAAGTGGCTCATAGTGCTGCTACCATTTTTGATATATAGAAGTAGCAAAGAGCCGATTGTCAATGCATCATCCCTTGAGTCTATGCAATCTAAACGTAAACAGAGCTTCGCGACTTCTTAAAAACCAGAAATAGTTCAAACAGGCTGCATGTTCTCATCTGCATCCTCATCCAGTAAACTCAATGAAAACTTAACCACAACGATAAATCTATTGTTGATATAATAAAAGAACAGGAGCGAAATAACGGAGGGAGCGCTCATTATGTCTTGGCAGTTTAATCAGACCACCTGCCGCGCGCTCCATCCCCATCAAGGTAAATTCAACGTCGATTTAAAAAACATAGATAATTACGGTTCAACTGCCGAGAGGCTTATTCCCCGTAAGCCGCAAATCACACTATCAGTTACCAAACCATCGATGTTTTGGGCGACAAGTGGCCCAAGAATAGGTAGCAAATCTTGGAGCACAATTACTGCAGATGAATTTGGTACATGTTAAATTCCTCTAATTATCATGCAATCGTGCTCCTTCTTTGGTTTTGTCAGTGGCCAAATGAAACACAGTAGAGCAGCAGAGCCTTTGGTATGTCAATCTCATGTGCTCCATATTAAATGCTTTTCCAACACCACATCCAATTTATATTCTGTCACCATAAAATCCGCTGAAGCCACATGTACATGCATGACAATCTGCATAACATGCGTACCGCTTGTGCTTAGCTAGATATACGAGACGTACGAGACATATTCACCGTGAGCATCGTTCATTTACACTCGTGAGATGGTGTGTCTCAAATACTGAGCATTTAACAGCCCCCATCGCGAAAACACCTTTATTATGAATGATATATCTTTGTTGTTTTTATAAAACAAGCCTATTTGTAACAAATTCCATATAACCAACGGAAAATCAACAATAAAGCTATGCCATCGTGTTAATGATGAACGTATTGAAATAATGTGATTAGTTGTGAGGAAAAGCAGTATTGCCATTGAGGAATGCATATCAACATTGACAGCTGTCAACCAATACATCATAAGTTATATTGCTCTAAATACTGCGCTGTTATGTCGTTGATATCAATTTGCTTTAAGGTCTGGCTGATTTGTTTTAATACTATGCAATCAATGACTCGAGATTTCCATACTCGTTTTTATTTACCTTAGATACCTTAGATAATAAGGACTATACGCTCGTTTGGCGAGAGTGAAATCTTATAAAATTTCCCGAGAGACTTCTGTGTTTTATGAGGCGTATAACAGGACAGTGAGGCCGCTTCTGCCAGTAACGCTAGTAGTTGATCCAAAATCCGTGGCGAAACACTAACGAGAAATTGCTGTGGCCTGATATCTAATGTTTTGTGACGTTATGAGTTAGCAAGTACGTATTTGCTGTGTAAACTGAGCATGTAGTCACGATATTTAGCTGACCAATTTGATTAATCTAGTCAGCAAATTTATTGGTCGGTGCTTCATCGTAAATGTTTTATGGCTAGTCTGCTATATTTGACGATGTGCACATCATCATACACAATGCCTTCGAAATGCATATATTCAGATTCTGTTGAACACAGCCATCTCACGACTTTTCACCTGCTCTAACCCAATGACAAAGAACTGTAACCTTACTTTTCTGCTTGTTTCAAACACATGTGTGATTGTGCAAACGGACGGTAGGTATAATTATCAGATATCAAAGATATTCGAACAGCTGTATCAGCTTGGCAGCACCTATTGTTTTACCAACAATCAAAGCATAAACTGCGCGCTATTGCTCAATGAACTAAACGATAGAGTACGAAACATTGGTTTCGGCCAAAAGTACGATAACCTTAATGTTACAATTTAGTTATCAAAAGTATACTTTTGGCCAATTGTTACATATCCACAAAAATGTGTTATATAGTAAGCTGTGATACATAAACCATATTCAAATGTATATAGTCACATTACGGAGCCCCGAGGCAACATTTTGCTTATTATATCAAAATAATGATGCCAAACGATTAGGCCAACCATCTCGTTTCGAGGCTGACAAGCGCGTGAATAAAATGTAGGCAAGTACCCTCCTTGCTTGTTGTATTGTGCTAGCCAGTCGCAACGTGAAAAACAAATTGCGATGCTATGGGTCGCGACTGTTTATTAGGAATCGTACGATTTGTTTGGTAAATTAATTGTTAGATTTGCAGATTATTTCAAACAATTTACGAACGACTGCAATAATTAGTGCTTCACCGGGAAAACAAGTTATGGATGCTTCGTTACAATTATTTACGATAAGTTGATAAATTGTTGTCAGAGCGAGATATCTGTATTATATTACCACTGAGACCAGACAAGAGCTGTACATGACAATAGTGCAATCTAAATTATTAGACACTAAAATGAAACAGCGGAACAATATATAAAGACGTTATCTTGTAGAGGATGACTTCTATATTGGATTCCATGAACATTTAATATTTCATCCGAGGTTTTATGGAAGCACTTAAGGGCAGTTATCAATTTTGCATAATGTCGTGCTCATTAGATTTATCGTTTATAATCATCATTTTCCATGTGACAATTTTATTGTAGAAACCAGCTATATGTTTGCAGGGCTTGAAAGGACTGCTTGTTAGATAGCACCACTTATCTTGTTATGTTATGCCAGCAACCTTCAGCAACGGTTGTTTTGTGTCTTTTGGTAATATATTATAATGTTTATTCTACACATCAGGTCGTGAATTAATATGATGTATTGACTCCTCTATTAGTCTGATGTGCAGCACATCCTGATGTTTCCCAAGTGGGAATTGTGCATGCAGTAGAGGTCGCCAAACGATGATCGAATTGATTGAACTGTGCCGGTTATGTGATTACAAGAATGCCCATCGACTTCTAATAAACTGCATAATCTTGGCAGCGAACTTTCTAGCAATGACATGCTGACCATTGCAGGTCCCTGAAATTGGACAAAAACAAGAATTTTAGCGATATCATTTCTTTCGTTCCCAATACATGTATAACTGAACAACATTTTTGAAGTCCTAATCAATTCTCCCTCCGGCAGACAAATATGATTAATATTGTCGATAAGATAATGCGGTTTCCATTTTAAAAAAGTGTGAGGCATTCGAGAATCATAATTTAAAGCATCCAATTTCGGACACTACAGAATTTAGCAATTATAGTGTATCTAGACATCCAAATTGTTTATTTCAATTTGTACGGATCATCTACATACAGATGCCGCTGGATACCGTCCTACAATGAATCTAGGCTGTTGACGTTCCGATGGAGTCAGAATGTAGTGCACATATATTCTAATCGATAAGAACGATAATAATTTTTGACAAATCTTCCGTAGCCTGAATATTGCTTTTAGAACAGCTAGACCTGCTATATGTATGCATTCAGGCTTCACGACGTCGCCTGGCATAACTAGTCGAAGCAATTTTGCCACTTTGCCAACAAAAGCGTCCAAGGCTTCCAACAGGAGAGGTGAGGAGGTTTTGCCATCAATGTGACTTTTGGTCCGCGTGCGAAATCATTTGCAGCAGTCGATCATGTTGAGAACTTTTATAATTAAGGAATCGAATATAATTAATACTCCATCATACATCCATATGTTAAGATATGTATAAATTGTGTATTATATGTGAGCGAGTTATTCTCAATTATTTAGCACTACCACGGCACGATGTTTACGAGGGCTCCTTCTGTCTGTCAGAGATCGACCGAAAATGTCTGGGAATGGGTCATGAGACGACTTAATGATCTGTAGCTGAGAGATAATAAGATAACGTAATTGATAACTTGGATAATTGAACCATATTTGGTTAAGAGATGAGAGCTTGACGAAAATAACTAATTATAACGCAATGGACTGATCAATATTAGCAGCTTGCTCATAAGAAGTGATCGGGTTACAGAGATCATCAGTTGCATTGCTACATTAGCAGCATGAATACAAATGTGAAGTGGTTTCGTTGATTATTGCATGTAAATTTTGCAAAATGAAAACACGCCCTAATAACATCAAAACGTATTCAGGAAAATATAAATGATGTGTGGTCCTTATGCCTATCGTGGCGTGAATATATTTTACATGACCATGACCAACCCTTTGGAAAGTCATATTCATTATGGATAAACTTTGTAGTATAGTAAGGTTCTTGATGGGAACACCAAATACAAATAACACTGATTTAGGCTCGCTGAACATATGTTTATCATATTTCAATAAGCGACAGGACTTGCTATCATAACGTCCACTACCTCGTTCATGAAGTGCATCCGCATGCTTGTACTTTTGTCTCGTCGTTTTCAATTACCGCTCACAAGTGCGTCAAAGTGTACTTCAGACGTTAACTTACCACATAGTTGATAGGTTATCGCAGTGGAGTATATGCGAGAATACGCTGGTACAAGACCACATTGGCGACTTATTGGCACAAATTGCTCGTTCAAGGTGTTGCAATGGCCAAGAATTTGCCTGCCAATCATGTAAAATACCAAGAAATACAGCGGAGTTATTTGTTCATCCAAGTATCTATCAAGCGGGAATAAATCAAAAACACCTCATAACTGGATGTGCGCTAGCCACTGTTTTGATATGTAGAGAATGTACTTCGCAACAAACATGCACACTCGAACGTTAACCAATACGTGACATTTGAAAATGTCATATACTGCTTTGACCGGGAGGCGATCCATTGTGTAGAGCAGTTTCGACTATCGAAGAAAACAATAAGCTGCCCCACAGCTAATTATTTCAAAGAGCTATTCCCAGAAATATGTATTTTTGGTAGTGCATCCATTAAATAATATGCCATTTCCCAAAGAACCTACTTTTTTAATCATTATGATAAATTGAAAGTCATCTTTACGACAATTATAGGCATTAATTTCTACTAAAAGGAACATCTAAACTTTTATGCAGGTAATGATGAGCTGTTGCAAAGGTTTTGGTAGGTATATCTCTCAAGGAGGTCACTGTTTTTCAGTGCATCTCGATATAATTGAAGTTTTTTTAGTAGAAACACGTTGTCGGGATAATAGCATATTTGAATGATAAAACATCCAGGGAAATAATAAACGAGTCAGAAAATGTCGTGACTAGAGACAATCTATTGGTCGTGTTAAGGTGAGTAATACAACAGGATTACTACAGCAGCAGACAACTTAGCATGTTCAGAAGCCCATTAACAGCAGGAAGCGTTGTGTTACAAGAACGCTATTTGATCTGTAGATTGATTGGCAGGTATCCCATAGCTATAACTAATCCTATGATCCCTGAGCATTACAAAATTATACCTGGCATGCATTGCTGAATCACATCTGCATTTTTTCGTCCACTTAAATGTCTCGTGAGGGGCAACCAGATAAAGCGTTCATGATGCTCGTTATGTCGATACAATTAATGGTGCGTCATGTAGTAGTTTCATATCTGCTATCGGTTTAATACATTTGATGCGAAAACATCTACTATTATTTGCAAGTGGTGACATCACTCGGACATATGATAATAACAATGTCAGACATAATGCGGTATTTGCCTTGCAATTAAAGTAAACCAAAGTGAAGAAAAGTGGCCTTAAATTTCCGTGTTTAGAGATGTGGCCAATATTAAGCCAACAAAAAGTAAAACGACACATACTGGGTGTATACCAGTTAATTAAAGGCTTTACACCTCACCCGGTGGCTCACACCAACCCCCCTCCCTCCCGCCCCCACCCCCACAGCATCCATTATAATAAAAGCATTAAGCATATGGTATATTGGCAACAATACTGTCATCTCAACGGCGGTTAATCTGCCAAATAAAATTTGCAAGTATTCCACCAATCTAGGATCGGTAAAATTGCAATAGTATGCTAGTTTCAAATCGTAATGATCATATTATTGTGTTATTGCAGTGCAATTTGTTTTAAACAGCTTTTTCGGGACATCTGCGGGTGGCTTGCATATAAGCTTATACGAGTATGTTATACATCGTCCGCAATTCCACTGCCAATGATTATCTTTGACCGGCAGCAATTTTGGCTCCGAGCATTATCTCCTCTGCTAACATATGTCAAGAGCAAATGCTGCTTCCAAACAACCCCAAGTTCATTATTTCAAATTGACAGCAAGTAATGCTAACACATACTGGGCTCGTCTTTGGAAACTGATTTTTACTTATGCCGGCAGTTACTTAATGTAGCCACTTGGTCTCCTTGGATGATATCACCTTCCGAATTGATTATATCCCAAATGCTAAGCTTGACAGGTATATGTAGGTTTGCAGTACTGACAATGTAGTTGCGAATATGTAGTTAATAATTGTATCCATCATACGTACGCTAACCTAAGTAACTTTTTCAGTACCTGATATAATTACTTGTGCACCATCTGACCTTTATATTATGCACCCCGCTCCGTTATTGTTGCACATTCATGTTACGGTCAATGCATACCTGCGAGTTTATACTATGTTTGTGAGAAGAAAATAAAGCACCATGGATTAAGAGCAAAAGAGTGTACTCCAGATCAGCAAAAGACATACCACAGAGGGAGCTGATGTGCGTCGACCGGTCATGTGCTGGAAGGCAACTTTAAATGAGGTTTAGACACGAAAATACATGCCCGGGACATGCCCACGGGAACTGATTCCGTATAGTTGACACCACCAGAGTTGAAGTATGACGACCCATGTTATTTTTCATTATCTATCATTGACAGTCCGCAGACAAAGCCAAACATCAATGCAGGGTTGTCATTTTGCAATAAAGCCATTCCCGGTAGACGTCTTTTTTAAGACATTCCATTACATTTTCGCACATGATAGCGAACATAAATCAGCGAACTATGTGGAAACGGATCGGTCCTTTCGTTTGCATGCCAGTATACCTCAGCCAGAATAATGTCAGCAATATAAAAGCATCTTTTGCCGGGAAAACTAGTTTTGCAACAACGAAGCAGAATTAATGATTAGCGCAATGCGTACAATGAGGATGTGATGAACATAATCTTTATAAATTATATGATTTAGGACCAAGACTACAGATTCCAATAGCATGCATCTATCAGCAGGTTCAATCGAGTTAGCAAATGAAGCTCCAATTGTCGCAAGGTTATAAACTGTGGTCGTATTGATGTCGGATGACAATAATGATTAACTAGAGATGAGGGTTTTAACTGCTATGCCTAAAATAATGGACAGTAAATTTCTATCATAAATACCAATTCATATGGTAGTGATAATTATATGCTTGCTAACTAACAACAATTCACTAAAGTGAGCGTTTTTTTTAGGTCATTTTTCATACTCTTACTGAGGCAGATATGGATAAACAGTTGAAACCAGAATTTCTCTTTTCAGATTCCTCCATCATTAGATGATGGGATTATTGAGAATAAGCAAATTTGATCACCGACAGCGGAGATAAAGCTAATAACATACTGTCAGCACATACAGTTCGCTGAGAATATTGTGACACCTTGTGCGACACCGCCATCTTAAAGATGTAGATACTCATTGTGAGCCCCTTCTAATGGACTCGACAGGTATTATGTACCACCACGTCCCTATTGATTCGGCGAAGCTCTCTAATTAGCCGTGGTTAATGACATTTAGAAATATAGATTATAATCTACCCTGATAAATATGAGCACTGCATACTAACCTATTTGTAGGGAGACATATATTCCATAAAGATTTATTTGATAATACTACTCGGCGAGAGCTCATTATTTTGTCAGACCATTCATAGTAGCTTTGCTCCACGTATTGTAACAAAACGTCTCTTCAAATTATTAGGTTAGTCTAAATAGTCCCCCTTGAGAACTTTCCCTCTCTTAGTACCATGGTTTTTGAAGCCTTGTGCGATGTTTTGTCACTGCAATTGACCCTTGTTGCAAGTAGCGGGCTGTCAGTTAAAAAGTCAGTTAGCTATAAGAGTGCCGAAGCGGTTAATATAAATACTCCTTGCTACCTAAGTTTTATGCATATCTGTGCGCGGGTCACCTGAAACGTTAATTATTTGATACTCGTTCTTATCGGCACCAACGTGACAGCACATGCAGGATTAAACATGCAGGGAATTATGACAGTCGATTCAGACGCTCGGTTAATCGGAAACCTATTAACATGATGGGTAGGGGACTTTATTGGTGCCACAGTGGCGTTTAAAAGTGCGCTCAATTCTATTGGTTAATCAGCACCTTCAACATATATGGTTTTCATTTGAACCTATTATTTTGACCCCACCTAATTGTATTTGGTCCCAGATATTAAAGCAACCGGTTGAAGTGCTGAAGATAATCAATTGTAAATAAAGAACGAGCTTTTCCAACTCACCACAACACTAACGTGTATCATCTTGCATTGATTTTAGAGCTTCGAACTGTATGGTCATTACCTAAGTAATGCAGACAATCGCATGGACTGCGGATTGTAGTTGCACCGATGCACTAGTTCAAACGACACCAGTCAGACAGCTATACAAGTTATAATTACATGTAACCGCAATTTTGGAAGATTTTCTTTAACTGCATCGTTTGTACCATTCAATTAACCCGTAAGCGCTGCATTCATATTCAATTGCTCAAACTTCATACAAAACTGTCCAGAAAACCACACTTACGTGAGAAACGTGAGGATATTTGTTAATTACCAAATTGGTCGATTAAAGTTGTAATCATATTTGTATCTTCGCAAAACAATCTTCGTTAACAAGGCATGTTCATATTGATACCTGACCAATAGTTTTTTCGTAAATAATAACTCTTGGTAACACCCATGCGGGCTCGATATGAGCCAGTGGCATACAATAACTATATGCATCCGACCAAGCATATGGAAACACTTCCATATAGGTTTGACAAAATAATCACGCACTTTGCATGGTTAGCTATTTACCCACAAACTACTTGTTTCCACATAATGTTAGGAACGACTGCCGTGTGATGTTGCAATTCTCTATTTTTAGAGTAATACAAAGCTTACTTAACGCACGAAGAGCAACCATAAAGAACCTTAATACCCTACGTCATCTAACCATCCCTTCGTATTCGTTAATTGAAGCAACCAAAACATTTGTAGAATGATTTCGCGCCGTGCGATGTATCTGTCACCCTTCCAGTAGGCTCGATTAATGAGAGCATCGTAACTGAATTAGCTACACGGCTCGGAAATGAACGTGAACAGAATTCTAGAGTAGTAGTAAATGAGCAGGTCTCAATTACTCATTACTATGTCCATTTTCAGCTCCAAAAGGAAGGCAATTGATTTAGCTCCAGAAAGCGGATAGTAATTGGTGAACAATGGCGTATTGTCTTAATATCACCTATGGAAGCTAACCTGCATATGCCATGTTATCACAAACTATCACATTTTTATGAAAATGCATAAAAAAAAACAGACCGGACAACTTTGCCAATGGGTAATATTCTTCTATGAAGCACAGACGGCGTATGTGTAGACGTTGTCGACGGTAAGCCTATATCTTTAGAATGTCAGTGGCTTCACTTGATAAGGAACAGATGTGGATGGAAAGTGCAAGGGTCGAAATCATTCAAATACCGTCCAAGAAATGCCAAAGCACAAGGGAATTATCCCAGCAAACAATGTGCAAATCTGCACGAAATCCCCAGAAGGCGCTTCCTCGCACATACTGGGTCTTAATTATTTATCGACAGGAAATACTGAAGGCATTCTGGTTAACATTATGTAAGAGCTAATACAACAGTAACGGAAAAACACAATTGCATCTGATAAACGAACCACAGAACTGTTTATCGCGTCTCATTAATCTCAGTCAATTATACCTAAGGCACTACCTTAGGCACTTTTTGTATGCTAACACCAATTGTGTATTCTTAATAAAGTATGTCTCGACAGATCATTTTCATATTAGAAAAAATATTCGTTGCATTGGTATTTGAATACAGAAAATACAGTTATGTAATACATGGCGTTTTCTAGCTGTCATTATGAGCGAAATATCCCTAAGTATGCATTGGTTGCACAAAGGTTGCAGATATCAGACAGGAACAAAGCGTGTTTCACAATGACCACAAGACATTGAAATTTGCTAATGTTACAAGCTCTGTTTATGCAAAGTCGTTGCCGCTATAATTGCACCTTTATTGCGTAATATTTATATTTATGGGAATAAATCGATCCCTAAGTGACTTAACAAGGTATATAATTCACTGATACTCATATATATCGATCATGCACATATGTTACTAGTACTAAGCCATGGTCTGTAGGAGTATAGACGCCGTAACATTTAATTTGAGAAGCTTGACTATCAAAATAATCTTTTTTCATCATGACCTGATGTTTTAGTTGTCAGAGTAGCAATATTGTATAGGCCATATCGAACACAATAACAGTTCAAGTTTAACTCAGCATAACCTCGTATTATTTGCAGTTACGTTGTTGTTTGAACTGATGAGCGTTAGAAATTTATTTATCTGTTATAGTTTGTTCAAGTATTATCAGTCATCTAGCGTTGGATCATGTAGTAATGATCGATTGGCTGACCAGCATTCGGATAATTCCGCTGAATAAATTCAGGCAATTTTACAGAGCATTAGCTATGATTGCAGGGTGAAATGACCCATTCACATTCAATTCCGTCCGACCTTCAATGTATAACAGAATTCAGATCTGGCATGAGTTGACATAAGAAACATGCATTAAGACACAGATATCTCAATCTATGATATTTTGCCACTGAAATTTATTTTATGTGTAATGTCCGTACTTTGGCATTTTCGTCAATGTCCTTGAAATTGCGTATTTTCAGTATTTTTGCACGGGGTAAGAGTGCACGATTTCCTGACAGCACGGATGGACACAGAGCATTTAACTTATTTGAACTCAGCAATTCAAATTACCTGTGAAGAAACGTAGTATCGGCTTGTAGTCGGTACGGAATAGAGAATGGACATATTTGCTTACATGACAAAGCAAGGACAATTTATAATGTGATGTAACTCACGCTTTAATTAGACTAGTCGTGTAATGTCGGACTCAAAATATGGTAATGAAATATATGATAGAGACTATTGATGTAAATTATTATCGTTTTTATGGACGCGTCATCAAGTTAATAGAGATGTGGACCATATATGTAGTACCATTACTTTTTTCATAACACTCTTCTAAGTTGAATTGAATATTCCTACGCTATCATATGAGACTGGGTACTTGCATTGCTTGTTAATTCGTATGTCCGTTTATCTAATAAAGCATTTTCATGAGAGCGAGTGATAATAACACACATTACAGGAGTTTACTATCTTTTTCGTCTTTGGATGCCCGTTGCCTGCATGTGCGACGAATAAACCACTTTTGTCGTCCGTAACGGTGACCTACAGAATAGCTAACCTTTCTGATGCTGATTATTGGAAATATATGGCGAAAGGTAGTCTTTGCTAGTAACCATTGAAGCATATCGAAGGCCATTAGCACTTGAAGATATATGCGCAGATTTTAATCATTTGCCTTTGCAGCACAGTATGCAAAGACAAGCACCATACAAGAAAAGTGGCAAGTGTGTAAGATCTAATAAATGAATATGTATGCTCTCGTGGCTATGTCGAAAGTTATTTCCACGTTAAAAAGGCAAATGATGTGAGGCTAATGCTCTATCCGTTGTTCTATTTGCATTTAGTATCATCGCTGCATATCGCGGATAATGTTACACTGCGCATGCATCACGTTAGAACCGACAATCTGTCACTTATCCAATGATCGAGGAGAGCATTAGATTTGCATAGTTGACAACAGCACATCCGTCATTACTGCTTTATGCGTGCAAACATTACCCATGGGACCAGTGCAACTATAGGTTATGTGCAGTATACAAGCATAACCGATGTATTGTAAACAGAAAGTAAGAAACAACATAAATCCAATTGGGCACAATGACTTATTCATCTAATTTAAAGACTACAGATTCGCGACAAACCAAACTTATGCTCCACGTATTTTAATATTTAAATAAACAAGGATTAACCTCTCTCAATGTAAATTGTACCTATGATTTAGGAAGTTACGGGGGACTAAAAAATTAGGTATCGTGTTGTTTGCTGCATCATTGAGAGTGTGCGATACATTTAATGGTACATCTTGGTAGTCTGAAAGACAAAAAGGGAAACCTTTCGTCACGTGTGAGTGGTCAATATCATCAGAGGGGAACCCAAAGATCCCCGATCGCCTTCCATAAAATATAAATTGGGAAATTTAATGCTGATAAAGGGCTGTGTTGTCTGAAAGACGTAGAAAGAAGCCAGTTACATCAATCCCGCCAGTATTGTCTGAAAGACGCAGAACGTGGTAAGTTACACGACAGTTATCAACGCTAGCAGGGGTGACGCGAATACACTCGCTAACGTCTCGGCTTACGATTCTAAATGATAACATGGTCTCGAAGCTTGACTCAAACGATTGGGATTAGCCAAGAGGAGTTTACAAAAGCACGCATATCAGCCCTCGCGGACGAAACAGTTAAACAAATCCTCTAGACCACAATATGTGAACGGCTGCACGGCAAAGTTATACCAATCAAATCTGCCGATCAGTTAAAGGCGATCACATCAGATTAAACTAGATTAAATTGGTAGTAGTCATGTTGTTTTAATAAATACTTTTAACAAGGTTTAACAACTTTGCTTAATTCCCCGAACTTTTTAAATCTTTGAATTGATAAAAGTGCTTACTTTGTCTTATTTGTATTAAATATATTCCATTAATCTCAAACCTCCTAATAACGTTGTGATAACTTACTTTGAAAGATGTTATACCAATACTTGTATTGTGTTATGTATGTAATCGACGTGTGCATAATCATTCACGTAGTCTTGAGTGCCCGATAGGATACAAAGGATGTGCCATTATGTAATTATTACACTGAAGATGGTTGAGAAGCCCAATGCAGTAGTAAATGTAAACAATAGCATGCGTTATTGATCCTTGATAAAATTAGTAATGTGCGGAGAAGTTTTCAGGATTTCGAGTCTAATACGTGCATTCATTTAATCACAAGTTCAATATTGTTGTTTGAACTGGAAAATGAAGTGCATGTGGACAATTTTAATCCAAGTGGGTTTAGACCGAAAATGCATACAGGACAAATCTAGTGGTAGTGCATCATTGCTTATAAAAAACATTACCGGAGAAGTGATGATAAATTGTTTATATTATTGGTTATCACACCATTATCGCAAATGATTGATTACGTTTCGACCATTTTTCCTTGCATATCTAATTGAATGTGGAAATGATACGAGGATATCTTAAGCAGCAGATGTCACATCCTCATTGTGTACAACAACTATTATTATTGTAATCTGTATGAATATATTATTTATGTTGTAGACATACAATCATGCAGTCATGCGACACGAGATACTCAATATAATGACGAATTTCATTTCTGCCAGCTAGCGTTTGTAAAATTAGCTTGGAATGTGATATATACGCGCAACAACGAGAGATTATGCGTGTGAGCCCTGTAATGATTAACCTGGGTAATAGTGTCACCATTGTTGATTCTAAGAAAAACTACTCGATAACCACGTTCAGTCTTATCATAATCAAGCATGCGCGTGCCAAATGTTGTTATCCTACTACATTTACTTCCCATAATCATGTTTGGCCTCCTTCTCTATTCTTTCTGTGTTCAACGACGTCGTATGCCGTCTTCGCTCCATTCACGAAAATAGACAGGGTTCCGAAAGCAGCTCTCCTAGCGCGCAGCTTCTAATGTTGCGCTGTATGATTGTGGCATACTTAACACGATTTATAATAGCAATCTCCCCTAGCTATCATTTTGCTTCAAACTATCCTAGGCATTGCCTTACCAACAAACCTAATAACTTATACTCATTGGATAATACTGCTTTGAAGGTCAAGTGAAGCTCACTGCAAGCTATCCGCCATCTGTTCCGTGTATTTCTCTACATCAATTGATTTTCGCATACAAAAAAAACAGAGAGCACGAATGGAAATCGATACGGGATTAAATATACCTTACCATTCTATCACCAAGGCCAAAAGTGCGAATGACACCATAACTTTTTTGAAACTCCTACTCTAGTGGCAATGAAATACTAAGCGATAATATGTTGCATTGCCGCAACGCGCTGATTCTCTTTCGAGCGGTTTTAATGGGAATTATAGACCGTTAAAACTTTATATACACAAGTCATTTTCATGCAAAAGCAATGGTGGTAAATTGTCGAGCCCGAGTGAAGCATCTTCATGCAGTACTAGCGCCAATGAAGTGAAGTTTTCCATTGTGTGTAGGTGGATATCCTCCACCCCCACTTAAAAAAAAAATTAAATTACAATATTGCATAAGTACAACCTTTTGATTCCTAATACTACTTTCTTTGCTCAGTCTTTGGTTGGTTAGAAAGCCTTTCTAGATGGCAAATTATGTTACAATACTAAGACAAGAAAGTACAACTTACATTAATATATATGCGTACTGTGCTCGCTAAATAACTCAAATACTGCCAACATAGGCGAAATGGTCACATATCATATATATGTACATCATTTGTTATTGAGGCACACTACCGGAAGGCGCATGAATGCAATGAGCAACGGCTAGTAATATTAAACTAAAATGATCAAAGACAACTTTTAACTATTTTAGGTCATTCAAATCATTGGCCGTTACTGCATGAATCCTTCTCTCGTGTGACCGCATTCATTAAAAATTAATTTGCATTCACTGGTACCGCCGAGTCTCTGAAATGTGAGATTAGCAAGTCACCAACTCCTTAGTGCGTGATGTGGCGTTTTCTAATTATGATAGAGATTTCCACTTCTGCATCCGCTTTTTGTTGGCAGAATTGCTCAAACGCATAGTAACGGTAGGAGCCGCAAATTGTAGTTTGCAGCCAAAGGGTTTTATTTTGATTCCTCCAAGTTTGCAGGTCCATCGACGAGTAGTTCTTTAAGCGCAAAGTAAGATGCTGTTCTGGTGGTTGGCGTATTGCAAACGGCCCGACAGTTCTCGCTAGGTGAATGGCATCGAGCTAAAAGTCGCCAATAATCGACCATGCAGCCTCTATAAGAATGTTATTTCTTAAACTATAGAATTCCGCTTGGATTGATCACGGCAAAAGCGAATACACATCTTCACATAAACATCTATATGCATCGTAACATATATACATATATATACATAAATATATATGTAAATATATATATTTATACGAATGCGATATTTTTGATACAATCGACCTACTTTTTTGGCACACAGTCACATCTTGGCACATGATGTGAGTGCCAAAAAAGTCAAGCTCTTTTTGATTGCTTTGTCCTGCAATTTTTTATTTAGAATTGATGTTACCTTGTTGATTATCTCCATTTACATTTATCCATTGCAAGGTTTTGACCATTGCATCGCGCAGATGTTAGTTAGGGACGTTTGAAAAAAATTATATATTGGACTGACGACCATTTTGGTACACTGCATTTAACAGTTTGTTTCTCGTTATTATCCGATATATCATAATCCCAACTTCTGATACATTGCTTAGAATTACTTCCGTCACAAATGTATTCTATCCACATGACGTTCGATAGGAGGAATAAAAAATATATATATTTGGTTTCGACGTTTTCCAATGAGCTGGATATATATATTCGCCCGGACAAACCGAAATGCTTCGGCTGGTCGGATAATTTGTATGGCATCTCGTGCTTTGAAATGAACTTGCGTTGCTGGCCAAGAATATCTTATGATTTGGTAAGCAATAACCACAACTCTTGACTATATTATGGCGTTATTTTAGACGCTTATACCCAAGTAACAGATGATAGCAAGAAAATCTATATAGTGTCGCTAAAGTGACTCGACAACCAGGGTTCTCAGTCTGGGTTTTCAAATATCGCCCACTGCGACATTTTGTCATTGATCTAAATTATGACAACGCTGGTTCGATAGATTTGATATATTGTGTAGTATACTAATCTGACGTATAAATTGAAACTGGTCAATGTTTGAGGTACTTTACTTTAGCTATGTGGAGTCAAACCGGGCTTGGCGAGTCGCTTCGCCAAGTTCTGTTGGTTAGTCGCGTTTGTCATAATGTATGTAAACAATTTTTTGATCCGCGATACAGGTCGCCATCATTTTTTTTCAATCGTTAGGCGTATATAATGCGCAAACCCGAGAGATTTTGCTTTGACCTTGATCTGAAACTAATGTCAAGATCATCGAAAAAGTGAAAAACTAGTACCTCGAATAACTCCATTAATAATGGTCGGATTGTTACAAAATTTACATCATTGTGTCGCTTATTCTAACTGAACCTCTGCTTAAATAAATGTAGGCATCGAAACAACATTTTTCTTAAGCGCCCCAGCCCCAGATAGTTCAGGTGTCTGTGTGAAAACCTTATGTGAAAAAACACCTATATGATCATGGTACACCCTACACCTTAGATATGTACAACGAAATGTGACAATTTCAGCTTAAAAATCAGTCTTGAAAGTAGCTGCTGACTCTTTTTTGTTTTGTCATGTAATTACCATGTCTACTAAATGTGATTATACTTATCATCAATAATTTTTAAAACTTTGATGTATAATGTTATGAATCCTTTATACAGAAAATGATGTTCATTGGCCTTTAAAGTCACTGTAGATAGTATGCTATAGAGCAAGTAAATTGTTTAAGCAGAAAGGTTGGAACATAACAAGTCTATGTAAACTAAGCTATTTATCAACAATTGATAATTTGCATGTTCATTTCATCATATCATTTTAACCTGATATAGATGTATATGGAATTATCACTATGTAAATTCTTGATCATTTCTGTATTAGTGACTGATTAGTCATGGATGCACCATATATGGTATAAAAAGGGATTTGTGTTTTTCACTGCTAAAAGTGTCATGTTGATTCAAAAGTAACTCTTATCCCCAACCTACCATTACATTGGGAAGCATAAGTGATAGTATTATTGATTTCATAGAATGGACGAATGTTTGCACACTTATTCATCACCCCTCTAAATGCTAATATTGGGAAAAAGCCACTAACTAATAGCCATTGATATCACATAACCAGCAGCAGCGTTATTTTGCTGTTCCCCAACTCAAAAGCTGATCTCGCGCTCTGAGTGAAACGAGCCCATGTGCCTATGCGCCCATCCAGTCCGCTAAGACCTACAAACGATTCATATACCCCCAGACACCTCCGTATACTTCCGTGACCCAGTTAACTGTAGCGCTTGATGTTCCTAAACCCCTTACGCATCCTACTTCAACGCGAGAATGCTCTTCTATCCTTACCCACCAGGCGACCATCATCCTAAACCGTGGTAACTGTCCCGAGAAAACATGACTGCATTCTTTACCACATTTGTTTTGGATAAGTTCCTTAGCGCGTGTGAGGATGTTGTATGTGCAAGTCTGACAAAATTGTGATGTTTAGAAACCCCAACAGGATAGGCATTATGTCGTGTTGCAGTTGTCAGGTTGGCAGTATCATAATTAAACGTCCGCGTACGGCTAATTCAGATCTTTCTGTGAAGCAGAGCAAGTTGATATGTTAGATTGTAGGACAACATTTTCATGGAGGATCGTATTTAACTGGTCGTGTGGAAAGATAAAGATTCTATTCCAGAGATTCCTACCGTTTACGTAGTAGAATATCTCTTCGAAAAACACCCTCTTTGTTGTATTCCGAGGAACATAGCATAGTTCTTCCGAATATAATAAAAGATACTGGGCGGAGAGAAGAGGTGAGTTTCCCAAACAATGCAGGTCAAATAGTTCATTGGGATGTTCCAATAAGCAGTGTTGATAGATTCAGCGAGATGACATAAAAACATTTTAAAGTATTTTAAGCATGGCAACAGTTTCTGTCACACACGCCAAATGGCTGTGAATCGTGCAAATGACTACAACAGTCCAATTGAATTTGTAAATCAGGTTAATTCCATGTCGACTTACTGAAAAAAACGTGACCTACTCAGACTCGCCAACCCTTGACAAAGTCGCAATATGAAATCTCCCAAGGACGCGGATCGTTGTCATGGCGCCGAAGCTATATGGCGTTGAGAGATTTGTCAATTGCGACGGTAAATGTCAGGTACCTTCTTGACAAACTACCACATATACATTATTCACAAAATATTCAACACTGTTGGATCATTGAATACCATATAATATCAAAACCCTTGATATAAAAACCTATTACTACGATCGAAGCTACCAAATATCACTCTTTGACCCTAGCCATAATAATCTGGCTTCGAACTTTGACCCAAGATGAACGACAGATTGGCGAAATATAGAGCGCAAAACTAGCAGACTTACCAAAGTCAAGTCACATAAAATTGCCAATCCGACAAATAATGATCATTAAAAATAAATTTAACTATTATCACAGCCCTGGTAAAGAATGATACGATTGTTACAGTATTACAGCTAATAATGGCATTTCATAAATTACGAAACTCGTAAACAATAACTCTGCATTAGACTGCTTCCTCGTGCCTTTGCAGAAGCATAGAAATTTGTTGTTAAATACGGATTTCCCAACAAATACATTCGGACATGGACGGAAAAGAAGCTGTGTCGGTAAAATGATATACTATCTCTATTACTGCGTGTTCTTTATTACCTAACCCGCGTTTTACCCCTACTCTGACCGAATTTATATCCATGATCCAATTCCCTCGAAGGCACGATTGCGATCAGCTGTTTCACAATTTAGGCAATAATCCAACAGACCAACAGTCGATCGTGTACTCCCTTGTTGAGCACAATTTCCACTTGGTTCAAAAGAACTAGTTAGCAGCTTTCGTTTTAATACTGTTGGATGGTTCTGTTAAGTTGAAAAAACAAATTGTTGTTTTACAGACTTGTTTGGCTATTATAGCTAAGACTGTTCGTTGATATGTAAATGCAAAAGAACTTGACTATGAAACATCAACTTTTGAGTATAAATCCATGTTACCGTTCGACCTGAGCTACCCTTGACTCCCTTCGTAGGCTGCAGCCATTAAGATAGATATGATGCTATATGGACATTATGGTCAGACATAACCATAATGTGTATGGTACTGCGCTGTTTGGCAAGTTGTGATTGAAGAGACTAATCTAATGTTGCAGCACCATTGATGGTTTTAACTGCCCTGCATAATTTGCATGGTAGGTTTTATACATTTACCGACACATATCAGTGGCTGTTTATCCACTGTCACTTGGTGTTTCATAAACTTAACTATTGCCAGTTATCTTAATATGGTAGACCTCAAAGGTCAACGGGTCCTCAGATTGCAATTATAAACAATACTCTGGGGAAGTCATATTTCTGATGTTGGAACTAAATTGTAAAGAGGTTGACGATATCATGGCCAAATATCAATTACAATTTGAAATCACAACATCACATGCCTATTGGGCTGTTGCCTATCCAGGCAATGGCCAATGTGAATTTTGTGATGGTCTATCAAAAGAGGGAACAAGTTGATGGTGCAAATACAGACTTGAAAGTGTCAGATATTACCAGAGGGTCACCTAATACAATAAACACCAGTCATTAATTAAACAGCCCCTGAACTGCATAACTATTTGAAGAATTTTGTCAACCCCTTAGATAGAATTCAGCACGAACCGATACAGATAGAATTATTAGTAACTGCATTGTTGTGCTGTTGCGGTTGTGGTCCTGAAACATTTACCTCTCAAAACTATTAAACCAACTTTTAGCTGAACATCATGCATGCGAAATTGCTATCCAACAAGTCGTATATGAAAGTCATATGTGGCTCTCTTTATTCTAGTTGATCTCTATTATGTTGCACAAACATTGATTCGACAAATCGACGCCACATATATCGGCAGACACATGTTCACTACACTGCGTAATGCATGTAGCAGCCAAAATACGCAAATAACATTTATAAAGCAATATGCAGCGAGGTGTAGAGAGGTAAACGAATACAATCAAAATTGTAGATAGAAGTGTGCCGAGTCAGATGCCCGATTACATTTAAAAATATGCTGAAGCAAACAAATTTGCTTAGGTGAACTTAACACGCTTCGTCGTCGGATATTGACCTTGACTGTGTGATTTATCCGAATGTTTATACGTTTACGTAGATCTATAACAACTATTACGCTTTCGGTTAATTCGGTAAATGCATTGTCAAAAAGCGAATCCTGATGCAATTGTCACTTGGCAACATACTTGGCCTTTATACTTCATGTTTTATGGTATACCTGCACTACTTGTTAACAATTAGCCGCGTGTGGATATTTGAACGATAAAAGCAAACGTCACCCCAAGGGTATTACTTTTTATTGGGACCGTAGCCGATTATAATTTGATCCCATACATACCTGCCGTATGTATCAGCATCCATCTGAGCGTATTTTGTGATCTGGGTTGGTTTGTATCTATGGTGTCAATGCATGTACCATAAAGGGAAGATAACACAGGTCGGACCAAAGTGGCGTACATATAAACGACATTCAAGCTACTGGATGGATCTATCAGACTCTAGAATGACACCTATATATCTGCAATGCTTCACAATCTCTCAAAATGACTGGTTAACATCACAGGACTTTGTACTTTACACCAAATGACTTACCAGTTGTTGGGACAGTCATGGTAACATCGAAAATAATCACTGAAACTAATGACATGATTGCATATAATTACGCTTGCCTCTATAACAGAATGATATAGACGATAGCTACTGTGACTAAAATACGGCTGATTTGAGTTGATCAGTTTGATAGCCACCATTATCCAGATCGTCATTGGAACGCATATGTCATGGCAATCATTTTAATGGAACTTATATTAAAGAGCCAAATTGGTTGATTTTTTTTTAATTGTACGCTTTAAGCTTTTGATTACAAATAGCCCTTGTTGAATAGAAAGCGAATCATATTCCATATGTTTCTGTTGGACACCGGAACAAAATGGATCCTGTTATTGTAAACTTGGTGACTTATGGAGGACCAATAGTCATGCTATTTGGAACTGTTGGCAATATTCTGGCCATGATTGTCATCGTTAAATGTAGAACGTTTAAAAAAACGACAATGGGTCTATATTTAGTCGTTTTGGCAGTTGTGGATACTCTCGCATTAGATGTTGGACTGCTTGACTTTATCCTCGTTGTGCAAGGAGTGCACATTCGGATCTGGAATAATGTTTTGTGTAAAAGTGTCAGCTTCATCCCCTATTACCTGTCGGTGTTAGAGGCTTGGGTTCTGGTGACTATCAGCATGGAGAGATGCATTGCTGTGCTTGTACCGCTAAAAGCCAAACTGTACTTCACTCGGTTGCGAGCGAGCATTTCACTGAGCATTACTGCCTGCCTTCTTTGTGTGGTAGAGAGTGGTCACATATGGGGCCGGAGTTTTCAGGAATGGTATAACAATGGCACGATTGTCTTAGTTTGTCATTATACAGAAAAAGCGGAATTTTTAGCTGAAGTTATGCCATGGGTAGACTTATCAATGAGGACTCTCATTCCATTCCTTATAATGATGTCTACATCATGTGTTATACTTGTCAAGGTTCGCAAGGCAAATAGGCAACGTCGACAAATTATCTCCGTGACTCGCACATCATCGAATTCTCAAGCTACAAACATTTTGCTGGCGCTCTCATTTACTTTCCTTATTTGCACTGCTCCAGTTGGTATTCTATTACCCGTTGGTTATCTTAATTGGTCGAGGTTGTCATCCTCTAACTTAATTATTCTTATGCGTGCTATAAGAATAGCTAACTTTGTCGACTATTTTAACTTCGTGTTAAATTTCTATCTCTATTGCATTTCATCCAAAGAGTTTCGACGTAATCTTCGAACACTCT
>CM067353.1:80488583-80516083 GCA_034190875.2 Urechis unicinctus | reverse complement strand
GTTAAAAACTTATCAACATAGATTTCCATCATGTAAACTTTGCGGCAAAAATTAGAAGATGGCATTACTTACGTATGCGTTAAACGTAGTAATGTAATAACGAAATGATCCCTGATTGCCGTATATGGGGCTTAACACTCTATTTTAATTCAGCTACAATTATATAGAAGAGACAGTGGCTTCGCCAAATAAGGCTACGAGTACGGAGGAGACTAACCACCAACAATGTCTCTGGTTCATCGTGCTGCTGTTGTCATGTAAATGAATAACAATGCTGTTACCCAGACTGATGACAACATGTTTTTGATACTCGTTGCAGAACCATTAAATGCGCTATATCACATATTCACGTACCATCTGATTTGATAAAGGTGTAACGTTCCTTTTATTTTGACAAAATATAATGACGATATAATGTTTAAAAAACGTCGCAGACTAGGCATTTCTTCGTCTGAATCGTATTGTCTTATGAACGCTTCATGATAATTTGTTCCTGGGAGAAACACAATGTGATCGTGATGGTTCATGTGTGAAATTATTGCGTAAATGTTTTTTGGCTGCTTGCCAGCATTGAGGTGTTCGCTTGATGAATACGGTCTGAGATCGTGAAATCAGCTGAGATCACAGGCTCACGGTGAGACGACTCCAGTTGAATTTTTTTATGTCTACGGTCCCAGGGACTCTTTTGTGCTTGTCCATCGTGCAATTTTGATGTAACTTGATAACGTTTGAATCAAACGATCACTAATCAATCATTGCTCTCATTCATTTAAGTCGCATTAATATTATATATTTGTCGCATTAATATCGAATAACGACATGCATCATTGTTTATAACTCACCTGGTGCGAATTATTAAATGTACCTTTTCCAATGGCCAGTTGACAGATACCTTGATGTTGGTTCTAGCTAGAATGCCTAATCAGCTGAATCAAGATTTGACCCGATGCGCGTTATGACGTAAAATACAGTGCCACGGCTCAAATTATATACTATGCATGGCGAGTATGCTGCCGCGCGTGAAAAATGCAGCTGTTTGGCGCAAAATGCAGCCACATTGTGATTGTGAGCATAGAACAATCTCATGATGTATTGATTCAATTAGTTTCGCGGAGAGAAGGTAAGGTTGCCATGAGCAGTTGGACGTCGACAGATGTTTGGAGATCCCATTTCTGGCTGTTACTATGTTTATAAATGAATTGTTGCCGCGAACAGAGGTCACATCTTTGCGGCGCTCGAAATTAATCGTGCAGTAGCAAAGATAAAAGGAAAGCAGTGTTTGTCGATTGATGAAATTTTGCGGATCACGCAATCATTGCGAGGCGCAATCACATTCCCGCAAATATGTAATTGGATAATTTAGCAACAGTGCGCAGAATTGGAAGTGATCACACAGATATATATGGCGCTTATGCAGGCAAAAAGGTAACGGAAGTAATTGTACGTGTAACAAGCAGCGTACATGCATCATCAAATATTTATATAGCAGACTGAATTAGCTTTCTGTTTGTATGCCTATTCGACAATGCTTTAATTGGCCGATATATCATCTCCCTTGCAAGATAATAATCTATAGGTAATGCTATCACGTCCTCTACCTTTAGAATGTCAACCTCCATAGATAAACCGCGTAAACAAAGCTTCCCTGGGTGGATTAGACAGGTGCCAATCTCTTGCGTGCTGCTGTTGGTTTTGTGAAAGCCGATGGTTTCGACAGTATATGCAAATGCCGCATAGTGACCTGGTGGGAAAATCAAAACACTGTCAACTTACCCTGACACCATAACTTGGACATTGCAATATTGGCAATTAATGGGATATCAATCGTTTTGAATCAAAGACCATGGAGAGAAAGCAGAAAGTACCCAACACGCCAAGTTTTCCGCTGCCAGCATTAAGGATGTGATCGTGGTTTTTTTGGGCCTCGAGACTATTTCCATTGCTTAAGTGGTTGTCTTGGATTACTATACCGATCATCTGCCGCCGACGTAAAATAGCCACATCCGAGGCGAAAACAAAGCGAAAGTGAAAGAGATTAAAGACAGTATGAAAAGTGTTAAACTAAAAAGTATTATTCAAAGTTGCCTGTAGCACAGAACTGAAGCAAGTTTCATCGAGAATTGCTTAGCTGGTTCGATGAGGAAAAGCATGTAAGTTGGAGTCCAATATCGCTTATCTAGTGCAATAACCACACTGTCGTTGGCAACCGCACCGATAGGCGAGTCAAAGTAAGGTTTGACCCCCAAAAAATTGCAAGAAAAGGTTTTTTTGTCTTTTTGTGTTCAATTAGCTGTACTCAAGCGCATTCTAAAAGTTTACCAATTTTGAGCCACCGGAAAGTGGTGAAATTACATAATATCCAATATGGCCGCCATTGAATTATTAATGTACAGCAAACCTTTTAATGGTTGGTTTTAGACCCCATAAATGTATTACAAACATATATAAATGTGATACCTTAGATTAAAATAAGGTCATGATGAATTCACTTCGATATCCCTATGACGTAGTCTTGCATCATCATAACGTAGTGGGTTGCTGAATAGATCAAGACCGCCAGAACTGGTAGAAAACCAACATTTCGGCTCTTGATAATCAATCAGATGTACATACACAAGGAATCACAACTTGGAAGGACTATTAAACCATCTACGTCATGGTCATACGCCATACGTCACACATCATAAATTACCAAAATGTCCCAAATAACTGACATAGTACACACCTGAATTTTCTTATCAAGTTCATGTGTCATTCACACAATATAATTGTTCAAAACACAGGATGGTTATTTTCATCACAATCTTCTTCCTCGGAACCGTCTATGGTAGAATCACTATTATGCGGATTGTAACATGACTCAGCTTGGCAGGGTCCACAAGCAGAAGTACATGGAAAACCGTACTTCCTGCAACTACATCGAGTATTACTACAACCTGTTGTACAGTTACAATGGCTTACCTTGAGAAGCCTTTCTGGAGCCGCTTTCTGGTCAGTCATAACAGGTAACAAAATGTTGTCTTCGCACTTCCAACCCCAGTCCTTTGGGTCCATGTAATCATCCTTTCCCATCCACACCATGATCTGATAAAATGAACGTTGAGAGTAGAACTTTGCCGCAGATTCCGTTGGGGGCAATTTCTCGTGCTTCACAAATGATTTAGCAGATGAAACCTTTTTAGCAAGCAATGTATTTCTAAGGTTTACCAGAGATGTGCCAGCTTTTCCTCCAAACAAAGAAACAAAGACTTTGCATCCTGAATCAACTATTATTGCCACATCCTGACCAGCTGTAGTAAAGGTCTTTGCACAAGCTGAGAATCATTTTTCATCACTTTTTCACGGTGCCAATACCATAAATCCTGGAAGTGCTATCGCAACCTGTAAAAGCATGTACAAACAGCAGCTGTGAAAATATGTCATTTCCCAAGAGTTTCTTCAGACGGACAATATCATATACATGTTTTGCTTTCTTTTTGTCTGAACGATAGTGAAGTTTCTTGCTGTCTCTCTCAGTGTAATGTAGAAGCAGAATCAGAAGGTCCGTATCTTACCTAATCAAAGTTGTGTCTCGAACTTTTGCAGATGTTGTTGCTGCCTTCACAATATGAATATCTGCATCTCAATGCGCATTGATGACTTCGCAACCACTCTGTTTCAGTTTGTCACTGACGAGGAGGGTTGGTTTCTGTTTATTAGAGTCCCTTGATAAGAAATCCTCCATTCTGCCAGAGGAAAAGACGGTATTCATTTAAAAAGACACAAGCGGGTGTGATTTCGTTTGTCGTCTCTGATGTTCATTGTCCTTGATGCTAGGCTCTTCACTGTATCCGTCAAAAACTAATGTGGCTTGTCCATACTTGGAAAGGGTGATATTGGCATACTCTTCGGCAATTTCCCCGTAGGTCATCCCTTTTTTTCAAGACAGACTGTGAAGTAAGGAGCCTTTGTCAAGCACAACATGTTCGGAATCTGGCGTCGAATCTGTTAGAACGGCCTTGCTGGAGCTGGAGGATTAATTTGCGTAATCCCGTAGAGCATCAGCCAACTGTGGCTTGTCAGCCTTATGGAACACATGTTTTGCCGCGAATAGGGCAGGAGGACATGGACTAAGTTCGTAGTCCATGATATCTTGCAGTGTCAAGTCGCCAGCTTGAGAAACTACAAGAAATCTCTGGAACAGGAGTTCAGAATTTATCATTTGTTCGGTATTCACTTTCACTGACGATGAGTCACCAAGAGTCTTGGCTTTGTCCTTTCGTTTAAAGGAATAAGTGCATATTGGCTGCCCAACCATTGTTTTGTACTATGGCCTTGCCGACAGCTCCATATTCATGTACATTGACATCTGCGTTGGCCACTACAGCAGTCACAACATTTCTTAATGAAGAATCCTCAGCAAATGGATTGCAGTCAACTAATTTTTGCATCAGTTTAGTACTGTCTACATGATTACGTTGCATCCTTGGCACTGTGGCGTCTTTGTGCTGTTCACTTGAGGTAAATGATTATTTAGAGAACTCTTGCATCGCAAGATTGTACGCAGATAACACGGATGATGACAGTGTCCAGATGGTCATTAGTTCTTCTGTCATGCCACTTCCTCTGGTTAGACCACCGCTACTTTTGAAGGAACGCATTAGAGTCTGTTCAATAGTTAGATCCGATCCCAATCCTGCCCAGAACTGGTCTGTCCTCCTAATAACATGTAGGCCGTTTTCACATTTTGTAACAATGTCTGGATGCTTGTGACCTAGTTCATTCATGCACTGTAGGTAGAGGTATGCAGACTTATATAATTGAAATGTCCAGCAGCTGCGAATATCGGAATGCAATCAGACACTGCACTGAGATGCATTCTCCAGTCGCCTGAGAGATCAGCTCTGATCAATGCACGTGCTATTTTCCAACATCTCCTGATATCCGATCCAAAGTTGACTGGTTTTGGATGAAGCTGCCATGCTAACCTTTGCTGACTGGATTTGTGTTTGATTTCTTCTAATGATTTTAAGGACTCATAGAACATTTCACCAGACACAATGGAAGAATAAACAGTCTCTATCCTTTCAATCGTAGAGCGAAATTCAGGGTTATCATGGATGAGCCCACCTAAAATGATATGATTGGTCATCTCCTGTCAACCAGGAGATGACCACGCAGTGCCCTCTGTACAGCTTTACCGGAAAGAATGTGAACAACTGCATTTTCCCCATATATTTCTTCCAATATTGACCCTAGTCCTGATCCTTGCATGAGTGCGCCAATAGCCCCAAGAAGATTCCTTAGCGTGTGGAAGCTGCCCAGCAGCATTACAATGCCCCTGAGACGACTGTTAGTGTGTGCGTTGTGCTGAATTTCAGAGGCCTCTCTAATACAATGGCTGATCAAAGGTAATCACTGCTGGTACATGGTTCTTCCTGGCCAAGTTGTATACGTATTCAAGAGTTGACAAGATGCAAGTTTTCTCACCTGTATACATATCAATCATGGGGAGGAAAGTCACAGACGATTTCCCAGGATGTGTAGAGCCTTGATGAATCAAATGCATCATCCTCTGCCAACCAGGTATAGGTTGTTTAAAGGAAAGTTCCCATAGAATATCAACTGGCTGACTGAGAACCTGCGGGATTTGCAGTTCCTTAAATTGCTTTAGATAACATGGGCCGAGACGGAGAGGGAGTGGCCTCATTGGAGGTTGGCGGGGTGGGGTGGGGGTCAGCTAGTATTTCCCCTAACGAACAGGGCACCTTCATAAGAACTCTCATTGACACTGAGCTAAGATGAAAAAAACCAAAAGCATGCTTACAACAGCGTTTACGTGTGAGAAATAACAAATCATGAACCAAGGAGCCATTTCAAACAAATACCAAACAGGGGTAAAAATCCTGAAATTGACCAAGATTTACCCTACAATTTTAGAGAACCTTTGCTATCTTAATATTCAGACCTAAAAGAACAATGAAAACCAAGAAACAATAGTTCTTGCCATTCCTTAATTAATTGGGAAATATAAGGTTTCCCTAATATGTACCCAAAATACCAGTTTTGGGGTAGGGGTGCCCCTATTGCACTCCCATCGGGATGTCACACATGAAAGAAACCAGGTTCGGGTGAACGGTTGACCTCAAAAACACTAGAAAACGTACTTACATAATCAGTTTTGGGTGAAAAATGGCTGAGTTATGGACAGCCAAAAATATTCAAGCATTTTAACAATTTTGGTGGCCATCTTGGAAATTGCCTAATAAACCCACTTTCCGGTCATCCGAGTTCGGTACACTTTTAGTATGTTAATCTACAGATGTTCAGGAACCAAAAACAACCAAGAAACGTTTTCTTGCAATTTTTTGGGGGTTGACCCCTTTTTTTCCATATATTGACCCGACTACGACCCAACACTGCGGCATGGCCGCCGAGACAAGAAACTGAGTGTTTTTCTTGAGTTTATGCGACATAGACTTACCAATGCTACAACTGTTTCGAGAAAGTCAATGTGAATGATGAATTTGTATGTATAACCAGAATCATAGACTTTGTTATATCGGATAGCTATTAATGCAGGAGATAACGAGTTAATGAACGGACCCGAATAGCGGTCTGAAGGTATCTTGTGCGGGCGATATTGGAACAAACCGCATTGATCGAGTAATTAGTAATTTGGTTTTAATGTATGCTCATTGAATATCGAAGGGCCAAAGAGATGAACCCGTACGTTTACCGGAGACTTGGTTGGTAATGAAAATATGTCGATGCTGAATAGCTTTCATAAGGTCTATCAATAAGCCGCAAATATCTGGCATGGATTTAACGTCCGACAAACTAGTAGGGCGCCCATACGATGGAGCCGCAATTTTATGCCGAAAATCACTCTCCAAGCATGTGACGCATATTGAAATTCCTCACACACGAGCATATAGAATTACGATAAACCACTATTCCATGGGAAGTGTGCCACTGATTTGTGTGTACATACCTTTGAAACGACTGTGTATCACGAAGTGACTGACGTTATTGATTCCGGTTGTTTAAAAATGCTGTTGCAACAGGTATAATATGCTGTGACTTTAACGCATAGTTTGATAGCACTAGTGCTCAGACATATTGTTTTAATTAATATTTTGGAGAAACTCTTTGCGGGTTACTTGGAGTAGTCTACACTCTTCTAAACATTACACATGCAGAAATTTTGTATGGAATCATAGGTCATGTATTGACCGCAGTGTACTAAGTGATAATGTTTTTGGGAAGTTATTATGCTGTAACGTAATTCACGACCCCTCTGATCCGTCGAATCATAACGCTTCTTCAATAATAATTCATGTAAATGATGAAAGCACTATGACTTCGGTCACTCAGGTCTCTTTGTAAGATGATCGGCTCTGGTGGGGTCAAGCTACTGACGTAGATACTGAATGTTCAGGTGGACATATGGCCCCTTGCTTCACGATGCGTACCAAATTGCAGGGTTTTTATGCAGCGATAAGGTGCGCCGTAAGGTTAGTCACAAAGAAACTATTGATGTATTATGCCGCAAAATTGTTGGCTGTTGAACGTATCCCGAAAAGGAAGACTCTTCCGGGTCAGATCCCTGGCTAGTTAGAGCTTAATAAACCAGAGATATAACGTTACCTTGTTTTGCATTGGGTGTGGCTCGAGTGCGGCAAACCCGACAAAAGCACAGTATATGACATAATGAAACAGTCAAGAGTATTATGCTGTGCGCTTCGTGCCGACAAAAAAAATGAATTTGATATAAAGAAGATAATAAATGCTGAAAATGCATGTTTTAATGTCGACTTATTTGCGCGAGCTGAAAAAGATTATTTCTAACTTTAAGAGTGTACAAATTGTTGCTGATAGTACGACTAACCGGAATATATTGCATTACGCACCGCTATGTAGAAGTCAAATATCAAATGCTCGATTGTATAGAAAAGACAGATGCGGGTATTAGTAACATATTGAATCGAGGATATATAGTTGAGGGCGTAATGGGCAGTGTTTTGATGAATTTGATGATTTTTAATGTTAACAATACGACGAGCATCATTCTAGCATAATGTAAACCAAGCGGTGACGATATGACGGATGGTTCTGAAGTTGATTGCGATGGGGCAAATGTGACGAACAAAATACGACTAATTAGCATTGCGAGCTCATCTCTAACGCGGCTTCGAAGCAAATTATGAACGCCTCTGCACACGGTGAATAGTTAAACGTCGTGGTAGATATTTTAGTGTCACATTAACATAACGTCGAGGGCTGATACTTATTTGGATCAATTTACCAGCAGCCGATCCAGACAACCTGCATTGTAAAATTAGCAAGAGGTTTACACGGCGGTCCTCGCCAGATTTGTCCTCCAGCTTGCTTAATTTGGCACGGTTAATATGAGTGGAACAGCATAAGAGCAGAGAGAAGATAGAGATATGGCGAGATGGAGAAGGTCATGATCTCATTGGATGTAAACTGAAATTACACGTTGCCGTAATATCAAATCGCTCATGGTCGTGAAGTTACATACTGCTAGAATGATGGTAACATCAGTGTTCTACTCCAACTAACCAGTACATTACTATCTATAGCACAACAGTTATAGACTCGTTATAGACGTGCCAGTTGGCAAACAATAAAACACTAGGATGGCACATTTACTAAACGAGGTAAGTGAGCAGAAAGGGTAAGTAATGCGAGCAGCAATTGCGTCATAAACTCCTACCTTATGTCATCTGGATGATTGGTCTCAAGAATGCTGAGGGTATGTATGACATACGTGGTACTCTAGATCAAGAGCATGTGAGTAAGGTTCTTAATCTAAATGCACCTGTAGGTGCCAACCTTGTCGTAGCATCATATCAATCAATGCTGTCTTCCTTATACCAACCAAGTGCGTTTGAACAGCTTCACACCTTTTTTCTCTGCGACAGGTTTTTTTTTACATCATCTTCTATACGGTATTTTGATAGTCGCTCTCGTTCCTTTGCTGCTTGGAGCGCATCTGACCCAATTCTTCATGTTGGTAATGGTCTCTGATGTTCTTTCTTTTAGTTATTCGGACTGCGCCATGTACAAGCTATTCAGGGCAAACGATACGGTACGACAAGCCAGACTTGTTTCAGATCCTTCCACAGCCAAACGAGAGATGTTTCTAACGTAACGTTTACGCTTCCTGATACCACGTATGCATGGGGGATTGATTTGCAATTTTGTCATCAATTCTGCAATTACAGCAATAACTATGATAACCTGCGCTCTCGAAGCCTGCCAAGCAAGATCTCAGCTGTGATTGTAGCTGATGAATAATTGGACTGTTAAAGGGTAAAATGGCAAAATTGCATTTGTGATTTTCATGCTCCAATCTTTTTGACACGGTTTCCTCGATTGCTTACTGTCATCTTCTTATGCGTTTCAGGAATGATAAAACATGTGTCAAGTCAAACGTTTGACTGCCATTAGTGTGAATTGAGTTGCTATGCGAGTTATTTGGTGTTAAAGCACATGCCAAAGTCGGCTACCGACGAATCGATCAATGCATACAATAACGAATGTGTGGCACTCTACAATGATGCACTTTTTCTGTTCGCAGTCCCACTATGGGCGTCGGTACCCGGGTTCACTGCCAGATAGAATAAGCAAATGTTTAATCACTGTTGTGTTAGGCCGAAACATAGATGAACGGTCGTGATGACGTATGATATAGCACACGGCTTTTGCCGGTTTATTACCGCATTATCTAGTTCTCAAACATCCTATTAAATTCACTGCGATGATATTCTGGTCAGAATTCATGAGTCACAATTGTCGTGTCAATTACAATTAAAAACAATATCTCGTCCATTTTAATTGACATTCATATCTTCATAGTTGATTAACACAGTCGGTAGAGACTGGATTTTCTCCGAACTGCAGGCATAGTTTTAATTGAGGAACTGATACAAGCTCTCGGCAAGTATACGCGTGCAAAACGAACAGGCGATCGTCGAGGTGTAGAGTAGATTAGCAATATAGACCGGCGTTTCATGTTAATGCGCTTGTGGAGGCTCTAAATCGTACTGATAGTAAAACGTTGCGAATAGCCTTATACAGATACTAAGTAATGGTGTCCGCCATGTATAGGTCCAATTTTGGTCGCTTTTTACTCGTTCTTTTTGAAACAAACCATTCCCGAAAATGGGTACCTGATGCTAGAACTAACGCAAATGTGTACAGTAAAACACAGCCGGATTATTTAATTTTCCACAAACGAATGCATCGTCAGAATAATTGTGCTCAACTACATCCTAGATATTGTGCCCCTTTCCCTCACATTTTGTATTATTTTCACGTATTATGCACATCACACCGGATGTGTGGCTTCAAACAATGGATGTAAGGGACTACTGGTCCGTCCGTTTTGTCCACACGACATATATATATATATATATATATATATATATATATATATATAGAGAGATATATAGAGATATATAGAGATAGAGAGAGAGATAGATATATATATAGAGAGAGATATAGATATAGAGAGAGAGAGATAGAGAGAGAGATAGATATATAGAGAGAGAGAGAGAGAGATATCTATCTATAGAGAGATATATATCTATAGATATATATATCTCTATATCTCTCTATATATATAGAGATATCTATATATATATATATATATATCTATATCTATATCTATATATCTCTATATATATATATATATATATATATATCTATATATATATATATATATATATATATATATATATATATATATATATTATGTATTTGAGCGATTGCACCTGCATCGGCAATGCTGTATCTACCGCGAGGAAAAAAGAATCGCCTAAAATCAAATATTCGCACGTGAACAAGAACCACGATTAACCTTTCGTTGTAGTTGCAAAATTGTAGGCACTCTGAGGACGTCTGTTACGGTTTTGCGGAATCGTGTTGGCAGTGATGATTTGTTTGTGATACTGTATGAGTTGTGCTACAAACTTTGCATTCAGTTGATTGACTCATGTGTGATAAATGAGACAATCTATGCAAAGGTTTGTGATTTCACGTATATCTATAACTATATGTGATTTATGTCAGTTGTCATTATGAATATGCATATTTTTAATCTTGATTATGCATCAGAAGTTGTGTCGTTTGAATTTCGAACCCAGCAGCCCATACTAATTCTTTGTCTGTGAATATGCATCTAGGAGGACACATATGCCAGATAGAAACTTTTGCTAGACTCAAGTCTAGTCATTTCAGTATTGATAGGTAACCGAGGAAGACTAAAGCTGTAGATACAAGGCATTCGTTATACTTAATGCGCATACGTTAGCTCCGATATTTGTTTTGTAAAAGCCTGATTCAGATGTGTTTGAATACACAACAGCAAATTGTGATCCACATCACCGAAAGCTGCAAAGTGGCGTGGCTATGAATGAATTGTCTTACAGCATGGTATGAGGAATAAGATACCTGCTGGCGCAGCTGTGGCGCCTTTTTAGTGCCTCTCATGTTAGTATATTAGGCATGTTTGCTATGTCCAATGTTGGATTTGCTTACAACAACGTCTTGTAGCACATACACATAAATAAGGTTGGATGTACATTGATTGAGGAACCAGAATATTAATATTATTAATGCCGTAGTGAGTGTCATTCAAATGAACTGCATTATGTATTGTACCGTGGTGTAGCCTTTTGATATGTATAACATGAGTATAAATATTATGTTGCATGATGACATTATATTATTGATAGTTACAAACGGTGGAAACCCTGTCAAACACTAGAGAGTACGATGCATTCTCAATCACGCAGTCGATTCGTCCCAGGATCATGCTTAAACTTTTCTTCTCATCACTGTCTCAACCTATCAAAATTCGCCCTCACCAGGTTGTCTCACACGAAAGAGTGAACCCTACACAAACCGCTTAACAAGATCGCATTAATTATTACATAGCAGAGATAATACCGCCATGTAACCCTAATGTATTTTAACTACAATGGCCCCAGACACTTTGTCATACAAGAGGGCAGGAGGTACGTGACGTTATGCTATTTTCCTAGTGTACATCATATTTCATTACGGAACACATGGAACACATGGTACACTACTACGATTGAGACGCCACGAACAGACATTGAATACTGTTACCGAAGCTCAAGTAAATGTCCAATTAAACTTATTTTGCTGAGGTTTACTGCTTAGAATGCTGTTATATAGCTTCTAACAGCTAAGCAAACGATTCTTTGGATGGCTTTTTCCGCTTGAAGATGGACGGCTAAATTAGCCTTGATGGCGCAAGCAACGTGGGATTATAATTTGCAAGGCTGGCAATTTTTCCGATAATCAATTTGGGATACTAGCGCAAGCAAATTACTACCGAGAACTAAGCATTGCACATTATATACATAACATTGTGTAGTATGCTTGGTTGTAGAGCAGAGTTAGCCGTACCGCCGCCCACTACGAGATACAGCAGGCTAATTCCTGCGTAACGTCCAGTGAGAAACATTTTGCGTCAAAAGCTTACATCGTGGATTGACGGCGAATAGGTTTTATCGAGAACCTGAAAGATGTGGTCAGTAGTAGTATATGGCTTGCGGCATTGTGAGCACTCATTGTGAGCACTCATTGATACCTGCAACACCGAAAATCTGCCGCTGCTCCGCTGCGTAAACGGAACTTGCAGACTACAGAGATGAACTGATCTCAATTCTTTTCCTGCAGTATAGGGAGCGAAAAGCCTCAAAGCGATAAAATGTTGCTGTTTTGTTTTGCAGTCGATGCACGAAGGGAAACGGGATGCCATAGAGAAAAGCACTGCAAAAATCCGTTTGTGATGTTTGTGATGTTATAGATGCATGTATAATTTGCTCCAGTGATGAAATTCTTCATTATACAGTTATTGCGGATCTGTTTATATAAAGATGAGCAGAGTGCTGTTACCTGTGGTTTCTTGGATAAAAAAAGAATCAAACATTACACCCATATTTCTGGCTGCAGGGGATGGATTTGTTTTATGGTTATTGAAGCAGCAGCTTTCGGGTTTAACATCAGACATCAGTCGCGATGAAATGACCAACGATTTGGTTTGTTCTTCATTCATTAGCAAATGAGGTTACTTTTGTGAGTGATGAAGGCTTGTGATTTATTGTTGTATATATAGGTTAATGGCAAGATTATACCTGCATAATGAAAAGGTCACGAGCTATCCCAATGGTTTGATTATGCGAAGACTGCATAACATATTATCCCCTTATTGCGGTAAGCTATGACAGTTTCATTTGACTTTTACTCTCCTGAGGCAGTTGAGTTAAAAATACAATAATGGAGGTTCCTCTTCTCAAATCGAACAATTGCCTTCTCTCGTCAATAAGCCTATAATTCAATGAGATCGAAACACGGGTATATTTCGTTGCTATCAGCTGCTGGAAAGCATTCAACGTTCCATTTTACAGTAACATGGAAAACATGCTCTGCTTTCATCATAGTTTGCACGCTAATCAATATCAACTAAATTTTAGTTGGTGATTACAAATAGTTATCAAAATATAATGGATTTGACGGAATTCCCGGTACGCATAAACGTCCAAACATGGGAATAGCCAATTTTTACATTATCGCTCTCTTTGATATTACTCAAAGTAATACCAATAGCCGTGAGCACAGAGATTAGACAAGTCAATGACGTTCGTTTCTTGACCGGATACAATGATACTCAGTTAATATTGTTCCAGTATTCTCGCCACGGCTATGGAAGGAGTTGGCTGTCAATCAGACGTTCGGTTAATTTGGTTAGATATATTATAATTCCTCTTGCCAGCCATGAATGGTAAAGAATATGGGACAGACAATTAGGTAGAAAGTAGTAATGAGAGCCGCATGATACTTATACTATAGGAATGATTAAATGGCTTGAGTCACTTCGAATCCTCATGTGTACTATTCATATATAATCATATTACACTTGAAACATAGTTTGCCAGGTAATGAACTACCTATTCCGTGTTTATGATGATTTCACAGAACTGGGGTATCCATACGTTTCCACGTTCATCTAGTGCGCCATTAGTAACGTATAAATGCAGCGTGGAATCGATGCTGTGTCAAAGAGGGTGTTATCCACCAAATTTTGAGATGGAGTCCAAACAATATAAATGCAAACATCTCATTAAACAATGGCGGAGGTTTTTTTCGGTTTAGGCATGTAGCAATGCCAAAACGAAGTTGTTGTGTCTACTTGCATGTATATTCGGCATATAGCAATTATATCCAAATTGATTATTGAGATTAATAAATTAATTTACAACGTATGCTTGTTTGATTGCAGCCTTTCGACTGTAGCCATTAACTTCACATCACACAGTATCCAAACAGGGAAGTTGCACCAATTTACATTACTAATGCATTGTACAATACTACCACGACTGGCTTATCTAATTCATGCCAGCGCCAGGTTCAAAAGGGCAGTGTCTGTCCCCGAAACTGTCACAGTTATCTCACCGAAACTCTTTCAAACATTAGTAAATCGACTTGCAACGATAACCCTGTCAGAGCCAGCTTAGTTTCATGATGGTATATAAGTGCTTCCTTACTAACCATGAAAAGTAGAAGGTGGGAGGGGGCATATATAATTTGTCACTCCAACCAGTATTAGATACTGTGCTAACCCCTATTATAGATATTTGTCGGAATAACGAACATGACCTATATAATCTGAACATTTTACGAAGCATTAAATACGGGAGCACGTTTTCAATAATTCCTGCACAAGCGTTGTAGTACTGCTATCATGGACATCTGCATTCTACCGACGCCTGCCTCAGTTAAAATGTTCGTGCAGGAACATTGTAAAATCACAGTAATGACTATGCTCAGATAACAGACTTGTACAAGACAACTACGTACACGAAGTGGTCGTGTTCTTGACTAAAGGGTGAACAGCGAACTCGTCGCGTCACATTGTAAAATATAAGCATACACACACTGCGTTTTGAATCGTAGGCAATGGTACTATTATGTTTTTATTGACTTGAATAAGGGTATTTACTTATATTTCGTTCGCCATGCGGCTAAGTGTATATAGTTATGTTATGATCATTTGATTGGAAAACTTTATCAAATTTTTAAATAAATGCAAGAGGGGCAGTCGCATCAGAGAACGGGACGCAGCGGGCAAAACGTCGATTTGGGCAATCTTATGCAGCACATATATAGGTCTTAAAATATGGGTCATATGTCTCTTCGGCTAATATTATATTGCAAACCCACTGCTCCATACGATTTCACACAAGCAATTGCATAGCAGGTGCCACTATAATTCGTTATTAATGCCATACTTGTGATCATTTTATCTGCTTCTGTTGACAAACTTGGCATCCCCTATATCGGCTTTCGCTCCTATTCAGTTGCAGCAATATTTAACCTGACGCAACAGCCCTACATTGTTGCATAACATAACATTCGCTGAATCATAACTGCAAGTCCGAACCATAATTAATAACAACTCATTATTAAGAGCGGTTAATATGCGGCTGATTTTCGAAACAAATCTCATCGCTAGGATGACAACATCATTACATTGTAAATATGACGCTAAAATGAGACTAAAACCATATATAACATACCATTGCTAATACACTTAAGATATACGAGTTATAAACCGGAACAAGCATTGCATTTTATCAACGATCGTTACTTCTTTTGTTGAATGGTTTTTGAATATCGTTGTAGGCGCTAACGCGCTGGCGCAGCGTACCCGAAGAATTAACGTTAGTGGTAGGTATAGCGCAATTTAATTGCAGTGTTTCGTTTTTTCGCTGCAGAGCAAATGGTGTTTTCTAGACACTGAACTCAACTTGAACTCAATATTCCTATTATTTACAATCCGTTGTATTTTATGATATCTTGCGTTTGCAATTTGGTCAGGGTTATTCATAAATCATAACGTTATGCCTGCTTGCCCTGTTCCGGATGGGAGTGAAAAATGCGCCGTGGCTTGCTTTACATGCGCATGCTATAAGTAGGGGAACTGATGTACCGCAGATTAATAGTCACGTAAATCTAGCATAGACACAAAAGAAAATTGCGCTTCTCGTTTAAGCTTTGCCAGTTATACGCCTCATTTATAAAAATAACTCACGTCTAGCTAGTTGGCGTTTAATCCAAGACGCAAATCGTAATAAAAAACAAATAATTATGTGTTGAAGACATCGGGGAAACGTAACGCATTATACCATGTTTACTTTGACTATGGTTGGTCTGTTATTCCAGCGATGGTACCGACAGAAAGCATGCACGGCAATTACCTTGTTGTGAAAGATTAAGGGTAATTGACAGTACTCTCATGTATTTGAATGGCTACGAAAAAGGTCCGTGGTGCTTTGTTTGGCACTTGCAAAGCCATTCAAAAGCACATAAAATAACCGGAGTGAAGTGTTTTTTAGGGCTGGTGAGATTATTAAATAGTTGAATCTAAGAACAACAGTTGAGTAGTTTAGCTTAAGTGTAGCCACAAACACACATCCGCTAGTTCAAACGTGCTCGCTAGAAGTATGCTCCATTAACCGCTAGTAACCGCTAGTTACCACGACAGCATATGTTTGAGTGCATATGTGCTCATCCATAATTATGATTCCCATAAGCCCATCCAAATGTGCTTAGTTCAGTTAAGCGCTTTGCACAGACTTCTACGTTTTTGTTTCTCGAACCAGCTATATAACGCATCTAACCCACAGAGCGAAAGGCATAAAAACACATTGGTTCTTGATAGCTTGCTTCAAATAACCATTCCACATGAAGCAAGTTTAATCATGATGCAAGGTGTTTGAGTAACTCTAGCTCCACATATGTGCTCTTAAGCAGCATGTCTCGTGACAATCCGGGGCTGGTGTAGTTGTTGGCCGGGTCGAGCCCATACTGCTTCTGGAAGGTATTGCGGAATATATAAAACACATTCGCTAAGAGCAGCAGGTAGTCGCATGGTACACCGAACATGGCCCAGACCTCTTGCGCGCGTTTATAGTCTGCAGCAGATATGTATACCTCGGACAGCTTGCTGTAGAACTCCTGGATTTGCGGTAGCGGGGCATCACAGCCGTCCATAAACCCATAGTGATACACTCCCTTGCGCAGTAGCATCCGGCGTCTTGTTTTGTCGGGCTTAAAGCTGCTACTGTAAAGGCGTCTGGATCGTTTGCAGGCCAGGCTAGGCCAGGCCAGGCCAGGCCAGGCCAGGCCAGGCCAAGATGAACTGTGCACAATGAAGTGCAACTGTCCGATTGATAGGGATATGTACTTCTCAATGTTATTTGGGATGCAGTGGATTTGACCTTTCACATTGCTTATGGCCCGAGTTGGGAGGCTTAGCTCTGTAGGTTAAGGAAGGCCACAGACAATGTCGTCTTCTTGGGACTCAAGTTGCAAGCTTTATTGGCTAGCCCCCTAAACTTACCTATTATATATCACAGTGGTCACAAACGGAGTCACTGCCCAATTCCTCTTTATACACATGACAGTGGTGTGCCACCTTGTGCCCTCTTTTACCCTCATGCGACCTGTGTATGGGAGCAGGCTTTGACAAAACTGATTTGATCTTGTGCTGTTCCTGTTGCAGGGCTAACACGAGTTTCTCCACAATGCTTCCTCCTCTGTACTCTGGAAGGGATTCGGTCTGACCATTGCACTGTTCAGGATATCCCCGCTTTTCAAGAGCTTGCAGTACAACCTAAGAGCGTGCATAGGGAAGTTTAGTATGGTGAGCAGTTCCATACAGATGTATATGTCTAAAAAACATCGGAGCCCGAAGGTTCTATTTCTAGACATCAGACTTTTACCTTGTTGACGACCGCAGCAGGAGCAGAGAGCGTAGGTTCTAGACAACGAATGGACTATGATATTATTGAACGCGGGAAATCCTGTTATATTTTTAGACTATGGCTTTAACATCAGTGCTGGTAATGAAGCGAGTCGTTTTACTTTGTGGAGTCAGGGCTGTTGGGCTTTTGTACAGTAATCGTTTTCCTTTTGTTCGCGAGCCTCTGTTTGATCTTATCAAACCCACAATTCAATCAGAGCGTCCAAGCCGGTAGACATTGAGTGACTACACAGAGTCGGTGGCACGAAGACGATAGTCTACTTCCAGCTCATCACGTTTGTAGAGGTAGTGAACTGCAACACCAGAGGGAATTTTCTGCTCTTTGAGTCCTACCAAGCGCACTGGGACAACGGATGATGGCTTTTGTGGATCTTTAGTTTTTTTTACCTTTTAAGTGGGTCATCTCATTGTTTATTGCAGATGTAACAGCTAGCACCCGAGAAACCCACTCAGGCGATTGTTCTCCAGATAGAAGTTGTAACTCTACGGCTTATTGGTGTCCAAAGAGACACTTAAAACGTTCCATAATAGCCTGGCATCAATTGACATCCACACTGCCACACCTGCAGGAGACCCAAGGCTTGGCCCGCAGCTGGTTCACTTCTCCCATGAACTCACGTCCGGGGTCAACTTGAAGAAGTTGAGGCCAATGTAGTGGTCTTCGCCTGTATATCCTTTCAAGTGAACCCGCAACCTCTTTCGTCTCTGTTGTAGTCAACGGCTCAGCTGTTTAGTAGGGCGAGGCCACATCTAACACTGTGAGGTAAGACATGTAAGTTCAGCGTTTCAGAACTTCATGAGGCAGAAATAAGAGATCGGCTTGATGAACCCCATTAGGCCTAGACATATCAAAATTTGGCTGGGGAATGTTTTTAGGTATTGGGAGGTAGATCTGCCATATAGCGTGCTATTGAAAGTCAGCAACTTCCTCAGAATCGCTCGTAGCTGCTGCAAGCTTCTGATAACTGTAAGGCCTTTCCGTATAGATGCCTATTTAGCTTGACTGTACGCAATCTTTCCAGTCACAGCCATACCCAGGATGATGAACGTCAGCTCATGTCCCTCTTGGTTATCTGAGGGCACGTACAAGTCTGAAAGCTGAGGGTCATGCTCCAGTGGGCCGACGGATTTGCCAGTAATCAGGTAGTACTCACACATAACGTCGTCGACATCCCGGGAATAATGCTCAGCATGTCCCTGGCGGCGTAGCTGCTCATTGATGAAGTCTGACTGCTTAGTTTGCTTCTTGGCTCATGCTGCTAGAACGTATTGAAGCTGCTCGATTGCCTTATCATGGCATTGCGTCCACTTGGCTGCCTCGGAACTGAGAGTATATGAAGTTGCTCCTAGCGGATGCAAGGACGTTGAGAAGGGAACCTCCAACAAGTAGCCCAATTGAGGTCATTTCTTCAGTATATCACCTGGTTTAAGCCCAGGTTTAATTAGCATATCTGTTGTGGTCATGACTAGGGCAACATCGGCAACAGGCATGGTCAGGTCGAGTGGTGTGAAGGCAAATTTGGGGAATGCCCCATCAAGAGCCATCTTGCCGAGCTTGGCGTAACCAAACCGATTGATGTTTCCGAAACAACAGTTTCATGATACAGTGCGTTGCAGAACTTGGTGTTGGGATGTTGATAAACTTCATTCATATGACACGGATTGTTGAATTGTACGTCCTAGGCCACTTGAATGTTGTGAACAACAGTAGCAACCTGTTCAGTGTGGGAATCAAACCTGTACCATCATTCTAGTCCAAACAATCTAACGCCAACGACAGGCCAGGCCAATGAGGCCTTTCTATAAACAGAGGCTTCTCTACCACAGCAATTTCCTCGTCTGAAGTAAGTGTGGTCTTAGCATCACTGAGTTCTCTCTGAGGCTTCTCCCGATGGTGTGTTTGAGCTGCAGCACCCTTCCGCTCTTCAGCAACGTTTGTCGGGGGTTGTTTTGTACGCCGTTCACCTGTCACCTCTCTACCAGGCCCTGTTGATTCGTTGTCATGTTCGTTACCTAAAATGATATGTTTACTTACTATGATTATTTGTCCAAACAGACAGCTGTTGTTAAAGCATACAAATTAGATAGCTATATATATATATATATATATAAAGCATACATATATTTATATATATATATATATATATATATATATATATATATATATATATATATATATATATATATATATATATATATATATATATATATACACTGCCACAGAACATTCCGTACACATTTATATATGACAATATATATATATTTTATATATATATATATATATATTTGCATATATTTATATATATATATACAAATATATATAGATATATTTATATATATATACATATATATATACATATATATGCATATGTAAATATATATATATATCAATATATATATTTATATATATATATGTATATATATGCATATATACATATATAGATATAGATATATATACATATATATATATATATATATATATATATATATATATATATATATATATATATATATATATCTATATCTCTATATATATATATATATATATATATCTATATATCTCTATATAGATATATATATATATATATATATATATATATATATATATATATATATATATACATATATATATATTTCTTCAATCTATATATTATATCTGCTACGCGGTGCACGTAGTTTATTTGTGCCGACGTCTGCTATTAAATTTATTTCATGATCATGCTGCTGAATATATTTTGTGTTTACAATAAACCAAGTCACCACGCGTCACTAAATTAATATTGGTATGATACACTATCAAAGAGCACATATATTTTCGCAGCATTTAAACAGGTTGCCTTGCGTGCACTGAAGGCGTTCTGAATGAAACCACATGCCCGACTCAGGCCAACCCCCTCAATCTCTGACCTTACTAGTCATTTACGCCCTTTAAGTCGATAGTTTGATTGACAATATATATAAATGATATGCATAAAGGTATCAAATAACTAAATTGTCAGGGGTTACAGTAAGATATCGTGATATGTCGCATATATAATTGAGCCCATTTTGACAGAATATAATATGATATGCGTAAATGTATCAAATAACTTAACCGTCAGGTGTTACAGGCTTAAAGTAAGAAACCGTGGGATATCGTGATAGGTCGCATATACAATTGAGCCCATATTGGATAATACAATCTTTAACAGATAATATAAGCGTGCCCTCGTTCATTTTATATTTGGATAAATGTATATCTAAACGACCGCCGACCGACCCTAATATTTTTGGCACAGGAGGCATACAGCGACATGGATTGTGCTGCTTTGTGACACAATGCTCGGCTCAACATAGGTTAGCAAATGAGTCGTTCCTAAACTTCTAATATAAAAATTGCTCGCCTCTCGAAGTGACGTAGATATTCTTCTGGATATTAGCAAGTGAAGGTTATTTTCTAATAGGATATATTGTCATGGCAAAGTGGCCAGAAATGCCCATATTACTACTTATTTAAACATTTTAACCCACCACTTCTTAATAAGACACATAAATAACAGTAAAAGGGTCGGGCGAACAAGATTACAAGAGGCCGACTTTATAATTTATCTTTTAATTTAATCTTTCATAGTTGTTAAATGGAACCAGAGTCGTGTTAGAATGTCATTGAAGTATTTCTCCGTTTTGGTATTGCTTTGATGTGTAGTCTTGTAAATCAATTGTAGGGGGTTTAAAGAGAATTGGGATGAGCTAACAATCGAAATTAGACCAGGATCCAAATTATAAATAACATGGTCTGATTTCTACACAGCTCTACACGGCATCTACCCATTACATTCATATTAAATGGCTATTTTAAGGTAAAGTAACATGACGAACAATGTGATAATGTTACCATTAGTTCCTTGATTTTATAAATTCATGATAAATTGAACTAATAGATTACAAAATTGAGGATATATTAATGCGAAATTTGAACATTCATCGTGACCTTTTATACATTCCAGCTTAACAAACGCATGGATGTGTATTTCACTGCCTGCCACAGGAATAAAATATTACATTATTACGCAATGTCAAGGATTCCCTTTTCTCGTGACTTTATTTGATCTTGTGTACTTTCACCCAGTTCAGAAGAGAGGGATATGTTGAGTTCCATACTTAACATATGAACAAACACCTTACCCTAATCATGACATTCCCTTATCAACCATCAGTTGTATGGAGTATCCGACAACAGCTCACGATGTCAGTTAATTGAGAGCATAATTTACCCGATAAAAACACATAACCTAACTCTAATCTATTGTTCCTCCATATAACATCAGTAACCTCAAACAGCTAATGATAATTGTAATGCTCAGCCATTCTCTCCCCATGTATACCCCATACCCTTTATGCACACATACACACTCACACACACACACACACACACACACACACACACACACACACACACACACACACACACACACACACACACACACACACACACACACACACACACACACACACACATACCACTCTTCGAGCACTTATGTGCCCACAGATTTGTGGGACAATGCACGTCGCCCTGTTGCAACTTATGGGGCAAAGTATAATAAGGTACTTGTGAGGTCGCTCATAAAATGTGTGTGAGTGTTAAACTTGTGACATATTTCACAAGTATCTTGCACAGGGTTTTATAGTATGTTTACGATCATTCTTTGGTTACTGCTACTGTTTTTGTTGATTTTCTAAAATTTACACGACATATGTGTGGCCTTTTCACACAAATATGCTGCAAAGAGCAGAAAAGCATACATGGCAAAAGCACAAAGAAACAATATTTTCAACGCTCGTTCGTATGCGCAAACTTATGGAATGATACTTGTGGGGTTATTCATAAGTTTGGTGTGTGAGTGTTACACTTGTGACATATTTCACAAGTGTTCTGAAACGGGTTTTATACTATGTTCAGGATCAATCTTTGGTTTTTCAACCTTTTTTATTTTTAAAAGTTATACTGCATATAAGTGGCCTTTTCATAAATATCTGTTGCCAAGAGCAACGAACCATGCAAGGATATAACCCGAAAAACCAATCTCTTCAACATTAACATATGTTTGTGCGCTCATACTCATAGATTGATACTTGTGGGATTGTTCATAAGTCGGGTGTGTGAGTGTGAAACTTGTGATATGTTTCGCATGTACCGTGATGTGGGTATTTTTGTCATGTGTTTGATAATATTTATCGCTAAATCCTGTATATTCAAAGTACCGAAAGCTGAACAGATATATTTGTTTGCTCTTTATTAATACTTGTTGGCATGTGCATCAAATGATGTTAAGAAAATACATATCTTCGCGATGTTTTCAAAACTCCACCTGTATTTGTGAGCACCTACTGATGTAATGATACTCGTGGGGTTATTCGTACGTTGTGTGTGTAAGTGTGAAGTTTGCCAGATACTTCATGAGTACCGTAATGCTAGTATTATGATATGTATTGCTGAAATATTTCATATTTTATACCTAAACCGCACATCACCCTCTTGCCACTTGTGGGGCAAAGTGTAATGAGGTCATTCAAATAATGTGCGTGGGTGCTAAACATGTGAGATATTTCACAAATATCCTGAACAGGTTTTCATAGTATGCTTAGGATCAATATTTGGTACTGCTACAGCTTTTGATTTTCTAAAATTGACATGATATATGTGCGGCCTTTTCACAAATATACGCTGCCAAGAGCAACAAAACAATCACGGGAATAAAACAAAGAAACAATATTTTCAACGCTCAACATGTGTTCGTGTGCGCAAACTTATATGGTTTGTAGCACACAACCGGTGTAGGTATTCGCGTATTGATAGAATGTTATCTTTAATTACGATGGATGTGTCAGTGACTGTGACACTCATGTGCTAGCATTATTGATATGTTAGATGAACATTTTATACTTAATCAGTTATAAATTCTTAAATTTAATGGCAACTTCTTGGGCTTCTAAGTTATATTTTGCTCCTTCTTAAGCTTGTTTTCGTGTGTGACTGCAGATAGAATGAGACTTGTAGGATTATACATAACCTGTGTATGAGTGGAAAATGTCGTTATACGGGTATAATGTTATGTTTTAGTAAATTATGTCATACTTTTTTTCTTTTGCTCACATCATTCCTCGTGTTGATAGTCGGTCAGTGGATATAATGAATGCGGGACTAAGCACATCGCTCTCTTGCCTCTTGTGGGACAAAGTGTAATCAAGTCATTTATAAGAGTTCGCGAGTGTTAAACTGAAACAGGTTTTATACTATGTTTAGGATCAATCTTTGATACTTTACCTCTTTTAAATTTCTTAAATTTACGCGACATATGTGTGGCCTTTTCACAAATAAATGCTGCCAAGAGCAACAAAGCATTCAAAGAAATAACACGCCAAAAAAACAATATTGTCTGCGCGCAAGATGTGTTCGTGCGCATGATAAAAGAATGATACTTGTGGAATTATTCATCCGTTGGGTGTAAGTATGAAACTTGTGAGAGGCTTCACATGTACCGTGATGCGGGTATTTTTTTCTATATGATTGATAATATTTAACGCTTAATCCGGTTCTTTTCTATTCTGAAAGACGAAGAGATATTTATATTTGCTCTTTATAAATGCTTGTTGGCAAGTGCGTGAAACGATTTTCAGAAAAAAGCAGGATAATCGCGATGTTTTCAAAACTTAATACGTGTTTGTGTCCGCCAACTGAACGATTGATACACTATGAGTTATTCGTAAGATGCGTGTGTACGAGTGAAACGTATGAACCACTTCATTAGTACCGTAATACTAGTATTATTCTATGTATTGTTGAAATATTTAATATTTTATACTAAAACCTTTCTTTTAATTCCCACATTTGAGAGGACATACATGTTGCACATCCATTAGATCTTGTTGGCCATAAAAGGATGTGTAAGAAAAGTAGATAATCATGATGTTTTCAACACTCCACCTGTGTTCGTGTGTGAGTAGCAAGGGGATCATACTTGTGGGATTACTGCTGCGTTCTGTGTTTATGGTTGTAACTTGTGAGATATTTCACAAGTACCCCGATACGGGTTTTATATCTTGTCTAAAGTTATTGTTTCATAACTCCACTGTTTTTGAAATATCATTTTAAGAACCTTTTAAGTTGACAATTTGGTCAATGTCAACTATCAAACTGCAAGCTAATGATCCATCAATGATGTCAATATGGACAAAAAAGCTGGTGACATTCTCAAGTTATTAAGAGTCAACAATTGGCTATTTTTAGTGACCTTAAAATATGGTAAAGGTCAACCTATGGACATTGCAGTGTAACAATCAGTCTAATGCCAACTCAATGCCAACTACCTTTGGAAGGCTAACTGGAAGATAACTCATAACCGATCGTACTACTTCAAGCGATGGATACAGGTGACCATAAACGTGAATCCTCCGCATATGGATGTATAGCATTCCCTATAAACATCAAGTTAACTTTTGCTGGGTTCAGCTGGTAGAACAATGGCGATGTAAACGTCATGTCGAAATCGGTGTGAAAACAACTGATGATTTGAATGTGCTGTCGAATCGACTTGAACGTATTTCAAACGAGTACAGGTGTCCATTAAACCCCGCCCCCCCCCCCCCCCCCCACCACCCTCCCTACCCCCCCGCCGATCCGAAACCATCTTAATTCAGGGAGCTGTGAACCTACGACATTGTAGCAGGTCGTTAGCCAGTTAAGCTTCCTTGTGTGCCATGGCTTCCCAAAATCAAACTTGCGAGTTGTGGTGTGGAAGTTCAGGATGTAGGATTGCCCGTAACTTTGTTTGTACATTGTTCCCTTACATGGTACCTTTGTTGCTCCAGTGTTGAGGTAGCGATGTTGACTTTCTCCTAGTTGCAACCGTATTATATCAGGATTGATCGGAATGCGCTGTGAGACATATAAGAAAACCCGGCACCGTAACAGTTTTACTGCAACTAAATACGGAGTCTAGGTGACACTATATACCCATCATATTCGAAAACAAATAACCGATCGTGGCATCATATCAATAGTTCCTCTCTAAAATAGTTTACCCGAACGCAAGAATCATAGATGGATAATGACTTTCTCCAAGCACACCAACTTGCGTAATCACCGTCTCTATAACTGTTGCATAATAATGCAACAGTTTTAATGGTGCTAGATGATTTTGCATTCTTCATTAGACTCGTTCCTGATGCGGCCTACACTTTATGTCTTTGCCCAGCGTGCAATTAGGATTGCACGCACCGTGACCATTAAAACTGTTGTATTTGATATGCTGCTGCTTATTTTGGGCTGGTTACAGCAAGCGGCAGTCGTATGCATGCCTTAGTTTTGCCACCATAGTGAGGCCTAGTAGAACCAAGCTTCATACCTAGTTATTGATAAGTTGGGTGCGTGCCAGGTACCGTAGTACGACTGTTCTATTTCCCAATATAGTCCCTTCTTAATATTAGTTAGCAACAGCAACCAGAGATCAGTTAGAATAAAGTATAAAAGCAATAATTTCAGTACGCGAGTTGTTTGTTAAGGAGGATGAAAGTTGAGAGATCAACCGTGATATGGGTAATATATCCTGTTTTAAAGAAATATTTCATACATTATCTGCTTTTTAATAACTCATCTTTAAACGATTTGTATCTAGTAGCCAATGGCTGTTGGCAACACATGTTCGCGTGCGCATACTCAGAGAATGATATCTATGCGGTTAATCTTAATCATGGTGGGTGTGTGTGTTTGAAGACTAATGGACTATCTCACAATGTTTCATGTATGTTTTGTCATTGAATCTTAAATGTTGAATCGACATAAATATTGCCTCTTCGACAATGTCTGCTGACCAAAGCAACAACACCGCAATAATAAATGGCGATACATGCAATGTTTTCGCAATCATCTCGTGTGTGTACTGATACATTGATACTTGTAAATTTTGTCCTTATTACAGTGATGCGGGGATTATTTCTTACTCAATCCATACGAAAATTGAAAGAACGCATATCTTGCCAATTCGCTAATGCCTGTTAACAAAAGTAACTAAGAAGAACAATCGACAGAACCACCATGTGTGTTTGCTTGAGCTTACTGTTAGAGAGATGCTAGTGGAATTATCCAAAATTATGCGTTCGAGTTTTGTGTTTCGTGGTAGAATTCCACTGCCATCATGTCGCATGGCGGTTTCAGACAAGCACGACGTCACTGCTATACTAGTTCGGCCCCGACCCTGGGTCCTGACCCTGACCCCGAGACCGACATCCCTTAATGGGCCTTACACCCTCGCACCACCCTGTGTCCATGCATTTACCATTACGGGGCATAAGTGCTCAACCACCACCTCTCCCCCCCCCCCCCCCCCCACCCATCACACACCATACGGGCGTTTGTGCTGTAAAAACAGCGGAGACGCTTCAACGGTCATTTCAAGTATCTGAAGATAGAATTATCCATCCGTTGTCATAGTAACACCACGATTGTTTGTCATTCGACACCCTTTGTAGTCACGCGGTAAACGGCGTTTTTTGGTGATCATTGTGTGGCAATTGTGTCAGACATCATACATACAGTGGATATATAGACTATCTTTGACGCAATTGTCAAGAGACGTATTTGAGGCACGCATGCATT
>CM067353.1:80441083-80483583 GCA_034190875.2 Urechis unicinctus | reverse complement strand
TCTCGGGCAAATAATCGCATTCATTACGATAAAATGTTATTAATTAACTTTTTCTGATTTGAGTAATCTAAACGTAACACAGCCCAGAGAAGACAAAGAAAAAAAACCGGAAGTCAACAGAAGCTCACCAGGACGGCGCGTGCGTGCGACTATGTATATATATATGTATTTGTATATATATATATATGTATATATATATATGAATATATATATATGTATATATATGTATATATATATATGTATATGTATATATATGCATATATATTTATAAATATATATAATATATATATAAATATATATATATATGTATATATATATATATATATATATATATATATATATATATATATATATATATATAAATATTTCCTCATAGAATTGTGATCCCATACCATTTAATATATATATATATATTCGATAACATACTTACAGCCTATTGCCGCTGTATGTATGTATGTGTGTATGTATGCATGCATGCATGTATGTATGTATGTATGTATGTATGTATGTATGTATGTATGTATGTATGTATGTATGTATGTATGTATGTATGTATGTATGTATGTATGTATGTATGTATGTATGTATGTATGTATGTATGTATGTATGTATGTATGTATGTATGTGTGTATGTATGTATGCATGTATGTATGTATGTATGTATGTATGTATGTATGTATGTATGTATGTATGTATGTATGTATGTATGTATGTATGTATGTATGTATGTATGTATGTATGTATGTATGTATGTATGTATGTATGTATGTATGTATGTATGTATGTATGTATGTATGTATGTATGTATGTATGTATGTATGTATGTATGTATGTATGTATGTATGTATGTATGTATGTATGTATGTATGTATGTATGTATGTATGTATGTATGTAATGTATGTATGTATGTATGTATGTATGTATGTATGTATGTATGTCATGTATGTATGTATGTATGTATGTATGTATGTATGTATGTATGTATGTATGTATGTATGTATGTATGTATGTATGTATGTATGTATGTATGTATGTATGTATGTATGTATGTATGTATGTATGTATGTATGTATGTATGTATGTATGTATGTATGTATGTATGTATGTATGTATGTATGTATGTACGTAAATCTAGACACTGTGAAGTAACTGTTAAATAGTAAACATCTTCCTCGGCCCCAAGAAGTGGCAGGGTCAATGTTTTTATAACCCGTGTAAAAGGTCGCTCATGCTGCTGAATTCGTATTAAAAGTGTCATTGTTTATCAATTTATTTACAAAGAACTGAATACTAGATTCGTTTGATTTACTAAACAAATTGTCGACTAGTTTGAGATTAAAACTGTGAAACTGTGCAAACTTTATATCGGTCTTTATTACAGGTCTTCTATGTACATGCAATATATAATATATATACTCCGGTTTTAATGGTCAGCCACCAGTGCAAACACAACTTTGCTTTCTGAGCATATTCAGTGAAAGTATGCGACAAAAGAACAATCGCGAGGTAGAATAACCATGTAGCTGGATTGTGTTGGCTCTCCGCCGTATAAATGACAATATGTATATACATACATGTATTTATATATATATGAATTTATATATATATGTATATATGTATGTATGTGTGAAGGCATGTATGCATGTATGTATGTATGTTTATATGTATGTATGTATATATGTGTTAACATATCAATGAACATCCCGCAATACTGCAAACGTGACGGCTATGATGTCATGTTGCGTCATTGTTCTGTGCTTAAAGAGCTTTCAGTCTCAAGTGAAACATGTGGTTTATGTCATTGGTAACAAGTAAGTAGTACATTATACGTCAACAGCGGTAACATAGAAAAGCTATCCCCTTGTAAATGTTTGCTTGACATCCACGGTAAAACCTTGATCAACCCCCTGTTGTCATGTTGTGACAGCTTAACTGATGCATTTTCATTCACGCTTAATTTATCAGCATCGTGATGCTATAGTCTGTAAAAGGCAGCTGATACCAGTCTCGCTCGCTAAACAATAATTGTGATCGCTGCTTCTGCTTACATGCTTGGAGCGTGCCTTCTTCTGCAAGTATTTTTTTGTCATTTAGATATTCGTAAAGTGCAATCTAGCAATTGTTCTGATGCTCTTTATTACAATGTACATTGTGTCGCACCGCGCACTTTTTGGGCACAAAATTGGTATGGGATCAAAATTCTATCAGGAAACGTAATAAAATAAAACATACTGGGAAGCATCGAATATAAATTTCTACTGGTTTCCAAGCGAAGAATTTTAGGAGAGTCATTCTGTCAAATTATATCATACCGACATATGTCTCCTAAATAGGTCGCTCATTTCCTAGTATGGCTATTTTTATGCCAGATTGGTAAATAACTTGTGTAGCTTACTTGTAATTTATATCCATTCAGTATGGTTCGTAAAAAGTAATTGTTATGGATGCTTCGGAAAATTTTAAATTCATACGGTGATAACATATATGCTATAATATATAATATAATCAATAAGGCTTGACACGGAGCCACGAGGCATGGCATAGGTAATGCTTAAAGCAGCGTTCAGTAATTATGAATTCACAGAAAGCCTGCAATTAATAGGCGTGATTGATTGTTCAACAAATAATATACTGCAATAATATCGATTGAGTCTGATCGATCGTACTGTCAATTGTTTAACGTTTACAACCCGCGAATAATTACTTTAAAGAAAAGGGCTTATTTGAAATTTTTCTAATGTAAACCTGATACCAAATAGGTGTCAAAAGTTGCTTAGGTTAAAGAAGAGCACAGAAAAAAGATTAATCCATTTTACGAGGAACATGTTGCCGAAGCTAATGGATAATTAGGTTGTTTCCTGAGATATTTTAGGTGATGTTTGTTTGGGGTAGCAAAGAGGCGAAATGTTATCGAACGGATCATGAACGCTGGACTTCAGTACTTAGCCAGGATCGATAATGAATTTACGTTTGCGTAACCTATAACGGCACTTATTACATGACTCAGTATAATAACTGCGAGTGCTTGGGATGTTGATTCGCCTTATTAAAGCATTTGGTGGTTAATACTACCACAAGATCGAGGCTGATAAGCGTAGCTGTCTTGCCTTTGGAGCAGTAACTACATCGCATAGTTATTGTGCTGATTGGTATGCTACGAAAAACACACGCATTATCTCGCTCTTAGCAAAAGTTACTATTATTTAACTGTATATTTGCACATATGAGAGATCGAAAGCAAGTGTAAAATGTGGCATTGATGATTTTCTTTGCAGACAACTAATCTGATGAATGAGAGCGCATTCAATGTTTCGTTTACAAAAAAATCCTAATAAATGCGCACCATCACATGTGACTTAAGATGTATTCTCTTATCATGAGCAAGATGCAATTAAATAACCATATCATGAATTTCAACAGCTTTCGATTTGGCAGTCGGTTTCATTAATCAACTCATCCACTTGGCGAAAGCGAAATCATTATATTTGTTACCGATAACTTGCTTCAGACAACTATTCCAACTGTAGATACAGGACGACAGTATGATCAGTCGACAAAGGTGACTGGTGTTTTTAAGGTCGAAGTTGAAATTGATATTTATGAGCCACACATTATTGGTAAATCCTAGTAATATACACATTTGGAGTTAAGCCTTCATATCACCACAGGCTATCATAAACTTATTTGCCTGAAAGTAAACTCTCTTGTTTATGCTTTTGGGCTGACATATGATGTAACAGTAATAACGAATGCATCGCCAATCTACATTCCAAACATGTTTATCACTATAAGCACACCTGACTTTTACTGTAGCGCTGTGCATCTAATTGACACTGCTGGCAAAGACTGGATTCTCGCCAAGCAGCAGGGAATGTTTTGGTTTAGGTACTGGATGCATGGTCTCCGTATTTATACCCATCCACAACGACATGGATTCGAAAAGATTAGCATTCCACTCACTGGCTTCTTACAAAGCGGTCGCTGTGCAATCCCCCATTCTTGCTTGAGCAAAACATTTTTAATGCTCCCCGAATGAAATGGCACAAGGAGATTTTTACGACCAGACATTCCGCATTACCAAATCCAGAGAATGTTTGGCATTAACTGGCCAATATAGTTTAATCTTATGTATTCTTATGTTGGCAGCGTGCCGCTGAGCAAGACAAATACCTCGAAACCAGTTTGCCAGGAAGTTTGTATATTAGAAGAACTCTGGAGGATTAAATAAAAAATATTGCAACGTCACCGTTCATGGATAAAAGACTAATCGGAACAGGGAGGTAACAGCCAATAGACCGTAAATTGTTTCAGATTGATCACCATTTATACATTTGTTCACATTCGTATCGACTGTATTCATCACCGATACTAGATGTAATACTATGGCAAAGTGGTTTACTAGCTGCTAAATGCACTATTATCATTCAATTGCATATAGCTGACAGCCTACGGTAGAGCAAGGTGAAAGCCATTTCGGTACATCTATCCAAAGCTTTCATTCCACTTTGCCAACAAAGCATTTATCTGACAGAAATATTACTTTAGAAAAGAATCAAATTCATCGCTGTGATGTTGCTGTAGGCATCATGCTGACTACATAGTACAGGCGGTTTACAGAGACAATATGTTTTAAATCATGTTCATTCCATACATTTTCCTAGGATGGTTGAGGGATGTGCCTTTGCGTCGCAGAACAGCTATTTATATTAGGGGAAGGATATATCTATGAAATAACAATCCTTGCGCAATCTCGTTGCTCTTCGACAAACGATCATCAACAATACTCATTAACTGTCATTTCAGAATAATTCCTGGCCCGAGATGCCGAATGACTACCTGTATTATGGGAGCGATAGACTAAGGTGCTGTTTGGATTAACTAACTCCATTATCACTAAATTAGCTTATAAAATCATCTAAAACAAAGGATTAATTAATGCCACTGAACAGATAAGTTAATCCTCTGTGGCATACTTTACGTGCTACCGCATGCCCGAAGAGGTCCATTGAGACAGAGGAGATTTGAGAATTCTTGAATTAATTTGATCGTGTAAATGTACACTCTTTTTAAAATCTCGTTGTGGCCTGATATATTGGTTCTTAGCTGTTGGACACCGAGGTTATTTCTTGCAAATTATGCTTGTGAAAGCTGGAATTAATTCGTGCATTGAGTCACCAACCAAATATGACCATGATTATATCATTAATTGTGATCGCTGTATAATATAATTTCTGTTCATAAGCATCATTTCGGCGAATAATAAATCCGCGCTGTAATGCGATTAATGTTTAATCTTCAGAAAATTGGTATTCACTTGTGTGTGGTAAGTGGTGGCTCCGCTTAAAAAGCCTACCTTTCCCATTTCATTTGTTTTTACCGTGCTTTTATGGAGGTTGATCATATCATTGTATTGCCAACTGAGGTGCTGCCAGTGCCGCGCTTTGTATTTTAAATGAACAAGCCGGTATAATATATAGGATTGGAGCGGAATTTGCATCTCGCATAACATTAATTGTTTGAAAATCAACATAAAACTATCAAGGTTTTTTTTATACGATGGTCGTTTCCTTTTTATTTCACCTATCTCTCAACCATTTGCATCAAATATACGGCTATGCAGAGCAGCACTTTATCCGAATCGCTTTCTGGGTATTGTCGACGCCATGCCGCATAGACTTAGTTAATATCAATACGCGGAACACATCACACGATATACCTTTATTCACATACCCCGGGTTTTATTATTTCTCATTGGGATATTGAGCAGCTGTATACGTGCAATCAATCATGTAGTTTAACAAGAAGTAGAAACTTGCATGACCCGGGAGAAACGTTCGCCGATTGTTACCTAGATGGGTACAGGAAACTATTATGAGATGTACACTAATTATTCGGGTATGCATGTCGGAGTGAGAAGCAGGAGCGTTACTTTGTTCGTTTACGGCACAAAAAATGCGAACATATTTATATATATATATATATATATATATATATATATATATATATATATATATATATATATATATATATATATATATATATATATATATATATATATATGAGATATATATATATATATACATACATACATACATACATACATACATACATACATACATACATACATACATACATACATACATACATACATACATACATACATACATACACGCATACATGCATACATACATCATACATACATACATACATCATACATACATACATACATACATACATACATACATACATACATACATACAAACATACATACATACATACATACATACATACATACATACATACATACATACATACATACATACATACATACATACATACATACATACATACATACATACATACATACATACATACATACATACATACATACATACATACATACATACATACATACATACATACATACATACATACATACATACATACATACATACATACATACATACATACATACATACATAATCTACATACGTATAAAGTTGATTATATAGTGTAAGGTTAACACATTTGTCAGTAAACTTGCGTAAAAACGCTGTTTGACCGCATGCTCCAGTTTGTAGACAACTTTCTCTATCAGCAATAGGGGCAAATCTCTGGTTTTAAGTCCTAACTGGCAATGTCCTGATGTTGTCGAGTATGGTGTTTTATAAAATCTTTTTCAAGTGAACTATGTCGATAACCTGTTTTCAACGCAGAAGTCACAGATCGCCATGCTAACCGCTACCAATGTAGCGATGACAATAGAGTAAAGATGATCATGCATTCCATGAAAGCCTCTTACATGTAAACTTAAATGGTAGCAATGATTTTTAAACATCATTGTCAGTATAAAATTGGCTTTCAATTTCCCTGAGTATAGGGCATGTGCCCATTGAGAGTTGTGCCTTCTGTGAACGACGAGGGACTTTCTAGCTACAAATTAATTACAACTGTCAGCTATATTTTTCAATTAATATTGAGCACAAACTCGAGTCATAAACTCAGTCCTTTGACCGAGATATGCAACGACAATTTCTGTCACAGCCCTAGGAAACCAATTAAATATTCAATTGCTAGATAAGGGGGCATGTTAACAGTAAAGTTTACAGTATACAGTTTAAAGAAGTATCTGACGTAAATTAATGTACATGTCAAGTATGTAACACATTACATAAATAATGAGTTTTATTTCGCACGTTCATAATCATTATTGCAGAGAATGCATTGTATACTTCTGACTAATAATAATGAATATAATATCAGATTTTGATGTTCAAGGGCGGCGTAATATTTGTCAATTTTGTGCATTCAAGTCCCATTAATCAACCGAAATAACGATATATCTATCTGCTGTATCATTAGTTAATAACCGAACGGCTATTTTGTGTGTATAATTGCTCAGTGAACCCACAAGACCAGCAAAACTGTATTTACTAAGCATCGATAACATTTTAGGAATACATCCGAGGATCTATTTCGTCATGGGAATAGCTAATGTATAGATATACATATTATTCATGTTTTAATGTTTTGCATGTGCCGCGGACATTACATTGATCATTAATATCATATTATATATGCCAATTTCCCTGTCAGGATAAAAATTCCACAATGTATTATAATCAATTCAAATGATTAAAAGCAAAATATAAGTTGTCTAATGCATTTGATTTCAATATACCCTCTGTCAGTGACATCAGTTCCATTACTCGGTGAACTCCATTATCTGCCTACAAATAATGCAAGCAAATGATGCTTTAAGCTACGCAATCACTGCATGAACCTCACCATTATGACATCATTTCTTGCCTTTATTTTAATTTACGGATAATAAAACTAAACCCGTTTTGCTAAACGGCCTAGCTTTATATCTTCAATATGATTGGAACTTACAAATTCTGTGAGCACGTCTCCATTTATGGAAACTATAAATGCCTTTACGCGGGCTCGGAAAACCAAGCTGATTCACAACTAAGCCGGAGGCATCAGGATAACAAGCTACTGCTTAATAGATGACAACGAATCATAACAGCGAATCTTTTCAGAATGATTGGATATTATAATATCAGTCATTTCATTATAACTGTCGGAGCATCGTCGACTATCTTGCATCATACCATCCCTTCATCGAAACAATAACTGCGATGTGATTTGTGCAATACGCAAAATTTGAAGTACATTTATTTTGGTGTCTAGATACTTAGGGAGAATTCAACTGTCGCTCATAAGTAAATGAGCAGTATGTTGGAACGAAAATAGAATTACCGGCGCTGCTTTCAATTTGCATTCACAAAGTGACAGAAACTATGAGTGCATTAACGTAACAAGATCCTCCCTGTAACATAACAGAGCAAAATAGTGTGATTTAGTGTAGCGGTATTAGCCTTAAGCGCATCAAATACAAATATGTTTATTCGTAGAGTATATATCAGTGAAAACAACGCCTACAAGATGTTGTGCAGGAAGGTACCTTACCACAGGTTACCGCAAAGCTGAAGATGTAGACATTTTATCAGATAGCCTCGTGAATGAAGGACGATTCTACATTCGGGACCTATTGATTATTGTTAATCACATAAGGCTATTTGTTATGGCTCTCAAATCGCACGTCGATTTTAACCGACTGAGAGTGGGATAATTAGAAATATTCACAAACGTCATAAACGAAACGCCACTATCGGTGACTGGTGATAGGAACAAACGTGGAATAATTCAGTGTTGATATATGCTGCTCACAACACTGTCGTTCCGTTGAAGATAGGTATGATTCGATAGTTCAGAACACATTGTCCATGTGACAAATGCAAGGTATTGTCATGTGAAGGCTTGAATATCTGCGGCTTATTGCGATCCGTTCAAACCTAATACGATATCTAACGCCATAATCCCCCTCAAATATTGATTTCAAAGTTTGGTTTTTTTACGTCAAGAAATGGATGTCTGCGTTACCAGGTGATATGCTGCTACTTGTTCAGCTCATGTAACTCTCTCCAAATTAAGAGGAATTCGTTTGAAGATTGCAGGTATGGACTATCTACATGCATTAACCGTCAAATACAGCGATTTGTTTTATTCCACTGTTCAAAAGTTCAATGCGCTTTGTTTTCTTTACAAACAAGGATTAAGAAATGTACATTTTCTAAGTCGGAACGGTCAAGATATCGCTCGGTATAATTCGTGAATATTCGTACGTCACATGCGCCGCTCGAGAACACTCCCCGCCATCTTCATCCTTTACGGTTGGTTGACAGCGTGTGACCTGCTTTACTTTGTTCACGGTCACGTGTGTTGCCTGGTGTGGATTATGCCTTATTTTTGTACGTTCGGTTGTCGGAACAATGAGAAGTCGGGCGTGAGTTGTTTTTTCTGTTTCCGAAAGACAGCAAAATGCGCCGCATATGGGTAACAAAAGTCAAAAGTAAAGACTGGGGACCAACCGTTACAATAGTTCTATGTTCTGATTATTCGCGAATTGTGCTTATGAGACTGACCAAGAGCTGCACAAAAGTCTTGGATTTCGTAACAAACTAAGGATCCGGAATGAAGCTAAACCGACTCTCTTTAGCCACGTTGGAGTCCATGACAGTCATACTAAGCTTCGGAGTGCCTCCGAGTAACAATATCCGCTGGCTGGACCTTTATGCTAGTCTTGACCTGTTGACTTATACTCATTCCGATGATGATAAATTTATCAGCAATTTTCCAGTGCATCAATCAGCTGTTTCTCTTCACGCTGGCGGTAAATGAAATGGTCTTGGCAGCTGAGGGAACAGATACCTCAAGTGACAGTGATGAGTCACAGACAGAGGTGTCACATCAAAGCACTGCCAATCTTGAAGCTGGCTCTCACTTAAAGTTTAATTCATTTGAAATTGACCGCTTAGTACCGTTAACGCCGCGGTGCAATGGTTATGCATCGATGCAAATGTCATCAAGTCAGCCTCGGACAATAGACTTTTATGGTCCCCAGTCACAAGTAGTCGGTGCCGTGCATCAGTACAGCAACCCTCGGTATTTATATTCGCTCACAACTCGATATACTTCCACAAAATCTGCCGGTACCAGTACATATGGTACTTATTAGGTAGCTAGCCCATGAGAGCCTCTCGCTGTCACAAACGCTATTATAATAAGTACATTATAAGCAGCCGATATACCTTTTGCATGCAGTGAATTTATTTGGCTATAAACATGTGGTATGATCAATCTAACATCGTTGATTACGGGTATTTGTTGAAGATGAAACCTATTTAATTAGACTAAGGTCACCGCCATGTCCATATTTATTTATAGTATTAAATAAGAGGTCATTTTACTCAGCGACGGTAACATCATGATAGCATCAAATGATAAAAGCAGATACACCCTGCGCATAAGACAACGGCCCACAAATAACTTACAAAGGTAAGTAATATACGCTGTTGAGTCGGCGTAAATGAACATAATACTCGTTCAAGATTGACCGCCGTCGCCATAGCATAGGATACTTCCCATGTTGCCTGTCAGTTAGTGGAGGTTAGATACCCCCGCTGACACACGCTCCCGTATGATATTATGATATTTAATCAAAATGCTTTGCTATTGCCGCAGTTGTTCTGTTTTCTGTGTGGATATTTGTAACAAAGCTGGTGTAAGTCGATATAAATAATAGTGGATATGCATGATGGGTTAATTGATGCACCAATGAATACTGACGAGGAAATGCCGGTTTTTTACGGTGCCGTTGCTGTTCCCTTGACTTTATGACTGACTCCACTGGAAATTATATTGATCGCAAATAGCCACACATGAATCGATTTTGTTGCATTTAGCTTGTTGCTTGAGTCCAAAACAGCGATATCCATATATTAAAATATGCCAGTTATATATACAATATCAATTAGTCTCCAAAATGCCGTCATATTTTAGCAGACAAAACGGCTTAAGAAATTAAGGTAACAATGTTTATGTAGTTTGCACTTGGCAGCGTTCGAATGGCGTATTTAAGTGGCCTCTTATTGATCTAACATGCAGATAAGCAACGCTAAGTATATGCTTCGTTTTATATCATTGTGTTCAACTGGCATTATCCTCTTCGACAACACTCTGTCATATAAAGCAGTTTGAGATAAGAGATGAAAGAGACTTGCTGATTCATCTATCCTGCGTGACTTCCATCTAATCCAACGCGTACGTTAACACTTCATTTACATAACAAATGAGCAAATAACAAAACCATTTAAGGTTCTCCGCTGAGTGCCAAAAATACCCTTGCTACAGGGGATTACATTCAAAGCCACATTAAGCTTGACAAGAGAATTAAATAAATCCTACCCATGCATAATTGAACTGCCTCGTGAATGACACGACTAGTCAAGTCAACAGCATAAACCGCCCTCCATTTCCTATAAAGCTATAACACCTAGCACAGAGCAGGTAATAAATCATAAGATCCTGTAAATTATCAGGCGGCATTCGCCATCAACGGCATGGAATGAATGCAATTGACTATAAGTCCATACATAATATAAATTTTTGTTTCATCATCATCATCGAGCTAATTGTAGTCCAGACTGATGCCCAATTCAATGCGATTGTTATCGTGGTATATATCCTAAAATTGTAGCCTCCTGTGTGTGCCTTAAAATCTATCTTTTACTCACTATTGTAAAGTATATTTCGGGTCCAAATATGGAACGCCTTTGACATTAAAGGTTAAGTGTGGCAGCCACTAGCAATTTCAAATTAATGATGAAATAACAAGCATTTAAATGCGCCTAATGAGCTACGTGCTATGCAGCTGTGATGCGGCTCATTTCCTGTAAGAATGAACGTTCGTGTAATTCCTAGAATGACATTGCGCGCACTGTTGCGAAATCGCGACGGACTAACGTTGCTTAGTTGTATAATTATGACGTTTCTAGGAACGACAATAATGGTTATGATTTATACCATACGGAGGGACAAATTTGCTGAAATAACCATAAATGCATACGCACTTTCTCCATGATCCTAGTTTATAGATACAGTCAACTAAACTAAGTCGACAATTTGTTCAAGACCAAAAAGTCGCAGATATCTAGGCTAGCCTCTTCTAAGGCAATAAATTCCGTAATGGCCCCGTTCATGCAAAGTTAAATGGTAGCACTGATGTTAGGCGTCATATCGTGGTGGCCAATTTATCTATATCAATGATTGTATATGTAATAAAGCATGAGTGATACGTCAAATTCTACTTCAAATTCATGTCAACCTGCCGATCATGTGATGTTTCGCTTAATAACGTAATAATAACTACCCTACTGGGATACAACATTTATGGAATGCACACCTTGCCACGTCTTTTATAGCCGAAAAGAACAAATGACAAAACCCTGATAATTCACCACCATATGCAAAACAAAGCATTTACTACAACGCTATAGCACCAAATCGAACCCCTACGTTTTAATAGGAGTAATAATTCGAAACACATTCTACATTGTAAAAAAACGACTGGAAAAGGCGGATCGTGTGATAACAAGTATCATCTGACCAACAGTGGATTCATACTCAGTCATTTTTACATTGTTCAAGTTCGAATGCTAAAGTCCTGTTTTAGTGGCAGTGCTTTTGAAGGCAGCCTAGTGCCTTCAGATATGTGCGTGTGGAAACGGCAACGCTTGGCTTCAATCAGTGACGTTCGATAACACTGCATAAACATATGCATTGTTTACGAGGTTGTAGGTCTAAGTTGGTCTATGGATGTCATGTACAGGGTATTATTAGATAAAAGATATAAACCATACTATGTAGTTAATATTAACCCTCGTCAAGAGCATTTAAATTATAATATCAAAGTATAAATCAAATATCTGCGTTTTCCGGTAATATGGCCAAGCACTACAAAATACGTTATTCTTTTGGTGCAGAATTGCATGTTTTAACTTGCACAAATGCTTTTTGATGGCATATCATTGCCTTTAAATCCCCCTTCGACCATGTGTGATGTGTTGTCAGATATCAGCTTGAACTATGCGATTACTTTGTTTTCATCTTTTATTACAGATTATGAAACTAAATACATTTTGTGCTAACAATTAGTCAAGCCGTCGCGTGTCACTAAATCCATTTTAGCATGGTACATTTATTAATTCTATACGCGCAATATCCAGACGAGACGCTGGTGGACAAGTGTAACAGCATTGCGATCCGAGTCCGAAAATCTGCTGCTATTTAGGGAAGTGGTCAAAAGCTCATTTTTCTGGGATTACAGTTTGCAATCTAGCTGAACCAGCCCTGTACTCTCACATCACCACGGAATAGAGCCATTTATATTCAATGCTGTAGTGCCCTGTGCGGGATCAAAGAGACGAATGGTTGGTAATCTTGGCTAAGCTCATACTACGTTATTCGTACGATGCTCACAATGCTTGGGGTACAGTCCTGACTCACTAGCAAGATAGGGACAGAACACGTGCTTTAAGCATTCAATTTGCCCACCCTTACAGAGATAATCAGACACACACACCCGCACAATTACACATATACCCATACCAAACATTTGTATATAATTGCACGATGTAGGTCTTGTACGGATTCATATACGGCGTGGGTTTCAGCAATATTATACCGATGCAGTTGCGTTCTACAAATGTACTATGACAACACCCGGGCATACCATGCCTTACTTCTAACCAGTTGCTGGTTATTTCTGACGAATTGTTTGGTACGGCAAATGCTATTTTGCTTTGTTTTCACTTTTCAGACATTCGTTTCTGCCATGTTCAATAGGTTACTACCATACCTAAAACATTTCATATTGGATATTGCTATTCAACTAGCATGTCAGCAATTTTATCAGCTCTCCGTTTTGCAACTCATATGTCAGTCCTGATATTTACGCTGTGTTAGTTTGGTGTGTTATTACGCAAGGTTTATTACGGGCACATACAATCGCATTGCATGCAAAAGCAATATTCATATCAGGTTATTAAGCTTGTGTTTCGTAGCTCCATACTTTGAGCATCAATTTAAGGGCTGCATAATTTGTTTCAATTATGGTACACTCAAGCCACATCAATCCGCTGAAGTAGCGATGACGGGTGATATCAATCTGCCACATCACTGATTGAATATCCGAATGGTTTGAAAGAGCGTTTGTTCTAGATAACTGCTCACTGAACCCTAACGAGCACGAAACTTATATACTAAGAATCACCAACATTGACAAATTACACCCGGAAATCTATTTTTGATGGCAATAGCTACTGCTTACATACACATATCACTTATGTTGTAATGTTTCACTTGTGCTGTGGACATAATGATGACAGTTAAGGTCATATATGCCAATATTCCTGTCAGGATATCACAATGTGCTGTAATAAAATGGTTATGAGTAGCAACAATATAATACGCAAGAAATGCATCTGATTTACATATACCCCCTAGCAATGACAACAATTTCCATTACTCGGATAAATACAACCTCAATATCTGCCTCCGACTTCTGCAAGCAAACGATCCATCAAGTTACGCAAATTCATAGATGAGAAAAGAACGTTACCATCAAGGCATCATCTCATGCCGTTATTTTGATTTACGGATCAGTAAACTAAACCCGGTTTACTGTAACTGTTTATCCCCCACAAGATTGAGTCATACGTATACAGTGACGGAGGTGTCACGTCTGCATTGATGTCATTTACAAAAGCCTCTTTGCTGGATCGGAAAACCAAGCATATTTTTTTTATAAAAACGGTAATATTCCTTTCGTACGAAAGCATTCAAACTATATATGCAATTGCAGTGTGTCCCTAATAGCCGTAATATTGTGGTGGAAATCAGGTAATAATGTTTATGTAATTTGCACCCGGCAGCGTTAGAAAGGTGTATTTAAATGGCCTCATATAAGTCGAATATACAGATGAATAAGCAATTATTTGCTTAAGTTCTATTCACCTTTGCGTAACCCAAACACAGAATAACTGTTTTCAACTGGCCTCTTCAATAATGCACTGCATTATCCGATCTTTAAGTCAGACCCGGATACTTTTTGGATAAACAGCCAGTGTAAGCGGAGTGAAAAAAACTTTTTGGTAATTATTTTTTATACAAGTCAGGTCATAAAATGAAAATCTGACTACGTGGTTCTAGCTTTAACAGGGAGATACAATATAGTCTCCCCCTGGCCCTTAGATTTTCACTGTGGGATAACCCATAATTTATGGGTGGAAACACGCATTCGGAGTCGCGCGTTTATCGCTTTGCACAGACTCGGTATAATTCATGCTCAACAGCATCACACTACGGTTTTAAGTCGTATCCCATCCGTTTCTAAATCTGATCCGTCCCAGGGGCTTACGAGTCACCGATCGACAACGCTCTGCTTGTAAACAGTGCGACCGCTTGCTGGCGATGTTTAAGACTGCGACGTGACTCCGTAAAATATGGCGGACCAAGACCAAGGGTTCGATAAAACCGAGGATATCATCCCCGTCTTTAAAACCCGGAAATATTCTATGAACGATTGAAACTTTGAACAGCATAAACAGCAATAGATACATGTTTCATTCATTACTGCCTCTTTGAGCATCAACAATGATATTAGCGAGGCTAATATATTCTGGTTGTTTGGAGGGTTGCCTTTGCGTCTTGAGTCCTGCTGCTTTTCGTATAGGAATTCTTCATCTGATTGTTTATTGTTTGTGCAGTCTTGCTGAAGGAAAACATGCAATCAATTATTTACACATTAATATAACGTCAAAGTTGCATATCATACATACATACATACATACATACATGCATACATACATACATACATACATATATACATACATGCATACATACATACATACATACATACATACATACATACATACATACATACATACATACATACATACATACATACATACATACATACATACATACATACATACATACATACATGCATACATACATACATACATACATACATATATACATACATGCATACATACACACATACATATACACATACATACATGCATACATACAAATATACATACATGCATGCATACATGCATACATACACAACAACATATATACATACATGCATATTTACCTAAACGCATCTTTACGAACAAACATACAGGTTCACAAGCCTGCGTACTTAATATATGCATAGTGACTAAGTGACTGCATGGAATGTCCAAAGGTGTTAAAGAGGGTCAATTAGTAAATGTACTTCTTCTTATCAACAGAGGAATTTTACCAATATGTTAACATATTGACGTTTTCGATGCTCGCTGTGCTTGGCAGAATGAAACACATAGTTTCTATACACCATCGTTGCTGCAACCTTTCGGAGTTATGACATAAAATCATCATTTATCTTAGGTGTATGTTAATGGTTTAAGTCTTGGGCCTATGAATAATCAATGAATAATAAATATTTCAGTAAATGGTTTCTGGTGTTGGTTGTGCTAAATGAAAGATTTTTTTGCGGCTGTGTAAAATAGGGTTAGACATTTAACTACATCACAACAAATGATATTCTCAGAGCGTCAGGGGTTGTTCTTCTGACATCGGTCGTATAATGGATCGCCAATGGAAGAATAAATGATTAACGACCAGCACGCCGCTCTGAAAATGTGTCATTTGAGCAACATAAAGAGCCACATTTCGTCATTGTATGGCTAGCCTATACAAATAAGATATGAATAGAAGTCGTTACTGCTGTCACTTTAAAATGCAATTCCTTCGGGTTAATTTGAATATCTATGCTTTGTGCGTTGCCATGTTATGCATTACCGTTGAGGGGAATGTCGGCGGTGCCAATGACACGCAAATATATCACAGCATAGTAGAGCTGTACATATCCTTGTGAATGAATGCTACAAATTGAAATTGTATTACAACATCCCAAGATCACTGTTACTGCATGCACCGGCACATAGTTCACTTAAGATAACACTGGCTGACAGAATATAGCACATTTTGGTGCCTTAATAGAGCTGCGGAATGTATAAATGTGACATTTTTGTGTTCACCCAATAAAGGTTTCCATCATAATAATACTCAAACATCATATTGCACACTGACCTTACAAAACAATCGTCATGCAAATTAACGTATGGGTAATATCCAAGCGCAATCACAAAACAATGTTATTAATGTCATACAGCAAAAAGTGTACGGGGATATAGCTTAAGTACAAATTACTGATACAACGTTGAATTTAGTTTCGACTAAGCTGATATCAGATTAATCCATTTGTACCTGAATTTGAGGCCGAACTCGCCTGGTATGTTGCATAGCGAAAAACAAGACGTTCCGTTGACTAATTTACATCGCGGATCACTAGACAACGGCCAACGGTGATGCTGCGTACAGATGTGGCTGTATCGGACCATGGAAATTAAAAGGCGAAAGCTATTCAAGGAGTTTAATAGCTGGTTTTTGGGTCACTAGATTAAATTTCGATTGATATTGTACATACATGTAGAGGTTTGTCCAGGTGACTGTAATGTTTCAATTGGCATTGCTGAAGCAAGACCGAAATATCTATATAGTGTTTATAAATGCTAATTGATAAATAACACAATTGTATCAGACCGGATGTATGGTACTGTTAACAAGAAGCCTCCTTTATTTGATCTCGGTTAGTTTGGGGTTAACATGAAGTGATTTTGATACGATCATAGCTCCGTATATTTCCTTTTTGTTCGCCTATGATAGTTCGACATTCATTATTTGGAGCGATGAATTGGAACTCAGCGCTGTGCTATTAAATCTGTTTTACTTCAGACTTATTTTACCTTACGAATGCTATCACTTTTAAAGCGGTTGACAAAGTTCACAATAGGAAATATCCCCCTTACTGCCAATATTAATATACTGTATCTGCGCTCGGGTGTGACAAAGTACGCATTATTACTTTTTGCGCACGCCTGCTCAGTGGAATGAAGATAGGCGAGTCACCTGTATGACAGTACACTAAGCTGCTGACATTATCAAAACATCTAAGTCCAGCTTACCTTAGACAGAAGTCGGGCATGCCCCACGAGAATGGGTTATACATTTGTTGCGCAGATCGTTTCACACAGGCAAGGGGACTAGCGATGCATTAGTTTAATGTCGTTCCGCACAGCGCAGGAGGCCAAGTATTCTGCTGCCACTGCGCCCCATCCTGCAAACGCCTTTTAATAGGATTGGACAACGTAGCAGATTTGCAACTAAGTTGCCGGCTTCTCAACAAAAAGCGGCATTATGACAACAATCATCTGCTGCTGGAGGACGTTGTGCTGGGCAATATGCATTCTACCCATCGCATATGTTTTTTCCATCAACATTGCACTCGACTGAAAATCGATATATTATCACTGGATAGCGATATGTATCGCTATAACTATATCTGTCTAAGATTATCTGGCCTTGCGAAACATCTTAAGCAAATGTATTTTTATGTACATCAGCACTTACGGTTATCATATAATATCCAGCTGTGGGTCAAAAGCTCTTAAACATAATATTGGGTTTACATTGACTTGTGTGGCCATTGATATGTGATTCGCTTAGTGAAAAACAATTAGGGTATTTGGGTGGAGAGCACCGTTCTTGCGTTCACCGTAAGTACCTAACCAATCAATAAAAAGACGTTGCATTTATTGAATTATCTGTGTGTATCATTTCCCAAGGGGTGTAGGGTCATTAACTAAATGGAAAAAGATTATTAACTAAATTGGAAAAGTTACGATTGCAACTTTAACTGCGACATTATGTTTTCATCGATGAATCTGTCATTACCGAATTTTCAACCATATTTTGGCGCTTTGGCAAAGCAGCTAGTGCTATCATGTGTCCTAAAGTGATTTATCACATTTGGCAAGATTATAGAATACAAGGAAATAGCATATTAGTGCACGTTACTGCAAGAACATTTTTATGTACGGGTTCATGCCAAGTAGGCGCTGGCCATTAGGGGGAGTTGGCTAAGCATAACAATCATCATCATCATCATCAATCACCGTCGCGATGTTACCTCGTTGTTGAAAGTGACGAAAAACCCCAACATTACCATTACCATTGCAATTTCCCTTTATAATATCACTGCAATAGCGTGTCAAAGTTTAAATGTCAGTTATAGTCTAATTAAACAAATGGCAAGAAATAGGCTATTACAGCGCTATGGCTAATGTAAACCTGGAACAGTCACCAGAGAATCACTGCTCATGTGTACAGCAAGCAGTATCATTAATGACATCACCTCAGCTTCTGCGTCAGCAGATAGCAGCGGCACAAATTGCTCTCTTCATAAGAGAACGTTCTTCTTCTGCGACATGTCAATTACTTGACAACTTGTATTACCTATATCAATGAATGTTCATAACGGGATATTTTCCAATATTTCAACTATATTTTTCATCCCCATCACGACCTGTCGTTAATCATATGAGGTTGTCCAATATGCTTCTCCAACGCAAATCTATAATAACCCACTGAGAGTCGTTTCATTAGCAATATTCCAACATTCTGTGTTTTAGGAAGACTTTGCATCTTGAAATGGTATAAATAAGCCCCGACTACACCGGCCATTTTTTGCATTTTGAAATAATGAAGCATACCTTTTCGATGCGGCCACATCAGGTTTTATATAAGTTGCAACATTAATGGCAATGTGTGGGTATTTTCTAACCACATAAACTGAATGCAATACATGACATATAAATTACCCCCCACGAAAAAAATAAAATTTGCTAAAGTGCATGTCTGCGTCAGATGGCGATAGGATGAGACTCTTGCTGATTGGCCAATTATTATTGGTTTGAGGTATCAAGACAGCTTGATCAATATGATGGAATATCACTGTGTCCGACCTATCGTAATCTACAATTTGACTTCAGTGTGGTGTGTACGAAATTCCTCTGAAGTCGTGATCAGCATTATCGTGATATTCTTTACTCCAGATATTCCGATATCCGCTACTTGGAGAGCCGCGATATTCACCAGCAATTGATGTAAGAGCTTGACAATGAATCAATACTGCTTTAGGGAATTAGATTCAGAAGCGCATTTTGCTTGAAAATATTCACTGCCATAATTCTGATATACGTACGATAAAATTAATCCCGGCTTATATGGAACATTTGAAGGGCATCAACAAGGATCGCGGCTGTACTTGAGAGCATATGTTTTACCCGTCTGTCGGATATTGACACAACACAAGCGATATGTATCTTTGGTAAATAGCCAAGCACCGAATCTTTGTGTAAGATAAATAAAAGTCTTGTGAAATAGCAAGTTTTTGACATGGCGTTATTGTGTTTTTGGACATATTGTATTGGGATATGGAGTTGCAATGTTTTGACATGGCGTTATTGTGCTTTTGGACATATTGTATTGGGATATGGAGGTGCAAACACTTAACAGGTGTATATAGTGAATATTCGATTTTGCCGTGCTAAGCTGAAATTAACACAGCGCAGCTTGTCATACAGTCACATATCTAGTACACTGACATTGAACCTTCAGTTGTATTACCGGTGACGTATTTTGATCAAGTGTTAATGATCTGTGGAATTCGGAACAGTGTATGTCTTAAGAGTGCAACTATATACAAGTCAGAGAGACGTTAATATATGGATTGATTCAGATAAATATATTTTGGTGAGGTTAGGAAGGTAATAGATCAACAATGAAACAGGTATTTGCCATAACAATGCGCTTTGGTGATGTAACAATAATGTGTTAGATATCATTTCACATTTTAGCAAACCTAAACATTTCCATATTGATAACTAGATTGAAGTGATATACAATATTATGCGCGTTTGTCAGAATAAGGTCAGTAAGTGCTATACCGTGGTCTGTCTTAATGGGACCCTTAAATCAATAATACCCAACAGACCATAGCGTCGTTACCAAATGGCGTCTGTGCTTCGTCGTATATATAAATTATTTTAAAGGTGACCCAAAACAATCCACCTTCGTTAATGGCCGCAGACTTATCCAAAATATTTAAATGCCTTATTATTGAGCTAGTACTTTTATAACGGTAAGTGATGCGTTCAGTAACACGGAGGTTCACGTGCTGTGTTTTTGCTGTACCCAGAAACACCCACAAACGAAGTTGTTTCCTTTCCTGTTTTATATACGAGTAAGGTTCATCTGTTAAGAATATTCAATTACGGTACAACTACATATCAACGAAAAAGATATGGTATGATGGCTATGCATCGATACTACATACCATGAAATACCCGCTCGTGAGACAGGTATGATCACCTACTACAAGCATCTGGAGTGGTGCGTCAACATGCCGTACACTAATCCACAACGATTAAGTATATGGGAAATATCATTAACAAATTATTAATCAAACATTCGACAATAAAGTCCTTGCAACCGCTACTGTTCTCGCTGGATTCGCAGTAAAATGCATCATTACAAAAACAACGACAGTGACATGGATAACAGTTGATTTCCTACGCTACCAAGGGTATATTTATTGTCTCTAATGTCTATCACAAAAGGTTTCTCATGCGCATATAAACGCAAACGCCATTGTGAGAAGGAGAGTATATTCAAGGTAATGTTTGAAATGACACGAGGAGGTTGACTTAACGCACGGTTTTTCGCTTGTGTAAAAAAAATTGTTGATTCATCGGGAGGAGAACTATCTGTAGAGCAGCCCTTACCTTACATCATTTTAATTTGATATGTGTTATGAACACGAGACCTTATACAATAGCAATTTCTCCATTGAACAATTCATATTCTGAAAACCAACATTGAATAGATGTGACTCAACACCTGCCTGCCCACGGAATGTATACTCCGTCGCAACTTCATATAGTTAATATGTGCCGAAAAAACTAAATGTCAGTAACACAATTGCTTTGCTGGCAAGTTGTGCCATATAGAGCCTCTCACTGACACGAATGCTATCCTAATAAGTTTGTTATGAGCTGGAACTTTATTTTTACCTCCACGCATAGCGAGGTCATTTTGCTAAAAACATACGTCAATAGCAGTAGTTCACCATTTATGACGGCTATCCTCTGTAGATGAACCCCAATAGAGAAAATACTTGACCACATCTATGACTGGCGTTTTGTCTTCAGCATTATATACGAGATCTCTGTGCTCGAGTGTTTTGAATGTCTTGTGAGAAGCGGTCCGTGATTAAGTGGAACGATACGAACGATGAATTGGCATCGGAAGAATCACAAGACGTTTGTGCTTTCTTAAACTATACAGTCTTGCTATGAAATCGCGAAAAACAACAAAAGCAAAGTCAATCACGGGTTATGATCGCTTTACTTACGTCTGCCCTATCCAGATCCATAAGTCACCTACGTTTGCCATGCTACCTCCACGTCTCCACATGTTTTCTTCAAACCCGAGGATCACATATCCCTTCTCGTCCGGGGAAAACCATGTAGCTCCTAAGCGGCTGCTGCTGGGTTATTTTGGGCTGTATTAACGAAGATTCACACGGTGGTGCTGATTATAAAAAGCGTGTCAAGCAGTAGTTCGGATGTTTTAACGAAATTGACCTTAACATTTACAGATATCTGATATTAACGAGCAGGTTTCGATGTCATACAAATACCTCTATTCGTCTTGCTGTCTAGCGAACAATAGACGTAATGCGATAAAATGAATGTTATTTTGCCATAAATCCTTCTAAAACACAGTACCGTTAGCCTGTGTTGATTATTCAATAGATAAAACGCGCGAGAAACTATATCACATAGTACCCCGTAGCTGGGATTACCGTTAGGCATGTATCACATGAGTGAAACGGGAAATGAGAATACGCATATTGGCGCCTCATAAATAAAAGAGGAAAAAGCATTGTCTAGCCTTGCTTGGGCAAGTAATCAGAATATTTTGACGCATATACTTCATGTCTATGACAATAAGTTCTTTCAAGGAATATTTCTTTCATATTTCTTATATATATATATATGCATATATATATGTTTATATGTATGTACATTTATATATATATATATATATTTATATATATATATATGTATATATATATATATATTTTATATATATATATATATATATATATATATATATATATATATATATATATATATATATATATATATTTATATATATATTTATATATATATATATCCATATTGCTCAGTGACAATCATGTCTCTCATCATGTGTACACGCTACGTAACTATTTTGCATCCAAAAACGTTAAGGTGTTTGTTGATGTTTCGGAGTTGTTGTTGTGAGTTGAAGCATTAATTTTGTGCACATGCATCTGGTTTTAATATTACCTTTGTCAGAGAAGTTAATACGAGGTAATTCCAACTACAATATGTGCCTGTAGTTACCTTAAGTAGGTGGTGCTGGGCGCTACGCTAGCATTATATGAGAAATGTAACGCTCTGGGCATCATCGCTCGCCATTATTCTGATGTACGGATCACGAACCTAAGCCCGGCTTACTCAAACAGTGTAGGTGAATATCCTCCATTAGATTGGGTAATACATATTCAGTGAGTGAGGCATAAAATGTGTATTACTGTGAACTACGAATACCTTTTCGTCGGATAGTACAGATCACATTGCAGTCTTCGTAATAATATGGCATCATGCCAACAATCATCTGCTGCACAAATGACAGCCTTTATTTTCCGACTTGTTTTTGTCATGAACACCGTCGCTAGCTGGTCAGGTATTTGAAGGACGTTGTGCTGTGGAATATTCATTTGACTCACCCGATATCATCGTCCACCAACATTACACGCTACTGCAAATCAACATATCCTTCATTGGATAGCGATATGTATCGCTACATTACACAACAACGTTCGGAACATTCTTAATCATAGCCTTTATTCGTCTTGGAGTATCAAGATGAAAAAGCAGATTTATTTCCATGTCTTATATTATTTACGATAATCAAACAACATCATCCAGCTGCTGGCCTAAAGCATATAAATATAACGTTGGATTGCGAATGACTTGTGTGGCAATTGACATTTAATTCGCACGGCAAAAATCATTCACTTCGATAATCAATGAAAGGAAATCGTTGCATAATTTTCTATGATATACCGGTCGATATAAGCAACAAAGCAATCTTTGCTCAGATTAAACAGAAACAATTGCAAATCCGACGGTATACACACACACATCACACACACACAAACACACACACACACACACACACACACACACACACACACACACTCATATATATATATATATATATATATATATATATATATATATATATATATATGTAAATACATATATAAGCAACAAAGCATTCTTTGCTCAGATTAAACAGAAACGATTGCAAATCCGACGTTATACACACACACACACACACACACACACACACACACTCACACACACACATCACACATACACACACATACACACACACACACGCATATATATATATGTAAATACATATATATATATATCTAAATTTATATGTATATATAATATATATATTATATATATATGCATATATATCATTACTATAAAAAAATCAACATGTGGCATAATCGGCTCTTTTTGCGTCGCGCATCACGCCTGACGATATGCCGTTCCATTTAGCCTATTTTAACAAATGGCATAAAAGATGCCAGTTTTGCCAAGGTTCATCTCGAACTGACCGAAGAGAAGCACTGCTTGTATGTACAGTCCGTATTATCATTAACAACACCATCTTGCATTTTGCGTCACCAGATGGCAGCTTCATGAATTTGGCCTGTATCATAGGGGAACATTCTACACTTAGAACCTGTCGCTTATTCGACGGCCTTGTAATCACAATCACTGAATGTTCATAATCGGATATGTTCTGATATATCCCGATAATTTTTACATCACAGCATGAGCTGTCCTTAATTTTATTATCTTACACGATATGCCTCTGCAGCACAAATCCATGATCTCCCTCTGAGAGTCGTTTTATAACTGTCATCGTTCAATGTTATGAATAAGCAACTATCTACACCGGCCATTCATTAAGGTTAGGTTTTTCTCGCATTTTAAGGTCGTTAAATCGTTATGGCCACACATCTAATCAATATGATATAGTTTCCGCATTAATTGTAATCTGTGCCTACTTAGTGTTTGTCACACCACACTACGGTTAGGAAAAAGGGCATGTCTTTGTTAGCTGTCAGTATTCTGCTATGTTTAGCAAATCGCAGATGATCGCTCATATTTCGATCGATCATACCTTACAACTGGACATCAGTGGATCATACCCTACAACTAAACATCAGTGTGAATTGTCAGACATTCCTATGCACTGTCGTGTTCAGCATTGTCTAGGTATTCTTTACTCGCGATAATATTATAAAACGTTAGTGAGAGAGTAGAGACATTTACCAGTCATTGATATAAGAGTCTGAAATATCTCACCACTGTTTTATGAAGTTATTATTAGAAAGCTCTTTGTTTGTTGACATCATTCATTGCCAAATTCCTGATGCACGTTTTACACAATCAATCCCGGCTTATATGGAAAATTCGAACGGCATCATCACGGATTAGTGCCGCCTGATTCTTGTGTGTGTCACCGCGTGATTCTCGGGTAAATATGAACTTGATAGCACCGAAGAGAAGGAGAGAATATTTGAGGCAATGATTGCAATTCAAAAACGAGGTCGACTTACCATATTCTTTACTGCTTGTTATATGCGAGATCTTGTTACTCAGCATAGGGCGTAGGCAGGGCGAATGATTCGAAAGGCTTATAAAAACGCGGTCAATGATTAAGTGCCACAACATGATAATTACTATGAATAATTCGTTGAAGACGTTTTTGCCTTATAACAAAATATGGTCAATTATTGGTCTACCATTACTGGACATTAGTTTTATGCCTGTAATAATCGTTTATACGGGGTATAAAGAGTACTCATGGTCAGAGACATTAACTATGTGCGTCTTGATAAATAGACGTTCACCAAGTTTCCTAGGAACGACGGGACTTTTATGACTTAACCTCTAGAACATACCCCTAAATTTTTAGATTTTTGTAGTCAGCGTCGATGTCAGGGCTGGTACACATTTTATCACTGTCCATGTACTTGCTACGACTATTTTCATTTAATTACTTGCCCAGGCAAAGCTTGTCAATGCTTTGTCCTCTTTTGTTTAGAAATCAGGTGGCAGTAGGCGTTATCTCTTTTCACTCATGCGATATCTTTTCTTAAGTGTTCCGTACAATATGCCACATCACGTGTTGTAATTATTAAATAATTCAACACAGGCTAACGGCATTGTATTTAACAAAAAATATCGGCAATATAAGATTCGCATTATTACATTACCAATTGTATTCAATGAACAGCAAGTTTGATAGAGGATTTGCGTTAGCAGACCCCTAAGAAATACAGCGCCAAATGACTTTGCCGCAGCTGTGAAAGAGGCACCACGTTTTTTCCAGGCTTTAAGGGATATGTGATCCTAGGGTTTGGTATAAACATGTGGAGAGGGAGATAAGCATGTGAAACGTAGAACACTTGGGTATCGGGATAGTGCAGACGTAAGTAATCTTAACTCTGTGATTAACTTTCCGTATGACAAGCATAACACGGCAGCATGGAATATTCACTGTATACACGTGTCAGGCATGTACTATATAACTAATGCGCACAAAGAGTGAACACAACAGAAACGTTTCGGAATGTTGAGTCTTTGGTTTGTACCTCCATATCCCAATATAAATATGTCCAACAACACAATATAGTCATGTCAAAAACTAGCTATTTCACAAGACTTTTATTGATCTTTCACAAAGATTCAGTACTTGACTACCAAGCAGAGATACATATCGCTTACGTTGTGTCAATATCCGACAGAAGAGTACAACATATGCGCTTATGTACAGCCGTAATCGTTGATGATGCCCTTCAAATATACCATATAAGCCGGGATTAATTTTATCGTACGTATATCAGAATTATGACAGTAAATGTTGCAAGGGAAATGGAGCTTCTGAAACTCCCTTAAGCAGTATTGATTTATTTTCTAGATCTTACATCAATGACTGGTAAAAATCGCTGCTCTCCAACTTACGGTTATTGAGATCTCGCAAGTAAAGAATATCTAGATAATGCTGATCGAGAATTCAGATACATTTCGTACATATCACATTGATGGCTAATTGGATATTACGATAGGTGTAACTCATGACTCAGTGATATTCCATCATATTGATCGAGAGGTGTTTCAAATGCCTCAAACCAATTGATAATCTGCCAATTAGCACGAGTTCCATCATATCGCCAGCTGACGCAGACATGCACGTCTATAAAACTTCATTTCTACGCAACAAACGCTTCTAAATTTTTTTGCGGAGGGGTATTTAGGGTTACATATATATTGCATTCAGTTTATAGGGTTAAAAAATAGCCACACATTGCGATTAATGCGGCAACAATATCAACCTGATTGGAAGTGTGGCCGCATAGACAACGTATACATAATTATTTCAAAGTGCGACAAATGTCTAATTTCAATGAATGGCCGGCGTAGTAAGCGGCTAATGTATAACATTATTAGATGACACAAGTATTCCTTCAATCACCCTGCCACAGAATGCTTTTGGCAAAAGAAGGTCTGAATATTGCTCACGAAACGGCTCCCTGTGGATTATTGTAAATTCGCTTTGGAGAAGCATACTGGATAAGCTCATATGGTTAACGACAGCTCGTGATGGGGATGTAAAAATATATGAATATAGGGGAATAATTGAAAATATCCGCTTATAAATATTCAGTGATGTAGATTATATAAGTCGTCAAGTAAGAAAGGTCTCCTAAGATGAGATCAATTTGTGCAGCGGGTATCTGCTGCCGCATATGCTGAGATGTGGTCATTTATGATGCTACTTACTGTACACAAGAGCAGTGATTCTGTGGTGACTGTTCCAGCTTAACATTAGCCATAGCGCTGTTATAACCTTTTCTTGCCATTTGTTCATTCAGACTGCAACTGACATGTTAACGCTGACACGCTATCGCAGTTACATTATAAAGGGTAATGGTAAAGGTAATATGGGGGTTTATCGTCTCTTTCAACAACGAGGTGATATCGCGACGGGGATTAATGAGAATGATTGAGAAGCTGGGCCAACTCACCCTTAAGTGCCAGCGCCTACTCGGCACAAACCCTTATATAAAACTGCTTGCAATAACATGCACCAACCTGCCATTTCCCTCTATTCTATAATCTTGCCAAATGTGATTTATCACATTCAGACACATGGCAGCTACCTTGCCAATGCACAAAACTATGATTGAAAATGTCAGTAATGATAAATTTATTGTTGAAAAAATACTGTCGGAGTTAAGGTTGCAAAAGTGACTTTTTCTTCTTAATAAGTGATCACATGCTGCTTCAATGAACCTACAACTTAGGGAAAGTAATACAAACAGAGAGTTCAATAAATGCAACGATGTGTTTATATTGAAAGGTAAGGTACTTATGTTGAACACAAGAAACGTGCTCTCAACTCAAATACATAAGTTGTTTTTCACTAAGCGAATCCAATATCAATGGCACCACAAATCATTGTTAATCTAGCATTATGTTTATGTGCCTTTGGTCAACAGCTGGATGTTATGTGATTACCTTACATCAAAATGCATATGTTTGAGATGATTTGCAAGGCTTGGTACTCCAAGACAGATATAGACAATTATTTGCTCGTTGAAGCGATTGAAATATGCAGGATGATTAGGAATATTCCGAAAGTCATTGTTTTATTTAGCGATACTTATCGCTATCGCGTGATGATATATTGGCTCGCAGTAGAGTGCAATGGTGATGGAATAAATATATTAGATGAGTCAAATGCATCTCATTAATAAATGGATCACAGCACAGAGTCCTCCTACTTTTCGACCAATTATCGTCAGTGGTCATGATACAAAATACGTCTGTAAAGACATGCTGTCATATGAGCAGCAGATGATTTTTGCCAAAATGCCGACTTATTTAGAAGCCTGCAACTTAGTTGCAATTCTGCTAGATTGTCCAATCACATTCAAATGGATTTGAAGACAATATTAATATATATTTGATGCCACACTAACTGAATATGTATTACCCAATCTAATGGAGGATTTTCACCCAGACTGTTATAGTAAACAGGGCTTAGGTTTATGATTCGTATATCAGAATAATGACAAAAGATGCTGCCACGAGGGCAAGCTACCATTGTCATGCAGCGCAACATCTACTTGAGGTAATAGTACTTTGATGTTAAAACAGGACTTTAAAGTAAAATCACTAAGTAAAATAACAAAGAAATATATGAACAATAATTAAATATATGAACACTCCTAAATGGCACGCGTCGATATCATACCAGCCGTAATTTAAAGATTCCGTGTCCCGATGGTAATGCAAAGGCATTATCGTCTGATTACTGATCTGGGGTCGGTGGGAAGATGGACATTAAACGCAAAATGGGCTTCGAAATACTTGTATGGTAACCGTCCAGGTGTCAATAAGTATGATTTGAGCATCTTGCGTGAAGCAGGAGTAAACTGAGTACAATAGGAATTCGTCGATTTCCCATGCATATTGCCAACTGCTGATCTATGCATATTTAATGAATGATATTCATGAAGATGTAACTGTTTAATCTCGTGAAGTGTTCATTGTGCAGTCGATATTTGGACATCAGAAACAATTAGACATATACAAAATGACGATTAGCTGTCACCGACTATTATTAAATCGCAGATTTCCGTCGATAACCTACGATGCCATTTAAACCCACATTTTGCGCTTGCCTCGACATTATTGTGTTCCGTGATGTGAGTGTATCACATTTCTTTTTTTCGAATCTGCCAACCTTCGCCTTTGACACACACACGCTTCAGGGTTGGGTGAAGTGGCGGTAGAAAGGGCATGGCCTCCTGCCTTGTGCGGAATGACATTGCATCCTTAGTCCCCTTGACTGTGTCGAACGATCTGTGCAAAACAAAGAGGACGCCTGAGTTCTATCTAAGGTAAGTTGGGTTGAGTTGTACGATGCTTTGATTGTATAAGCATCTTAGTTTGCTGTCTTACCGGTGCATTTTCTATCATCATTCCTCTCAGCCTGCGTGCGTAAAAAGTATTAATGTGCACTTTGTCTCACCCAAGGGCTGGTACAGTTTTTAAATATTGAACGCCAAGGGGGATATTTTCTATTGTGAACTTTAGCAATAGTTATAAAGGTAGTAGCAATTGTGAACGCCAAACAAGGTTGAAGTAAGCCACAATTAACAACACAATATGTATATATTTCGGTCTTGCTTCGGTCATGCCAATTGAAACATTTAAGTCACCAGGTCAAACCTCTAAATACATGTAAAATATTAATCGCAATTTAATTTGGTGTGACAAATAATAGCTATTGAACTCCTGCAATGGCTTTTACCTTTCAAGTTCGATGGCCCGATACAGCCACATCTGTACGCAGCATCACCGTTGGCCGTTGTTCTAATGATTCGTGATGTAAATTAGTCAATGGGACGTCTTGTTTTTCGCTATGCAACATACCAGGCGAGTTAATGCAATCATTCGGCTGCCCCTTGTATTTTAATGCCCTTATATTATAGAACAACTTGGACGCTATAGCCAACCGTCATCAAAAGCATTTAGGTGCAAATGGATTAATCTGGTATCATCTTAGTCGAAACTAAATTCAACATTGCATTAGTAATTTGTGTTTGTGCTATATCCCGGTACAGTTTTTGTTGTATAATATTAGTAACATGGCTTGGTTATTGCGTTTGGATATTACCCACACGTTGATTTGCACGATAGTTGTATTGTGAGGTCAGTGTGCAGTACGATACGATGCAGTTAAGTAATTTTAGGGGGTTGCTACTCGATAATCGTGCATTATGATGATGGAAACCTTAATAAGATGAATGCAAAAATGTCACATTGCATACATTCCGTGGCTCTGCTGAGTCATCATAAGGGGGTTATAATCTATCAGTCAGTGTTATTTAATGTGTTTCCTATGTGCCGGTGCATGCAGTCACAGTGATCGTGGAATGTTGTAACACAATCATAATTCGTAGCATTCATTCTCATAAAGAGCATGAACAGCTCTGATATATTTGTGTGTCGTTGTCACAACCCACATTCTTCTCAACGGTAATGCATAACATGGCAAAGCACAAAGCATAGATATTCAAATTAACCCGAAGGATTTGCAAGTGACAGCAGTAACGACTTCTTTTCATGAATTATTTGTGTAGACTAGAAAAACAAAGACGAAATGTGGCTGTTTATGTTGCTCAAATGACACGTAATCAAAACGGCGCGCTGGTCGTTAATCATTTATTATTCCATTGGCGATCCATCCTAAGGTACCTACGCCTGATGTCAGGAGAACCACCTCTGACGCATAGATTATTCATAGGCCCAAGATATAAACCAATAACATGCACCTAATATAACTGATGATTGGATGTCGTAGGCAAGTGTCGGGTTCTCCTGTATTTACTGAATCATAATGATGTTCACAACAACAAACGACGACCGTAAAAACGAGCATTAATAACTAAAGAATAATGCACAAAATACTTCTAATGCTGTTCTTACGATTCTTCCACACATATGTGCTGCTGGTTGTACACTTTAAAAATGTACTGCTGGTTGTACACTCGATGATATTGAGTAGCAGGATCGACAAAAACGCATCCTTTGTTAAGTGTAGCCTTGTATAGCCTTATGGAGCCAAAACACAACATATCATACGAGTCAATCATGTTGACAAGGTGTTTTTCACAACAACCGCTTCCGACAAATTTCCACCACGACAACATGTTCAGTCATAAATTAATGACGGATGATTGCCTAAGGGCAGACATTACACGCCACTCAATAGTCGAGTGCGTAGTCAGCTGACATTCGCGATATGTTGATCATAATGTATATACCAACCTGCCACGGCAGTGTCCGGTCAAGTCTTGCCACGTTTTGCTTCGGGATGCGACGCACGCCACATACGGATACGCACTAAATATATCAGCGTCAAACGCATTACAGCGCTGATTTATTATTTGCGAGATTATTTCTTATCGCTGGGAACGATATAAAAAAGAAAGCATCATTTCTATCCATCCAAAACGTCCCGATGCTACCTCATATGCAGCGTTTGGTGCTACGATGTAACCACGTGATTCTGTGCTTATCTTACATAGTATATATCAGCGAGCAAGGCGTGGTAGGGCTTTGCATAATAATGACATATTTGGATACCGCAACTTCACCCGTGTTGAGTGCCAAATTGACAGCAAACACAACACTCATCATCATGATGGAGAAACCTCCTACAGCTGATGGCAATTATAAACCCCAACTTCCCAGAACAAAGAATGATCAACGTGTGAACTGCCACTTCCCCCCTTACCTCATACATTCCCCTTATTCTAGCGCCACATGGCCATGCTGCCTAGGCAATGCCCAAAAGCCCCAACCCTCACTAACTGGGTTACTGCGCGTCCCATGAGAATCGGAATAGCGTACGTGAGGGAAGCACTTATGATTTTAAAATCAGTTCTACCCTAGTCTGCGAGCTCAACACACGTAACACTGATCGATCGGCAACGTTCCATCCTAAATTCAAATATCAAGACAACTAATAAAGTTCGAGTATTTCTAAACCCTACGCCTGGATCTCGAATCATTGCTAAAACAAGTGCGCATCGTGTACATCTCCACACCAAACTCGAAATACGACGCACGCTACCCGGAAAAAATATATTTAATGCTTCAATATATGTTTAATTGGGAGAACGACTGGTCAATAAATTGTGATGATATCACAAAAGTTAATGGGTAAACAAAGAAATGCGGACATATTCAATACAAAAGTGGACGACGCAATGGCTAACTCTGCTTGGCATGTTACAAAATGCTTCCATAACACAGAAAAAATATCAGCGGTAATAATATGTGATAGTCAACAAGCCCAGACATCCAGTCCGGAAATACAGGTAGAGGTATCAGAGGCTGGTCTTCAGAATTATCAAATAAGAGCACAATCTAGCAGTTGTCGGCAACAAGGCTAATGTATATTTTATAGATAACACACACTTACTGTCTATGACCATAATCGCATAACGTATAGCTATAGCTCATAAATAATTGTGTAATTATCAATTGAGGTAGCTTGATGTTAGACGCACATATGAACCAACGACAGACACCTATTATTTTACTAGGTTTCTATATCATATCTGACTCCCAATGTTACTACTTTTTTGAATGTATATAATCGATACCCCCAAAAAATTGTTTTCAGTCGGATGCTCAAATTGTATTCCATAGTGTTAATGGTAATGATAATGAATATATAATGCCAAGACGCATATCATTTACTGTGCCTTCTTTTTTAAACGAAAACTCTTCAAAGGGGACAGACCAAAAACAATCATAGCTTTTTTCAATTATTACATCTGCAGTTTTATGAGACGAAACGTCATACCATAGGCTCCTACGCGATAGCTTCCCGTGTTAATGGGTGATTTAGTTACTGATTGTGCATGTTTATAAGCACAATTTCGTCAATACACGTAGAGACACAGACATAGCTCAGCTCAAAATAAACGTATCATCCGGGCGTTTTTGTCGCAGGGGCATCTAACTTGCACTAATTGACAAGCAACATGGCAAGTAAATTATGCTTTGGAGACGGTAAACGATCTCGAACGAGTATTATGTTCACTTATTCTGGCACAACACTTTATATTACTTGCCTTTGTTAGTTATTTATGTGCCGTTGCCTCATTTGCTGTGTGTATCAGCGTTCGCAACTTGATGCTATGATAATCTTACCGTCGCTGAGTACCATGACCTCTTATTAAAAGCTGGAAATGAATTTGTACATGGCAGTGACCGTAGCCTTATTAAATTGGCTTCATACGCTATGATAGATTGATGTACGACATGTTTATAGCCAAATAAATTATCTGCGTGTAAAGATACAGGCATATTCGTTGCTTATATTGTACTTATTATCAGGGCATTTGTGTCAGAGAGACGCTCGGTTATAGCATATATTAGCAAGCTACTTAATGAATACCATATATAATGGTACCGGCAGATATTTCAGAAGAATGGCAAGTAGTGATAGAATATTTGATGCGTGGTGATGAAGGAGATGACACATATCTTAAACTCGTCCAACAGTGAAGTTTCACTCAAGCTCCTTTGCAGATTATACACGGTTCAACAGCCAAATAATTACGGGTAAGCCGGTTTTATTATCAACAATACATAGATAGATCATATGATATAACGTGATAAATGCTGTGTATGCTTTCTCTACTTCATGCGATCCAAAATGATAAGACCACCCAATGACATTCACATTTGGCCTCAAATATAGCCTAAGTTTGCCCTAGATTTTTGAGCTCAAATGAAGACGAACATCATGCTGCTTGGTATTCTTGCGACAATGAATATGCTCTTGCTAGTGTTGCAAAGAATGTGTTTGGAAACACACGATCAATTTAACTGTCACCTTTCCTGAAACTATGCATTGCCAATTCACTCTAAACCCATTGATCGCAAATACTGGGAAAGCATTAACGCTTATAGATCGCTTCAGTTTTGTGAAAACCTGCATCAAATTACCTGCTGGCACAAATCGTGATGACGCTGTGTGCGATGCTGTTTTCTGCGGGATAGAGGTTTGCATTTTCTAGCATATAGTACGCTTAAGCGCACTACCGCTATAGTGGTCTGACACTCAACTGAACTAACATTCTACTGGTATGACCTTATAACGCGATTGCATTAGTAGCTTTTTTCATTGTGTAAATTCATTGTCAATTACAATGCAAGAAGTTCTCTTCTAGCTGAAACAGTGATAGTGAGAGTAACACTAAGGGTGGCCATTGTCATTGTGTTGTCGTCCACTGAGGTTCTTGTACATCCTACGTCTGCGACGGGACCGTCGTTTTACCTTATCATCCAAGTCACGAGTAACAAATGAGGGTATATCAACCTCCTCTGGGACGAAGTACGAGGCAGATAACCATTGCTGCAAAGGGACATGCTATATGACTTCCATCATTATTGAGGATTCAAAGATAACTGCAAATTATGTGCTTACGAAATACAGATGCTTTCTCTTGATCGCATGCATAGACAATTCTACACACTGTATCGCAACTATTCATGTTAAAATCACAACATGACTTGCTGCCGTCTTAAGCGCATTTTGCTGGTAATATAAGCATTCCTGTCAATATCCCACATAACGCCCCCAGTGCACACAATGATTAGATGTGTAGCGGGTAGAGGTGATTTCGTGGTGAATGGGGCATGTAGCAGAGGATATTGGGTTGGGCAAATTAAATGCTTAAAGCTCGTGTTCTGTCACTTTCTTGCCAGTGAGACTGGACTGTACCCCAACCATCGTTGGCATCGTACGAATGACCTGGTATGAGCTTAGCTCAGATTACCAACCATTCGACTCGTTGATCCCGCACAGGGCACTACAGAATGGAATATTTCGTGGTGAGAATACATGACTGGTTTAGTCATATTGCACACTATGATCCCAAGAAAAGGAGCTTTTGACCCCTTCTCCAAAGATTTTCTGACTCAGATTTCAATGTTGTTAAATTCGTCAACCAGCGTCTGGACGTTGCACGTATAAAATAGCTCTAAATTAATGTACACTGCTAACATGGATTTAATGACTCGCGGCTTTGCTAATTGTAGGGCACAAATACATTCATCTGCATAAGCTTTATCATAAGCAAAAGTGGAAGTAACCGCACAGTTCAAGCTGATATCTGACAACGTACCAGATATGGCCGAATACGGATATAAACGCAATGATATGCCATCAGTAGCATTTGTAGAAGTTGAAACATGCACTTCTGCACGTATAGGTTACCATATTTGGTAGTCCTGCGCCATATCGCCAGCAAACGCAGACATTTGATTGGTACCTTGATGTTTTGATTTAAATGCATTTGACGAGAGTTAATATTATCTATATATAATAATTTATAGCTTTTATTAGATAATACCATGCAAATGGCAGCCATAGCCATGTGCATTAAGCTATGACCACGTAAGAAATGCATTTGTATATGCAGTGTTATCGAACGTCACTGATTGACGTCAAGTGTAGCCGTTTCCATACACACTAGACTGCCTTCAATAGCACTGCCACTAATACTGGACTTCGGCATTGGAACTCGAACAATGTAAAAATGACCAATAATGAACCCACTGTGGGTTTGATGATTCTCGCCATTTTACAATTCAGAATGTGTTTCGAATGATTACTCATATTAAAACGTATGGGCTGGATATATGAAGCGTCAATTTTATGGTGACACATGCTAGAACATTCTCAACGCTGCTTGCGTGATGTACGGGCAGCGTTATCTTGCGTCTGTTTGAGTTTAGATAGGGTTTCGGGCTATATCGTTTTAGAAACTGCTTAGTTTTGCATACGGCGCTGCATGATTGGGTTTTGTCTCTTGCTTTATTTGCCTATAAAAGGCATGCTAAGGTGTGCATTTTATTAAAGTGGTATCCCAGGAGGGCACTTGTTCTCACCTTTTTGCAAAATGTAGCTGACAGCTGTAATTATTTCGTGGCTTGGGAGTGCTTTGCAGATCAGAGAATGCACAACTCCCAGCAAGTAACACACTTAACAGCCAGTGAAGTCCATGGAAGTCAATATATGCAACAACAAGGATGTTTAAAAACCTTTTCTTCCATTTAAGGTTACATGGACGGGACTATTAAGGAATATATGATCGTCTTTACCCGACTGTCGTCGCTACCTCGAAAGTCGTTACCTAGAAATATGAGACTTGTAGCTCTGAACAACTTTTCGACATAGTTAACTTGACTTTAACAAAGCGTTAATACAATTTATGGTTATTTCAGAAAGTTTGAATGATGTTCCCAAGCGGCTTTCAAATCTCTCCTCGTGGTATCAATCATAACGATTAATGTCGTCCCCAGCATTGTCATAATTTTCCTACACGCACCGTTAGTCATGCTAGGAATTAGACTAATATTGAGCACTGCATAGCATCTTGCGCAATCAAATGCTCATCAAAATAATTTGATATATGCATGCTGAGGCAGGTAGACATCTTATTAGAGGCAAAACACCATCCAATGTAGTTTCTGCGGGACTTTTCCATCATTAATTTTGAATTGCTACTGACGGCCACTCTAAACCAATATTCCAAAAGTTTATAGCCTACGCTAAGAGGGCTAAATTCGAGTGGCTCTGCGGTGATCGCTTCCCTAATTATAATACGTTTGTATCGTAAGGTGGCGCTACCGTGACACAAACAAAAGAACATGGGAATACTGGGCCGACTCACTGCGATTTTTGAGAGCGGGAAAATTCTTTTCACAGAGCCAAGCCATTTCCAGAACACATCACACAATAGGCTTATGAATAGCGAAAATGGCAAGTTCTCGACTAAATAAATGTCAACGTGATAAATTATGGAACACAGTTCACTTCTAACAGCGTCCGCGCAGTTTACGATCCTCGATCTTTCATGTCCGCTCTATATCCGCACTATGGATGGTAGTTTTAGATTGTCAATAAATGTCTGAAGCGAGGGAACTGACCTGGGGTCGACATAACATTTTTGGCATGTAAGGGGGATGTGAAGGTTTCGAGCAAAGAGTTTATAGCTACGCTGAGCTGCGTGACAATCATGAAATTACGCTGAAGACATCCCCGACATCAGGCGACGATACCATGAAATCAACAAAAGCACATAGGACTGTTGATCCAAAGTCTCGAGGCTCGGCGGCTGTTAAAGATATGGAGTCATATGATTGGTCGAGGCGACTACAGCTCCAAAGTAAACGGAGCATTTCATGTGGTTTTAAGAGACGCTATGTCCATTACGCTTCGGCTAACAGGTGGCGTCTTCATATATTTCCTCGGGCGAAATCCTCGAGTGAGCTCTCCTAGCGAAGCTATATACTCAAAGCTATAATGTCGGATGTGTTCCGATGGTGCCCTGCCTCCTAATAATACATTACAATGGTGAGTAAAAGAGACATTTTATCACACACACATGAAGCTTCTGGTGCTTTTGACCTCCTACTGCGCACAAAGCAGCATGCTAATTGAATATGTACAACACATATTGGATGCTGTTTTACTACCAAAATCTACACCTACATACAGATGGAAAATACGCATACTAGTTCTGCTTTTAAGTATTAATGCGTACCTTATCATTTAAATTCATTCCATGTCAGCTGCTCTTTTTCAGTCAAAGGAGATCAATACAAGCGTCAAACAATCAATTGTTTTGATGACATAATAGGCAATTTCGATCATTTGATGTCTTTCATGACACATGCCGGTTGAATATAGGCGATCTATGCAGCTGCAGTTCCGTTGGAACTAACGAAAACGATTAGTGTTGCCATGCACAAGTTATAAGGGTATTGGTATGTGCGCTATTGAAGAGAATAGCGCCAGGCCAATTAGACCCTGTTTGGGGATCAAGAAAATGAAAAATAATTTCAAGCAAAGAACACGCATTGCTTGCTTATCGCTATGACTGATATTTTTTAGAATCATGTTCTGCATTGCAACCAACTGAATGTGATCAACCCGCTTATCGATTGGCATAGTTCCCATGAACTTAGAGCCAAATAGCTGATACCTTCAACGTGTCCACATATATATTTTTGTCACAAACGACCGCTCTCACAGTTACATTTTGGGATGAATACAACGATAACAATCGCAATGACTTCTTCAGTCTATAATACAATCCGCTTGTTGATATGATGGATGGACCGATAGTCGATTGCAATCATTCAAAGCTGTTGATGGCAAATGTCGCCCGATAAACAACAGGTATGATTTATTACCTACTCTGCGCTAGGTTTTGCCGCTTTATAGAAAATAGGCGATTTATGGTTTTACAGTTTTGTGGAAATTTATGACAACTTTACGTCATGTGTAAAATGATTAGTCGCGTCATTCACGAGATAGTTCACTTATGCATGAGCAGGATGTTCTTGTCAAGCTTAATATGGCTTGGAGTGTAATCCCCCTGTAGCAAGGTTATTTTTGGCACTCAGCGAAGAATTATGAAGGTTTTGTTATCTGCTCATTCAGTCCGTAAATTTAGTGTTAACGTACGGAATATGAACAGAAGGATTGGTGAAGTCATACATTGCACTGTACAATTTAGGGATCGGCAGTAATCGTTCCCCGAATATTGAGTTTTTATCGTAGTTAAAAAGCAGAGAAATTAATTGCATGGTATAATGACAAGTTATTTAGCCGTTCCACTATGAAGCTTTTAACGATATGAATGTGATATTGATTCTGTATCCTAAGCAATACACATGTAATACAAATTAATGTGGTCGACAAAATGATTTAATGATCAACTGTCCAATGAACTTCGAATGAAATGAAAATATATAATTGTTTTACTTCATGACAGGTATTGGATACGTTGGTCATTAGTAGGCACGCGCAGATGTTTTGATTGCGTTCTATTGCGATAGAAAATATATTTCAAGCCTAACAAATGATAAAAACAGCTGCTTAATTATATAATGCCCTTCAAATAATACGCATTTGCATCAAATGTTGCCATCCTAATTTCCAGACAGACAATAATCTTCAACCTAAACTGTACAATGAATGAGCGAGTAAATTGTGAATAATCCATTACGTCAAATTTTCTACTCTGTTGTTGTAAGCAACCGAAATGGCGTTTTAGTAGTCGTAATATTCTACTGTTACGGTCCAATGTTTTGTGATGAACCTGCGATCAAGCGGTGCCCATGCAACTTTTCTCATCCCTGATATATAAGATAGGAATGTAATCGAATATGATTGAAACGAGTTTCTGACATGCTATAAATGAATATGAGAATCGTGTATGATTCATTAAAATTGAATCAATCCTACAAAATGAAACGTGATAAAGGGGCAGATTAATGGGACAAGGTGCTACACTATTGAATTGAGAAATACAAACCGAGATCCACGCACAATATTTATGATGTTAACCGCACAGCACAACAAATAATCCACAAGATGAAAGTGGTTTGAATTACACCCGAGTCAATGATGATGGGACACAAGTTCTATAAATGATGGCAAGCAACATTAAATTAACGCTTTTGGGGTGAATAATATATGATATAATTGATCCTAAGCTTACACGTGAATAATGACATTGTAACTGGTGTTTGTTGATCACATGACATACGCATAAGCATCTACCTAATACTGCTTGTACAGGCGCATATATTCACACGAGTAAAGAGGAGAGTAACCCTTGAATAATCATAATAATAATGAATATATGATGCCAGGATGCAGATTATTCACTGTGCCTTCTTTTGTTTCAAAACTGTTTAATGAGACAAGATGTCATACCGATATCCTCCTATGCAATAGCTACCCGTAATAATAGTCACCAGAGGTTCTTATTTCGCATGTTTAAAACTATTTCAATATATGTTGAGATGTAAACATGGCGCAGCTCTTAATATACGTATCGTGCGGGCGTTTGTTTTAGCGGGACATCTAACTTGCACTAAATGGCAGGAAAAATGTCAAGTATCTTATGCTTTGGCGACGGCGGTCAATCTCGGCCGAGTATTATGTTCCATTACGCTGGCACAACAGGTTTTAATACATTCCTTTGTAAGTTATTATGTGCCGTTGCCTTATTTATAGGGTGCATCTGCGTTTGTCATTTGATGCCATCATAATGTAACCGTCGCTGAGTAACATGACTTCTTCATGGCTGTGACCATAACCCTATTAAATAGGTTTCATCTACAACAGACACCCGTTAATCAACCATGATAGATAGACCAAACCACATGTTTATAGCCAAATAAATACCCTGTTTGTCGAGACAAAGGTGTAGCCGCTGCTTATAGTGTGCATATTACCAGGGTGTTTGGGTCAGGGAGGGGCTCAATATCGCACGTATTGGAAAGCTACCTTATAAGTACCACATGTACTGCTTTTAGAAGAATACTAAGTTGTGAGAGAATATTTGGTGCGTGGCGATGAAGGTGTTAAAACATATCTCAAAGCTGTATTAGTACCCGCAGAATTTTTTCAAGCTGTGAAAGAATGATTGATGCGTGGCGACGAAGGTATTTCAAACTGAACCAAATGTGTAACCTTTCACATCAGCGCCTGTGAAGATTATACATGATTCGAGAGACAAATTATTACGTTTAAGCCGGTTATATTTTTAGTAATACGTATTTAAGATCTTATGAAGTAATGTGACGAATGCTGTATATGTCTTTCTCCCTTCAAAGTGCTCAGCAATTGCAAGACCTCTTAATGGCAATCATACTGTGCCTCACATATAGCCTTCATGTTACGAGTTGCCCGACATTTCTAGCTCAGATGTACACGATCATGATGCTGTGCGGCATGCCAGAGACAATGCAAATGCACTTGCTAGTGTTGCAAAGACTTGATTTCCAAAAAACGCGATCCATCCACGGGTCATCTTTCCTGCAAATATTCATTGCCGATTCACCCCTAACCCATACAATGACATTGACTCACTGTTGAATATTTGTATGAAATGCATGTATATGGGTTTTTGCGCTTGATTATTGTTTGTCTGTGAGACACCGAATCAATGTAGAGGGTTGCTGTACTAATGAACCGCACCGAGTACTTGCAACTGGGGACCAAACTGGTCTATTGGCCGGGTCTGGTTTGATGACATTTTCATCGATGCATAGCCATTGCACTTCGGCGTTATAGGTAGTATGCTGTCTTTCAGATATGAAATTACCTAACCAGTAAATACGACTGGAATGGCAACAACTATGTTTGTTGGTGTTAGCAATTTGTCTGCCTAAATGATCTCTTCCACTGTTGTCGCACGCTCACAGCTTAATATATTATTATATGAGCCTCCTATAATCTGAAATATAGTTCTTACATGAATGACGAAGAGCATGTAGAGATGTGGACAAATAATTTAAATATAAGCCGACTAATATCAAGCTGATTTTTGCATAAAAGCATGAACAAGGCATTATTGTGCATGGCAGGATTAAGCTGCAATACCATGTCAAATGACACTTAATGTTTACAGCACAAAATTTATTGTTGCTATTAAATCTTGTTATTCGCATTCCTCTGCATGCATAAACTAACAAAATACAAAGCTCTTTTGTCGCAATTTGTTAGTAACCTAGTCGAAGTAACATTACACCAAATATATAAAATGCACTGGTCGACGTAATAGTATGCACTAGCTGTCAAAAGCATTTACCAAAAATATCATAACCAGAAGGCATTACATTTTGCGCATAAATCTATGTTAATATTTATCAATGACTTGCCTCTCATAATAAACACAAAATGAGAGAGAGTCTAGATTCACAGCTCCGAAGTCTCCAGATAATGCAAAGTTTAACAGCCCGGGATTTCAAATTAACGCAACAATACATGTATACATTAATAAAGCTTTGAGCACGTTTTCTATGGTCTATGGCAAGCTAGT
>CM067353.1:80408583-80436083 GCA_034190875.2 Urechis unicinctus | reverse complement strand
ATATCTAGCATATGCCAACCGTAGTAGCCTGCCTAGTTATAGACACATGTATAATACATATGTATTGAGCTGCAAATGTAAGTATTATCCATCGTCAATAAATGAAGTAAAGTCTTGCCGATTTCACACGCATAAACCGGTAAGCAATTGACCACCTCTAATTACCCTGCCACCGATTCTGGCATTTGGCATAGGAATTTGAACCAGGAACAAATATCCGAGGATGAACTCTTTGTTGGTGAGATATTACATGTCATCTAATGATCGGCTTGTCCCAATTTTCATTTAAAAAGAGTTTCAAATTCCCAATTTTAGGAAGCTTGAGGGGCAATCTATAAAGAGTCAGTTGAATGATGATAGTACGGAACCAGATATAGCGTCATTCTTAACTCTGTAAACAGTATGTATCAGCAGCTTTCTCTTGCTTCTGTTCGAGTTTTTTTAGGGGTCAGGGCTACACTGTTATATACTAAACAGATTTGCATTGCATGCGGCGGTGAATTTTGGGCGTTTTCCCATTAGTTCTTTTAATCTATAAATTGGGTGCTAATGTGTGCATTCTATTTTAGTGGCATCCCAGACGTGTAGTTTATGTCACCTGATTAATCGAAAGGGCTGTAAAACACCAAGAGACATATAATTCCCTAAAATGTATACTGAGTGAAACATCCGTTTGCTAATGACTCTCTTATAAAGCAATGGAAATATTCATGAAGATTAAATTGGTTCCTAAGGTTGAGACGAAAATTGCCATTGTATATCTCGGTCAAAGTACGGAGCTTATAATTGGAGGCTGTGCTCAATATTGATGGAAAACTATAGCTAATGGCTGTATTTAATTCTTGGCTTGGAAGTTCTTAGTCGTTCACAGAAGGCACAACTTTCAGTAGGCACATCCCCTATAGTCTGTGCTATCATTGGAAGCCAATTTAGGCACTTACATGGATGTTTCAAAACCTTTGCTACCATTTAAGGTTACATGAAAGGGGGTATTGGGACGAGAACAGCTTATCGACATGGTTCACTTGACTGTTGCAATTAACTAGGATCATACAGAGAGCGTGAATGCATTTATGGTAATTTCAGCAATTTAGAATGATGTTCCCGATCGGCGTTCAAGTCTCTCATCGTGGTTTTATTCATAACCAATATTGTCGTCCCTAGCAATTGCATAATCACCCTTTTTGGCACCGTTAGTCCGTCGCGATTTGGTGAAAGTGGGTGCACCTGTCGTGCTCTGAATCACACTAACCGCACAGCTGCATCTCATCTGGCGCAATCACATTATAATCACATAATTTGAATGCTGTTGCAGGTTCACGTCTCATTCGAGCCAACACACCACTGCCACCTTTAACCTATAATGTCAAATACGTTCCATACTTTGTGATGGTAAGCTGCACCTTAATAATACTTTTAAATGTGAGCTTCTGGTACTTTTGACCTTCTACTGCCCCAAGCAACATGGTCATTGAAATTTATACAATACGCATTGTTTGCTAATCTACAACTTGAATGTACATCTATATACTTGTAGCAAATACGTACACTGTTTTTAGGTAATAATAAGGCACCATATCGCGTAGCTTTTCATTTAATATCCATTCTATATCAGCTAATTCTTTCAGCACAATTGGAAAAAAAATCTATTTGAAGCAAGGGAATAACAGGCTGATATGACAATTAATAGTGTTGCCATTCACGAAGCAGTTTACTTAAGTGTGGGCCGGGGTTTCTCCGTTTTCGTATCAAGCTTAAATTGGGCTTGAGTGTAACGCCGCCGTATTTACAGTCTTTATGGCACATAGGAATAAGCTATGAGGGTCTGCTCAATAAGGTTGTAAATGAAGAGCTAATGATCGTACTTCAGTACAGTAATGTCAATTGGTTTCTAAAAACTACGTTATTTTCCAAGAGCTTGCGCGTCATGTGAAGACAATTAAACTCCGTTTGTGTAACGTAAAAATGAAAGTAAATTTCATTCGTCTCTAAACACGTCTACTTAAATACAACCACAGGACGCAGCCAAACACCAACTTTGCAAAGATGGATACCTACATGACGTTTTCCCTTTTTCCATTAAATTGCAGTTGGCAACGGACCAATAATAAAATTGCATTTTGGGCCAATAGTTGGGGCAAGGAGACATACACTTCAATGTAAACGCCGTTATTATTCAATATGCAGGTAAATGAATAAGAAGAGCGGTCATAAGGCTTTAAGCCATGGTCGATAAAAATAACCTATGGAGTAGTTTACCATGAATAATGGTGCTTAATGTTATGTTGAGATGGTTGTCACGTGGTTTTGAAGAGCAACAATATATGATAACGGCAAGCGTTGAGTATAAGCCAGGATTCGCTGCAAACGCCAAATACTAAAGTATTCTTATGTTTAGTACCCGAAGATAATCTGCAGTACAATATAGTTTTGTTTGTATAACCAATGTTTGATTTTGCTAATTACGTTTATCCTTCTGTTATTTACATACTGCTTTGCCCAATACAATGTCATAGGAACAACTGAATTCCTTCATAGTGCACGGCGTTTTTTCACTGCAAGATGTCTATCCATGGATCATTTATATGCTCATATATTTTAGCGTCATGTTTTTATCTTGATTTCTAGTCACATGATCTACTAACGTTATGTTTGTTCTTGTGATTCAATGTCTATCGGGATTGCCGTTATCCGGGAGATGTCACATTAAGTTACTGCCAGGTTTGTTCTTCAGCTAATGGTAGGATTCGCGTCCATTGTATTCTTAAATATAGTAACCGCATGGTGTACTTAAATATAAACATGTCAGGTTGTAATGTCACATGCAATGTTCTCTGTTGGTAACTGCGATTATAAATTGGCTGAATGTGTTGGCTGCAGCAGCAGCAGCACGCCTATTATTTGCACACAGGAGCAGGTGATATTAAGCATTCTTATTGAGTCGGGAAATATGCGACAAATGTCTTTTCAACCGACAAGCAGCTGGCGTCACACAATGAAACGTTTCATGTAAAATCATGTGCACTATGTGTGGAATGATAGCAGCATGTACGGAGTACAATAAAACCATCAATAGCATGATTTACGAACCAAACGTACCACAACATCAGTGAAATTCCTCTGCGGTGATATTGAATCAAAGACTGCAGTAGCTACATTTCGAACAGGTGTTGACTGCTGAATAATTATGCAATGACCATCCGTACTCATAGATGTTTTATTGCCTGATGCAGTGCAAACCTAACAAAAGGTGAAATTATTGCCCCGGTCGCATAATAGCGAGTCCAACGGCTGCACAAGAAGAAGCTGAATTTTGGGTATGTGGTCAAACAGTTTTATAATTCTTGCACTCTAACCGACAGCACTGACTTATCCGTTTACCTACTTATCCGTTTACCTCTCGATAAACTGCGCTGTATGCTTAGGATAACGGGACAGCAATAACTTTTAGATTAAACGTGGTCGATGTGAGCGATGTAGACTCAAAGTAAGGGTGTGGATTAGAACAAAAGGTCATATTGAGTATTGCATGACCGCCATGAACACCTTATGTTGCATGCTAAAGATGCATAGTGGCATAAGCAAACGGATTAGATGAGATGAGAATGGCCGGAATTCATATAATCAAGTGTTGTGTTGCTATCATTCATCGGCGCTTTCGTCATCAGATGAATCTCCGGCCGAACGGACTGAGAATTGTCTTTGCTAAATACGTTAATAAATGAATATATATATATATATTTATGCATGTTTGAGTGTTTGAATGTTTGAATGCCGTACACATACACATAATGACACCCCCCCCCCCCCCCATGCTCCTCACTTCGACATGCACACTCGAATAATTGTATATCTCATGATAATTGCCTATAGCCATCTAGGTTGCTATAGGTGAATGTTCGAATTCCATTAAGTCTAAAGTTGTTTTTAATGAGTCGAGAGATTTATGTTAAGGCTGGCGGACAGTTCAATCATCGAACATCCACATAATCGGCGAAATATGCAACGTTGTTAATGACACCGTCGTTTGTGATACCGTCGTTAATGACACCGTCGTTTGTGATACCGTCGTTAATGACACCGTCGTGGATGACACCGTCGTTAATGACACCGTCACTTGTGATACCGTCGTTAATGACACCGTCGTTTGTGATACCGTCGTTAATGACACCGTCGTTTGTGATAACGTCGTTAATGACACCGTCGTTTGTTATAATGTCGTTAATGACACCGTCGCTTGTGATACCGTCGTTAATGACACCGTCGTTTGTGATACCGTCGTTAATGACACTGTCGTTTGTGATACCGGCGTTAATGACACCGTCGTTTGCGATAACGTCGTTAATGACACCGTCGCTTGTTATAACGTCGTTAATGACACGGTCGTTTGTGATGTCCTCGTTAATGACACCGTCGTTTGTGATACCGTCGTTAATAACGCCGTCGTGACTGACACCGTCGTTAAAGACACCGTCGTTTGTGATACCGTCGTTAATGACACCGTCGTTTGTGACACCGTCGTTAATGACACCGTCGTTTGTGACACCGTCGTTAATGATACCGTCGTTAATGATACCGTCGTTTGTGACACCGTCGTTAATGATACCGTCGTTAATGACACAGTCGTTTGTGACACCGTCGTTAATGATACCGTCGTTAATGATACCGTCGTTAATGACACCGTCATAAATGACACCATTAACAACGTTGAACAACGTTACGCGTCCACAAATATCAATTGTATCATGAAGCATCTTATAAAGCATAGATGGTTTATGCGATGTCAATATTTATACTTTATAATATCGGTGAGAATCAGTCATTATCGTTAAAGCTATCACAATTAAATAATAAGTATGACGCGTAATAACCCGCTTACAAACAATTAATCTGATTGATATAACCGCAAGGATTCGAGATAACTGGCTGATCCTCGATCACTCAAGGTATCTCTATTGTAATGTATCCATGCAATATTATTCTTATCCAGGGAAGTATAGCAGTGGTTATAAACGTTTGCCATTTATGAATATGTGACGATGCGTATGCTGCTTTATTCAGTGAGGTCAAAATATTGGTATTATCTAATTACAGAGGCAAAATGTCATATCGACTAAGTGTGGTTTCGATTGTTATCTTCCACTGTCGACATGTTTGAGTGTTTAGCAATTTCCCTTCGGACAACAGTGTCCAGTCGAATGCGGGTGCGTTTTGCATCGTGTAGCAATTGTGACGAAATGATATCGTGTAGTACAGTACATATAATCGTCAATTGTTACGTTTTGGTTCTGTATCACTCTGCTACGGTAGGTATGCAACCAAAACTGCATTTCAGAAGATGAAACCATATTCGAACGACATTATGTTCCTATAACCGCTATTTCCACATCATTATCTAACTGCGTATGGATATGTACTTATACATGGCCATCAGTTAGTTTAGTGCTGAGCGGATACTAAAGTTACCTTCTCGTCCAGCTTCAAAATGTTTGGTATGAGGCCAACTATCTAAAACAATTATTGCTATTAGAGCTAATCACAAATAGATATTTACGAGATGCGTATTACGCTCTAATCCTATTAATGTGCAGGCTTGTTCATTTAAAACACAACGCGTAGCACAAGCAGCGCCCCAGTCGGCAATAAAATGATGATAACCACTTTGAAACATGTGGTAAGCGAGCTGTTTAATACGAATTTATTTGGTTGCTCGAGCAATGACAAAAAAGCCTAGTGTCTTCGTTGCGTCGAAGCATTTTACCAACTGGCTGCTTGCCTCTGAGTGACGTATGATATGGTTGTACGAATAGGGTGCTTCGGGACATACATGCTTGCAGGTGGCTGTTGTACAATAAACAGAACCGCGCATTGACAATGATTCATCCACAGCGATACGTTGCAATAATATTTGTATTGCTGAGACCCTTGCTGAGGTTTTACTTTACAGCAATGAGTTATCGGTTGTTTTAAAAGCAAGTTTACATCTAAGCACCTACGTCTTAGCAGTGCTGCTTTTGTGGTGAGAAGGAATACTATGTCACACATCATTAAAACTTATAGCCAACATGTTGCGGATGTTGTGGATGAGCCGAGAGCAGCGCGCATTTGTATATATATATATATATACGCCTACACTCTCTGGCGGTTAAGTTGTAAGGCTCGTGAACATAAAATGCTAGGATATAAGAAAAGAACTTAAACGGTTGATGAAAAGGAACACAGCGGCTTTTTTTCGTCAGGTTTTTTAATTCTCATAACCAAAACCTCTGGTTTTCTAGGGTTTAATGTCAATGCTTTTGTTAAACACTACGCAAATGTAGAAATGACAGGCAGATACCTGCAAGGCTCAAACGAGCTAACGTGCTTTCCTATCGTCTGCTAACTCACCGTTTTTTGTGCATTTAATATCTTGACAATGCACTAAGACCTCTCTCATCCATGAAATGGCCGGCATTCGCATCATTTACTATGGGTTCGTGACAGAACCATCTTTAAAACCTTGTATTCTAACAAAGTGTCTCAGTTGATTTCGACCACGATATTTGTCCTACTTATTACAAGCTCAATGTATATCGTTCGCATATCTAGCAATTTGTTAGATCCATAAAAATGCGAGCGACAACAGTCCTCTTAACTTAAACACTTTTCCCACGAGCGTCCTGGCTGCCACCTAGCTATTTTTTTCCATTCATTGGTGATTCAATCCTGTCGTACTTGCTGATTATGTACTTTTTGCTAATCCATCATAAGCTGACGCTGATTAAAGGCGTTGCCGCTAAAAATCTTTCCGCGTCAGAGCCAAAGCTAGTGAGTCGGACACTTTTCTCGCGACGATTCAGAGCATAGGGAACCAGGATCCTAATGCAAAGTGTCACCTTGCCCCCTGGGGAAATAAATATTTTGCCTTCTTTATTAAATCAGTGTAATGATAATTTGCGATTTTGCAGAGGAAGAGAGGTACATATAGAATAGACATATATATACATATATATTATATATAGAGAGATATAGATAGAGATATATATATATATATATATATATATATAGGGGTGATATATATAGGGATATATATATAGAGATATATATAGAGAAATATTAAATATATAGATATAGAGATATCTAGATAGGGATATAGAGACAGATAGAGAGACATATATATACATAGATATATATATATCTATATAAAACCCACCTCTGTATATATAATATATAAAATATATACATATATATATATATCCCAAAAAATATATATAAAAATATACATAGATATATATTTATATAGATGTATATATATGTATGTATATAAAATAGATAGATATATGTATATATATATATATATATATATATAGATATATATATGAGGGATATATGTCTATATATGTATATATATAGAGAGATATATATATATATGTATATATATATCGATATATATCTATATATATATTTATAGAAAGGATATATATTTATATATATATATACATATATATATATATATGGTATATATATATGTTACTATATATATTTATGTTTATATATACATATATATATGTATATATATTTATATATATATATATATATATATATATATATATATATATATATATATATATATATATATATATATATATATATATATATATATATATATATAAATATATAGAAAGATTATTTGTTTTCTTCATAATAACTCACACATACGAATGCGACCATTTTGGACACTTAGCAAAAAAACAACCATTTTTTGACATTGGAGGCGACAAAACATATAGTCATTATGATGAGTTTTTTTTGTTTTTTGTTGGTCTTTCGGTAACATGTTTCGGTTTCGTAAACTTATCTTGGATTTTCATTGTTTTATTAAACTTATATATTTTGTGTATCAAAAATCCGACTATTTTGGGCCCTCACAAAAAACCAACTATTTTGGTATATAACCAAAAGCCAACAATTTTGGGACATCACAAAAAACCTTCTATTTTGGCACATAACCGAAACCCAATTTGGGACACAACAAAAACCATACAGTGTGGTGAACTTTTTGTGGCGGGAATTAAATGTTTGCATCTATGCCATGTGGTATGTCTTTCATCCCTGTCTGTATGACGGGGAATCTTAATTTGATATGTTAATAAGCGATATAATTAACGTGCAGTTAAGGGGCAATGCATGTCTAATTAAAGTCGATTCATTTATTTCATATTGAAAGAAGTACTATCCAACGTAATTCAAACATGGAGGAGCAAAAGCTCGAAATTTCTGGCGCTTTCGAGTTCCGGTCAGGCGCATAAATAGATATATCTACACCGAGATACGCACACTGTGAAACTGGAAGTCATACAGGAACTCGTGGTAGGGAACGCGCAATATGTGTCGAGAGTCTAAATATGAACTTGACAGGAGGGGCCGGCTTTCTTATCATTGAGAAAACACGAACATACTTCAGCATCATTCCACATCCTGTCCGAGACCTATACGTTCCGTCGCTAAGTGATATTCGATGTTGCAAGCGAGGTTAAGCCCCAATCTTGCACATACTCCGCATAAAAATCATATTCTGCTTCTATATTACAACACTGATGTAATTATAGTAATAGACGATTAATATAAATCCCTGCGCCTCCCACTCTTCAGCTCGATATGGTTGTTTGTTTGTCCATGTCATCATAACGCTTAATCATCCAATGTAGCTCAAAGACAGGCATACTTTTTTTGCTCTAGTTCATAGAAATATACACTAATAGCTGAATGATAATTGTACTGCCGCTATGTTATCTCTATTAGTTCTGATTATATTATCTGCTATAGTAATGCATTCATAGTTCTCCCTAGGGAACAGGTTTCATATGGCCATAATTTGTGTAAAGGGGTTGGATTTGAAATACAGGTAACACAACATTAATATCACAGCTATGGAACAATTAAGGCCACTGGTACACATAATTTTAACATTGAGGCCATGGGTACACATAGTTTAAAAGTCGTTTGTTACTGTCAAAAGCTATGATGATCTATTAATGCATCATTAAATGGGCGTGTGTAATATTGTCTATAATTTATATAGTGATTAAAAAAGGTCACTTTTATGGCAATTATGCATGTTTATTGACATTGCAAGCATAATTAAGAGTTTGTGACACATCCATTTGGAACCAGCACTGCTCATTACAATTATGCATAGTTAATGACATTTCAAACATAATTAAGAGATGGTGCAAGGCCTATTGGAACTTGAGCTGCTCATTCATATTTTCTTCCGAGTAGGGAAGGTTCCATTGGCAGCTGTGACTTCAGAACTTCTTTCTTCCCTGAAACAATCAACATGTACACATATTAAGCAAATTACTTGGCACCACTAATCCAGAGATAGCAGTTATATTATCCAACCAAAACTGGAGGCAAGAGATGTGTGGTTCAGATTGATGGGTCATCCCACAGAATATTAGGTAGTGTTCCTTACTAGTATGTCGAGCTTGGTTTTGTCGACTTTGAAGACGCGATGAATTGAAGACACAAACGACGTTGTAGGACCGAAAAGGATGAAATTTATTTTTATTCTTCTTAATACAGGATAACTTCTTTATTTAATAAACGTGGCCGAAAAGGATGATATTTAAATATTATCGGTGATCTCTCTCTCTCGTGAGCGTGTCTTCCCTCCCTTATATACCTGTCACCTTTCGGGGCTGCCCCCAATCGGTGAGTGCTATTGGCTGAGAGGCTTCTAGCCGTATCACCAATGAGGTCGCCCCTTAATGAGGTAGTTAGATTGGGGGTAAGGAAAACTTACGGGTAACTGGCGAGCCAGGTAGAGAGGGTGAAATTAAGTAAAACTGTTTACGACATCTCCCTCCCCTTTAAGGTGGATGAATATCCATTTGATGCTAGGGTGCAAGAATTTAACTGTTATGCAACATTTGAGAATAGTTTGTAAAAGAATTTCAGTAGAATTTTGGTATGATCTTTTAATATAACAAATAGCTCTTAAGTATATAATCACTGTGTTTATTTGTTTTAACTCTTATAGTTGTATTTTTTTTTTTTTTTTTTTTGTTTTGTTTTTGTGTTCCCAACAATTGTTCATAAGGAACAGTTATAAATACTTAATAGGTAGAAATGAAGATGTACAACTTAGTTAGCTAGTTCATGTAAGTTCTTTTTGGAAACAATTATTAATAGTGTAAAGAACGTACAGCAGTATCATGCTGACAGGCTGTACAGCTAACCGGTTATGAATGTATGAATGAGTGGGGAACGATAATGAGGAATTTAGAGTTTAAAGTCGAAACGGGAAAGAACCTGTTGCCAAGTAAATGTAAACTGCACTAGGTGTGGTACTGAGTAGCGCGCCGCGAGCAGGCTACCCAACCCTAACTCCTGTGGAGGGGGGTGTTAGATTTTGTCCTATGAGGCTCAGACCGGCTGGGAAAAGGGAAGTGTACTCTTCCCCCCTGGCAACTTGTTAAGAGCTAAGATGAATGAATGATGTGAGATGGTAATCATTCAATAAGCAAACATACGGGTGCAAAATGGTGGCACGAAAAAAAATAGAATAATAATTACACCAGTTAAGCTTAAGTCAAGCGTTCAACTGAAACGTATATAAGGTATGGGAGTAATTTAAAGGTAAATCATTTAATTAAGTCTTGTCCGTGGCTTGTTTGTATTTTCGGGAGGATCTATTTTCTGTGTTGATGACTTGCATAGCTTTGGTCATCGCACAACCATAGAAGACTGGCACGGAACGGCCTCACATGGCAGGTGCGGGGTCGCTGCGGAACTATTTACAACATTATATGGGCACAAACAAATTTGCAGAAGGCAATATTTACAAGAGGATGGTATCGGGGTGTATACCTGAAGGAGAAAGACGGCGTTAGTTGTCATGGTCGTGGCAAATGGAGTTTGCAAATAGTTTGAATTCGGCCTTCTTCTCTGGGGAAAGCAACCCCGTTGTGGACTTTGACCTGTACGGCATCTCTAGTGAGATCGTCAGCACAAGGTGCGGCATGACTACCTCATTCAGCAAAATTGCCATAATAGTTTCCATTGCAGAGGATGGAGTTCGGTCTAGGAGTAGCCAAGGGACCTGTCTACCTACGGGCAAGCTTGTAAAAGCCAGTGGTTAATTAACTAGGCTCCACCTCCTAACGTTACTTTAAGTCGCGTTCCTGGGGATTAACTGACTAATTACTGGGGTAACGTGACTGGTTGGCTGCTGTAAACCCCATTGCCATCTGACATGTGCATGGGGTGGGTGTCACCGATTGGCTAATACTGGCGAGGCAGTACTGAGTGACCAGGGGTGGGCGTGGCTGAAAAGCGTAGGTTAGAACTGGTCAGCCAATCAGTGGGGCCGCGGGGCTTTTAATTTGAGAAGGACTATCAATGAAGTAGTAAAGCAGGGGACTAGACTCCCGATGCGGAAATGTTAGCCTCAGCGAAAATCCAAATGCGCACGTGACTGTTGGGTATGGAGGCCGTGTGTTTCAGTGAACGTTACGTAACAAAATTTAATGAAATGACGCATGTAGGCCCTGAAAGAGATGAAAAAAGTCCTGAAATATAACTGATGATTATATTAGATTCTGTACAATGGAAAGATGCATAGTGATGGCACTGCAGGTCTCTGTTTCACTAATTTTAATCTGTTGAATGCAATCATGCCTGGCACAAAATTTGCTGTGGTTAGGTCTTTGAGTTTAGCTGTATGCTCTTTAACGGCAGTAACTATACAAAGACATTTGAACCTGGTGGCAAGTTTCTGGCTACCTACTCCTGAGTTAGACAGGTCGGGACAATGTATAATGTCTGGACCTGCTGACTTATCCCATGTAGCTTTCATTTTGGCCTCATTCTTTTCAGCGGCTTTCAATGCCTCTGCTTTGATTACTATCGGCCGCTGATCTGAGATCTGTGTCTAGAGGTAGTTTTGGGGTTCTGCCAAACAAAAGCTCAAAGTGGGACATGTTAATGGTTCGATGTAATGTAGTGTACACTGCAAATGTAACAGACGACAAATATTTATCCCACGTGTTAGGCTTATCGTGACAAAACGTGCGCAGAAGATTTGTTAGAGTATTATTAACTCTCTCCGTTCTGCCGTTAGTGGAAGGTTTGTAAGCGGACGTGAATTTCTGCGTGCCTTGAAAGAGTACATTTAACTCCCTGAAAAGGTTGCTTGTGAAATCAGTACCTTTATCTGTCAACAATTCTAGTGGCATGCCGTGAGTGCATATGACTTTGTCATAGAATGCTTTTGCGAGCGTGCTAGCTTCTAGATTTTTAGAAGGCCAGGACACTATGAAACGTGAGTAATGATCTATAACAACGGTAATGTACGCATTTCCGTTTGAAGTTCGTGGCATAGGCCCAATGTTGTCCATTGAGATTCTTTGCCATGGCGCGGTGACTGGTTCAAATAGCGTCACGGTTGGTCGTTCGCGGTATGTGATCGTTTGGTGGATCTGCATTGAGGGCAGCTGTCAACAAATTCCCTGACATCTCTGTACATTCCTGGCCACGAGAAACGCTGTTTTAACGCGGTTAGCATTTTATTAATGCCGACGTGACCTGCAAATGCAGAGTCGTGACATTGTGACAACACCGTGTGTCAGAGACTATCCGGCACAACCAGCGTGAGGCAGAAATCGCCGGGCTTAGAAGCTGTGGGTCGGAATATATGATGTAGCATACCATTTTCAACCATGTAGTCGTTTTCACGAAGCAAAACCTGTTTGGCTGCTCTACTGGTTGTTGGTAGCTTCTCGTGCTTCAACTAATCGATCAAACTGTTACAAAACGTATAGTTAGCCTGCGCTTTGCGAATATTGTCATTAGATAAGTCTACAATTTTGTGCTGCAGCATATTTGTAGTTTTAAAACTGATATCGCTGGAGCTAGATTGCACAGTATGATCGTGAAACTTACCGTTATTAGGTTGGTTGTTGGTAGAGGAATTTGTGGTGGCCATCTGCTCAGTTGACTTATTCGCTTTTGATGCTGATCTCGTGATTACGGGACGCACACTTACCTCTCCCATGTTGTCAGAGACTGCGGCCAATTCGGGGAATGCGTTTATGTCGTCATCGTTTGCACAATGCGTAACGTCATATTCCCGCCTGCTAAGGGCGTCAGCGGCACAATTGAGGTTACCTTTCCGATATTTGATGTCAAAATCGTAGGACTGTAGTACAAGCCCATTTGACTAGTTTCGATACTGTCTGCTTAGTGGTCAGAATTGACAGCAGTGCTTTGTGGTCCGTGACTAACGTAAATTTTGAGCCTTCCAGATACGATTTCCAATAGGTCACTCCATGAACAGCAGCAAGTAACTCAAGATGACTTATTGAGTAATTACGTTCATGGATGTTGAGTGACCTACCTGCGTAGCCTACCGGTCTTTCGTTACCGTCGTCGTCCACCTGAGCTAAACAAAGACCTATAGCAGATGTAGAAGCGTCAGTGTATAGAACAAAGGGTTTAGAAAAGTCTGGGCAGGCTAGTAGGGGCTCAGAGGTTAGTATGTGTTTCAGTGCATCAAAACTTAATTGGCATTCAGCTGACCAATCAACTATGACATCTTTTTTTGTTAACTCATTGAGTGGTTTAGCGATGTCAGCTGCCTTTGGTATGAATTTCCTGAAAAAAATCGCTAATCCCAAAAATGATCGCACCCCTTTGACGTTTGTCGGTACAGGATAAGACTTCACAGCTTTGAGGTGTTCATCGCTCGGCTGGACGCCTGAATGCGAGAGCTTCTTACCCAAAAAATTGACCTCTTGTTTGAAGAGCGTGCATTGTTTTGGATGAAGCTTGAGGTTGGCTGTCAGTGTCTGGAAAACATGATTAGGGTGCTCGAGGTGTTCTTTAAAAGTGCCCGAGTACACAATAATGTCATCGATGTAGACTAACGCAAACTTGCCAAGAGAGTCAGAGAGCACTTGCATCATCAACTCTTGGAACAAGGACGGTAACTGCTGTAGTCCCATGCTCAGTCTGGTCAGCTTATACGACTTATGATCAGGCTTTCGCGCTTATAGCTGACGTCATTTCGGGAGCGGGCGCGGTCATAGGAGGGTTTGCGTTGCTCGTGGTACCGAGTTCGGCTGTAGTGCAGTCTGCAGAGAATTCTCTACCACTTAATGCCGCCGACTTCTGCTGGCACTTTTGTCTGTGCAGGCAAAACGGGGGCAATGCGAGTCCCGCGAAGTCGATCGTCGCCGTTCTAGAGACATGAGCCGGGACGGACCACGTGTGGGCTGTTGCCTCCTGGATTGATGACGACCGCGAGTATAATCGTAGTGGACATGTTGGCGGGCGTTGGAGGGGACAGCCATAACAGTGTTGTCTGTTTGCTCTCTTTCCGCTGCCCATCGTTTTTCGAAAATGGATGCTTGTTTCTCCGCCTCGTTAAAGGAGGGCGCGTCGATGCCAATAAATTGGGCGCGTAACCTATGCTGTAGGTTGGACACAAACACGTGGCTGCGCACATGGCCCTCCGCCAAATTAAAGCGTAAAAATAATTATTGAGCGCACGGGTGGCGAATTGAGCCACACTTTCATTGTCGCGTTGGGGATCGAGGACGGCGTGGCCATTAAACTTCTGACTGAAACGCTTTTGCATGCGATCACGTACTTCGCTCCACGTGGCGACATTTGTATGTGATCTGGCGATATCTCGGTATTCAGCCTCCGCACTATCTGACAGGTACGCCGGTACCGCAGTAGCAATGTAATCGTGCGTCCAATTTGACAGGCGGGCGCACATTTCAAACCGCCCAAGCCAATCATCCCAGTGGTCTTGGAGGCCGTCAAACTTACCAGGGTAAGTTGGCGCATGGGATAACGGTGCGGACATCGTTAGATGGGATGGCGTGGTGCTATTAGGCGCGGTAAATGTAGGCACAACTTCGCCACTGTTTTTTTAGGGAGTTGTGGAACTGATTTGGGGAGAGGGTATTTTCGCTATGGCAATCGACAATCGTTCGTTCAGCTTCGATATCATTTGCTCTAAGCGCTCAATGACTTGCTCTTTGTCGCGCAAGGCAATCTGTAGAGATTCGATATCGGAACTGGCCCTCTCGGCAGATTGTGATCGGGTGTACACCATGGTTAATTTTGTTGAAAGGAAAAATAGGAACTGGAAAAAGCAAACTATTTTGAATGTAACTTACGTGATATAGGTTCCGAGGTCGAGTTGGATTCTCCACCAGATGTCGAGCTTGGTTTTGTCGACTTTGACGACGTGATGAATTGAAGACACAAACGACGTTGTAGGGCCGAAAAGGATGAAATATTTTTGATTCTTCTTAATACAGGATAACTTTGTATTTAATAAACGTGGCCGAAAAGGATGATATTTAAATATTATCGGTGATCTCTCTCTATCGTGAGCGTGTCCTCCCCCTCTTATATACCTTTCACCTTTCGGGGCTGCCCCCAATCGGTGAGTGCTATTGACTGAGAGGCTTCTAGCCGGATCACCAATGAGGTCGCCCCTTAATGAGGTTGTTAGATTGGGGGTAAGGAAAACTTACGGGTAACCGGCGAGCCAGGTAGAGAGGGTGAAATTAAGTAAAACTGTTTACGACAGCTACAACTACAACCTACCATTTGTCTGAATGAATGGTGTAGAACAACTCAAGATGTCAAAGTGAGGTTGTGTGTGAGGGTAGTGTCAAATGAATAGTGTCACATGCATTCTGTATAAGATAGTGACCATAAATGTTTTACAGACTAAATTGCAGCACCATATTCAGAAAAATGCACAGAGCAATAAGAGAGATTATTTTAGAGCTACACAGATTGTACATTGAGTCAGTGTAACTACTACTTTTGTAATAATCTATCTGCAGTGTAATGTTGAGAAAAGAAGATATAACTTACTGATTAAGCATCAGATAAAGTTACTTAATCATGAAACATCACATGGCAGTGCATGGATAATCTACAAACTTAAATAACATTTCAGCATGTATCACAATTGTGCAACAATTGTATATAATATATGACATCTACCATAAAAGCGATACTGGGAATGATCTGTCTGTCAAATTTATCCTGATTAATACAGTATATTCTGAAGTATATATACCATACATTGGAGGAATTTCCTTAGACTGGGGATCCGAATATAACTTCTGAAGGCAAGTTGTAGAGCTTGGATCTGCCTTGTATCCCCATTAGAAGCAGTCTGCATGTGCATTGGTATATTGTTTTCACATTTCGCTATTAGTTTCTAGTTATAGCAGATATGTAATGACTTTCATAATATTGCACAGGTTTTTATAGACCATGCAGTGGATAGTGCCTTTTATATGAAGGTCAAGTGACTTTATAATGCAAAGAAGCCTTTCTTTGGTTTATAACTTGTCTCTAGTTAACAGATCACAGAGGAATGAAAAATACTCACTTGTATCTTTGATGCATGTTCTGCTCGAGACATCCTGATCTGACTCCAAGTCACTAGAAATCAAGTTGTTTTTGTTGGCATCTTTAAGTCTGGGGTCTACAGGGCTTGTTGTTCTAGAGAGACTTGTGGCATAACTGGTACATGCTTGGGTTGCTAGTTTAGTATCTAATAAACAAAAGTACATACATTTTACAATATGCATTGCAAAATTAATATAATGGACACATTACAGACTATGCATTAATGCAGATGTAAACAATGAGGAGCAACGTTTGTATCACTGCATATTTCTGCCATTGCTTCACATTTGTTCATATGTATGTGATCTGCATATTGTGCGAGTTTTCAGAACCATTTAATTGATCATTTGATGACAATCGGACCATGTTCCAAAAATTTCGGTATGGTTGTAGTACAAAATTTAAAAATACTTCATCATATAATATCTCTTGATACAACCAAACCAAACGAACCGACTGTAAAGGCAATCCATTTGTGCCAAGTACACGCACAGTTTAGTTATGGTCAATTCAGGCAGCGGTCTCTGATAGGTTCCCAAGCTAACATCTGAAATAGGTACCTATATTAATGAAACATATGTGGGTAGATTTGTGGAAATATACATATCTGGTTGGTTTAGAATAGAATTTCTTCCATATTCACAGTACATTGGCCCAAACTTAAACAGAGCGCTATATATATGAAAATGCATTTCAATCTGCATCTTTATTAGAGAACTAAATAGGAATGGAAGCAATGCGGTTAGAAGATAGAGACCCAGTAAACAGATGCGGGTTATTCATTTTCACAATATAACACCTCATAAAATGTTTCCACACTCACTTATGGGATACCTGCAGAGGTCAGATCACATAATTCAATGTCAGGATACTTATGTAAGGCCACATCAGCTGTTCAGCTGAGAACATTCAATATTATCTACTGTCAAGTTACGTAATAATCATAGTCATGGTTTTTATAGCACAGATGCTCAGTTATTATGCAATTAAATAGTTATGCAGTTCAGAGGCTGTTTATTTAATGATTGGTGTTAGTTGTATTAGGTGACCCTCTGATGATATCTGACACTTTCAAGTCTATATTTGCACCATCGACTTATTCCCTCTTTTGATAGACCATCACATTGGCCATTGCTTGGACAGCCCATATGCATGTGATGTTATGACTACCCCCAAGTATTGATTATAATTGTAATATGAGGACCCTTTGACCTTTGAGGTCTATCATATTCAGATAATTGTCAATAGTTAGGTTTATGAAACACCAAGTGACGGTGGATGAGTAGCCACTGGTATGTGTTGATAAATTTATAAAACCGTAAATGGTGCTGCAACATTAATCTCTTCAATCACAACTTGCCAAACAGCGCAGTACCATACACATTATGGTTATGTCTTACCATCATGTCTATATAACATCATATATATCTTCATGGCTGAAGCCTAGTGAATGGAGTGAAGGGCATCCATTAATTGTTAAAATAGTTAAGTTGATGTTTCATAGTCAAGTTCTCTTTGCATTTACATATCACCGAACCGTCTTAGCTATAATAGCAAAACAAGTCTATCAAACAACAATTTGCTTTTCAACTTAACAGAACCATCCAACAGTATTGAAACGAAAGCTGCTAACTAGTTCTTATGAACCAAGTGGAGCTTGTGCTCAACAGGGGAGTACCCGATCAACTGTTGGTCTGTTGGGCTACTGCTAACGCCTCAATTGTGGAACAGCTGATCGCGATCGTTCCTTCGAGGGAATTGGGTCATGGATAGAAATTCGGTCAGGGTAGGGGTAAAACGCGGATTCGGTAATAAAGAACACGCAGTAATAGAGATAGCATATCATTTTACCGACACAGCTTCTTTTTCGTCCATGTCCGAATGTTTTTGTTGGGAAATCCGTATTTAACAACAAATTTCTATGCTTTCTGCGTAGACACGAAGAGCAGTCTAATGTAGAGTTACTGTTTACGAGCTTTGTAATTTATGAAATGTCATTATTAGCCATAATACTGTAACAATCGTATCATTATCAACCAGGGCTATGATAAAATAAGTTAAATTTATTTTTAATGATCATTATTTGTCGGATTGGCAATTTTATCTGACTTGACTTCGGTAAGTCTGCTAGTTTTGCGCTCTATATTTCGCCGATCTGTCGTTAATCAGGGGTCAAAGTTCGAAGCCAGATTATCATGGCTAGGGTGAAAGAGTGAATTTGGTAGTTTCAATTGTACGAATGGGTTTTTATATCAAGCGTTTTGTTATTATATGGTATTCAATGATCCAACAGTGTTGAATACTGTGTGAATAATGTACATTTGGTAGTTTGTCAAGAAAGTACTTGACTTTTACGGTCACACTTGATTATTTCGGTCACATGACCATATAGAAATTAAACAAGGCAGGGTCATTGAGAATAAGAGCGCATTTGTAGACTACGTGAGTTCCATGGCGGGACCCGGGGTTATTGAATTATTTTACAAGTATTATACGGGAAATCATTATAAAAGCTTCTGCATATTTTCAATATCATGTGGGACCAAGAATAAAATGGTACGGTTAATTTACAGTCACCATGTATTCATCTTATTTTCCCAGAGAAATCACTCAACGCCATATAATTTCGGCGTCTGGCAACGATTCGCGTCCTTGGGAGATTTCATATCGCGACTTTGTCAAGGGTTGGCGAGTCTGAGTAGGTCACGTTTTTTTTAAGTTAGTCGATATGGAATTAACCTGATTTACCAAATCAATTGAACTGTTGTAGTTATTTACACGATTCACAGCCTTTGGCGTGTGTGACAGAAAGTGTTGCCATGCTCAAAATACTTAATATCATCCCGCTGAATCTATCAACCCTGCTTATTGGAACATCCCAATAAACTATTTGACCTGCATTGTTTGGGAAACTCACTTCTTCTCTTCATCCCGTACCACGGTGTATGATGATGGTCGTCTGGTGGGTAAGGACAGAAGAACATTTTCGCGTTTGAGTAGGATGCGTAAGGGGTTTAGGAACATACAACGCTACAATTAACTGGGTCACGGGAGTATACGGAGGTGTCTGGGGGTATATGAATCGTTTGGAGGTCTTAGCGGACTGGATGGGGGCATAGGCGCTCGTGTCACTCAGAGCGCAATATCAGCTTTTTTTGTGTGGGAAATAGCAAAATAACGCTGCTGGTGGTTATGTGATATCAATGGCTATGAGTGAGTGGCTGTTCCCCAGTATTAGCATTTAGAGGGGTTATGATTAAGTGTGCAAACATTCGTCGATTCTATGAAATCAATAATACTATCACTTATGCTTCCCAATGTAATGGTTGGGGATAAGAGTTACTTTTGAATCAACATGATACTTTTAGCAGTCAAAAAACACATATCCCATTTTATACCATATATGGTGCATCCATGACTAATCAGTAACTGATACAGATATGATCAAGAATATACATAGTGATAATTCCATATACATCTGTATCAGGGTAAAATGATATGATGAAATGAACATGCAAATTGTCAATTGTTATTAAATAGCTCAGTTTACATAAACTTGTTATGTTCCAACCATTCTGCTTAAACAATTTACTTGCTCTATACCATACCATCTACAGTGACTTCAAAGGCCAATGAACATCATTTTCTGTATAAAGGATTCATAACATTATACATCAAAGTTTTAAAAATTATTGATGATAAGTATAATCATATTTAGTAGACATGGTAATTACATGACAAAACAATAAAGAGTCAACAGCTACTTTCAAGACTGATTTTTGAGCTAACATTTTCATATCTCCTTGTACATATCTAAGGGGTAGTGTGTACCATGATCATATAGGTGTTTTTTTACGTTACACAGAGACACTTTTAGCGAAATCTGAACTATCTGAGGCTGGGGCGCTTGTGAAAAATGTTGTTCGATGCCTACATTTATTTAAGCAGAGGTTTGCAGTTAGAATGATCAACGCAATGATGTAAATTTTGTAACAATCCGACCATTATTAATGGAGTTATTCGAGGTACTAGTTTTTCACTTATTCGATTACCTTGACATTAGATTCAGATCAAGGTCAAAACAAAACCTCTCGGGTTTGCGCATTATTTACGCCCAACGATTGAAAAAAAAGATGGCGACCTGTATCGCGGATCAAAAAATTGTTTACATACATACATACATTATGACAAACACGACTAACCAACAGAATTTGGCGAAGCGACTCGCCAAGTCCGGCTTGACTCCACATAGCTAAAGTAAAGTACTTAAACATTGACCAGATTCCATTTAAACGTCAGATTGAGTATACTACACAATATATCTTATGTATAGAACCTGCGTTGTCATAATTTAGATCGATTACAAAATGTCGCAGTGGGCGATATTTGAAAACCCAGGCTGAGAACCCAGGTGGTCGAGTCACTTTAGCGACACTATATAGATTTTCTCGCTATCATACATACATACATACATACATGCCTGGATATAAGCGTCTTAAATAACGCCATGATATATTCGAGAGTTGTGGATATTGCTTACCAAATCATAAGATATTCTTGGCCAGCAACGCAATTCATCTCAAAGCACGAGATGCCATACGAATTATCCGACCAGCCGAAGCATTTAGGTTTGTCCGGGCGAATATATATCTGTCTCCAGCTCATTGGAAAAGGTCGAAACCAAATATACATATTTTTTGTTCCCCCTCTCGAACGTCACGTGGATAGAATATATTAGTGACGGAAGTAATTCGAAGAAATATATCAGAAGTTGGGATTATGATATATCGGATAATAACGAGAAACATGCTGTTGAATGCAGAGTACCAAAATGGTCGTCAGTCCAATATATAATTTTTTTTTCGATTGTATCAAAGAGGTCGCATTGTATCAAAAAGGTCGCATTCGTATATATATATATATATATATATATATATATATATATATATATATATATATATATATATATATATATATATATATATATATATATATATATATATATATATATATATATATATATATATATATTTATACGAATGCGACCTTTTTGATACAATCGACCTACTTGTTTGGCACACGGTCACATCTTGGCACACGATGTGAGTGCCCAAAATGTCAAGCTCTTTTTGCAAATATGAATATATATAAACATATGATATTGTGCCATAGTTGGTTTGCTTTAACAATTAACCCACGTACGAAGAGCATGAAGACGATGAACAATTTAGCCCATAATTGAGCAGAAAAATGTAATGGCGAATTTGCGTATTTTCTCGTCTGCGGCAACCGTGCTACTTTAAGGTTTTTAACAATAATGCGGTTTTACAATCTGAATTAGAAATATGTCATTTGGATTGTGAAACCGCAAGTTAATTTACAGCGAAATGAAATACCACGCCAGTATGAGATAAGCAGCTCTGTCATATATGCTGAAGAGATCGTGTGCACAATAGGCTCACACCCAGTGTGAATCTGTATGGGTCCTGACATATAAAGGATTTACATACCACCGAATGATCAACCACCAAAGCAGTTTGTTTAGTATTGTATAGACATTGAGCAGCTTGTTGGCCGCCAAAATCAAGGTCCCATAGTGATATGGTTTTCATTCTTCTTATCGTGTTGCGAGCAGGTTACCAGAAATTAGGTATTTCTTAGCATGTGTTGAGTTGGAAGCTCTAAGATGGATGGGATGACTGTACTATGCATCGGTTGCACCTCAACACAATCAGTTTTCTTTCTTGACTGTCATGTAAATCTCACTAGTCCAACAATCCTGAACACAAACGACACCCCACTTGTTAACAGTCGCTCCAATGTCAGTAACATAAGGTTTATCAATTATAAATCGAGAAAGCGTTATCGTGTCTCCAGTTTCGAAATTAATATCTATCAACACAACTCTAGCGATGTAATGCGATTTTACATCATAGTAGACGCAAAATAAGTCGTGCCATATGCGTAATTAGCGCTCAAAGTAATGCATCATAAAAGAACAGCCCAGTAAATTCGCCACTCTTCGCTGTGCGTCCCTGTCTGCAGAACTAAGCATGAAGCATGGCAATTATATAAAAATATATATTTATATGTATATACATATATATATATATATATATGTATATATATATATATATATATATATATATATATATATATATATATATATATATAAATATATATATATATATATATATATATATATATATATATATATATATATATATATACATAAATATATTTATTAAACAAATTAACATGTGACATGTTCATGTCGGCCTGTCATGTGTTCAGTTTATAGCCTGGACGATGTTTTATCATAAAACATAGCTACAGCAACAAGACACTGCCGCTGAAAATGCATTTATTAACTGCAACTTGTCCTTTTATTCTATCGAATTCCTGTTAATCATCAGTACCCATCACCCATGAGATTTTTGATGGCAGCCAACGCTATCGTGGTTCACATTCCACATGTGCGCTAGCAGGGTGTTTTCTGTACTGTAGATGTTATGACAAGCTGGTAATTGGAATACCCATGAATATTTGGGATCAGCTGGTGTGAACGTTATTCATGCCACCGCCATTCAATCAGAACTTTAACTCTGTACGACGCTGTAAAACAGAGCCAAGATATATCGTATGACATGTACCGAATGCATTGAGCTATTTTTGCAGCAACCTAGATACGCACACAAAACAGAGATTGTGCTTGGCCTGAGTGCATGTAGCAACTGATTATGAATTTGTAGTCAGTTAGCGACTTCAGTTGAAGCCTGATGATATATGATAACATGTGTCACAAACCTCTTTGGTGATCAATATCGCCACTTAATTGCATTGCCCTATTTGAGATATTTTGAAATCCTGAATCAACTATGGCAATCTTATTCTTAAAGATGATATCCACTGTAATTCAGAGCTCCTAAAATATGATACAAAGTTCTGCCAATAGGTCATAAAGCCGATTTAAGTAACACAAATAGTTTAAAGGCTCGAGCCTATTTGCTGGTATATAAGAGAAATAATGGTATTTATACAGTTTTACAGTTAGATGCAAAAACCCAACAATGTGTGTGGTTGTATGTTTACAGCAAAATAAGCGTTTAACCCGTTCACTTCATCACTGGTGATTGTGAATGGCACATGAGGCCAATATTTAACAAGCATACTCAGCGGACTACTGACGAGTTACTGATTTTTAGCACTGTGTATTGAACATAAAGAAATTCATTCGTATGTCCAACAAGTGGCTGTTGATTTTTAATCTACAAAATGTTGTCGCATCAATAATATTGCCATATACATGTTATTGATGCTACCCAACAAGACATTTTGCTCATCTATGCATTTCTGAATCTCTTCAAATGAGCAGATGATCGACTTAGTATGTGCTAACTGGAATGCCGACCTTAACATCATCGTAGGCTTTGCGACTCAAAAACTTAGTTACCGGAATGAACGTCCCTTGAAGCTAGTTTTTTAATTGTGTTTGAGTTTGCGACGGGCGTGGAAGTCTCTGGTGCTTTGGTTTTTTACATGCAAAATATTGACCCATTACCAAAAGTGGTCATACTACTAGGATTCAAGTAAGAATGTTTACCAGATCTTTCAAACCATGTCCATTGCGGATCTCTCCAGCTATTCGGAGCATCATACATTTCATTATTTTCTATGACAGCGAGATCACCTCGCCATGCAAAATGCATTTGCTTTCGCCCCGTTCCGTTAGTGCTAACATCATCGGACGCCTTGATGTCAGTTACAAACTATTGCTATGAAATAAGAGTTGGGTAACACACAGCCCTCTTGTGACCAAACATGATTTCACCGCATTGCACATTACCCTTAAGTGTATCCAAGGCTATCAAGCGGCGCAAATGCTAAGCAAGCAGACTAACCTGCTGCAAAGACGATTTATACTCTAGTCACTAATCTGCCCATCGCGACGCTTTGTTTTCCGTATGTTAGCTAGTGACGAACACATTCACCACTGTATGCCCACATTATGTATTAAATAAAGATGCCTATGCACTCGTTACCAGCATTCATCCAACAATCTGTCAGTCAGATAATGATACAGCGTGTTTGAGTCTGATGTAATTGATTATTTCCTGATGTGTGCCAATTAATCAGGTAAGTTGAAGCTCACTAATTGTAGTAAGAGCCCTGCCACTCATGATGTCAGCAGTTGTGATGCATTAACTACCTAGTGTGTATTATGATTGTGTAATGCTTCAAATAATTTACGTCTTATTTGTCCTATATGTCTTCAGACCGCATTACTCGTAATTGTATTCTTATATACCAAAAAATAAAATGCGTGAGTATGGGTTTTATATTCATTCATTTGCTGGATATATTACGGTAACTTTACTTGACATTTGCTATCATATATTCACGTGTATTGCGGCTCTAACCAAGTATTTGGATGACCTCGATGATCATGGTACACCATACACGTATTATCAAATATTTTTGACCTCGAAAACATTTGGCAGCAAAACAAATTTGTATAATTGAAATAGATTCGAATGATTAATGAAAGCAAAGGGTGACTCGAGATTGTGACAAAGTAACAAGAAGTTTTGCTTCAGATTTGTAGGTAGTGTATGTGTATGTATGTTTGCATGTATGTATGTATGTATGTATGTATGTATGTATGTATGTATGTATGTATGTATGTATGTATGTATGTATGTATGTATGTATGTATGTATGTATGTATGTATGTATGTATGTATGTATGTATGTATGTATGTATGTATGTATGTATGTATGTATGTATGTATGTGTATGTATGTATGTATGTATGTATGTATGTATGTATGTATGCATGCATGCATGCATGTATGTATGTATGTATGTATGTATGTATGTATGTATGTATGTATGTATGTATGTATGTATGTATGTATGTATGTATGTATGTATGTATGTATGTATGTATGTATGTATGTATGTATGTATGTATGTATGTATGTATGTGTGTATGTATGTATGTATGTATGTATGTATGTATATATGTATTTTGTGGGCTTGCTTGCGTGCAAAATTATCGTTTGGAAATTGTCCCGAGCCCCCTAATTAACGTCTGTGGTCAGAATGCACAATTATTTTGAAAAGATCTGCTGTTATCTATTAAGTAGGGGCTTGTTGTCCTGATGCCTTCAGCTAAGTTGTGAATCAGGTTGGTGGTCCAATCCGACGTGGAAACATTTGTAGTCATCGTTAATGCCATGATGCCAGCATCGCCGAATATATATGACCCAATTTCATGGAGGATATACAGCTGGACTGTTTAAGTGAGCTGGGCTTTGTTTTAGGAACAATGGCAAGAAATATTGCCACCATGTCGAGTTTCTATTGTCAGATAAGGATTGTGTGGGTTACAATATCATCGAACTTTAGTACCTGTACGCAGTTGTGTCAAATGACGTTATTAAATATAATATTTTGCTTCTGCTCATATCAATAAATCTTCAAGTTCAATTTGCGTGAGCATCCCACGGAATATAATACTTCAAAGCCATTCCTATGCTACCCTGGTCCCAAATATCACGACCCACTAAATTATAAAGTCGGGTTTTTGTAATATTAGTAGCTATACTTTGAACTGTATTTACGTCTTTATAAGAAATGGTGGATTTTAACAAAAAAAACTACGTGTTTCATCAGAGGCCGCGAATGTCTTGGGACTATATCATGACAATTTATCCACCCGGAGAATAATTTTTTCCACTTAATTCTGTAAGAATATTTACGACACTTAAAGTGGCGAGCAATTATTATATTAGAAGTCGTATGAATGACTCATTTTCTAAAATATATTGAACGAGGCATTATTTCACGAAACAACAACAATATTCACGCCATTGTATACCTCCTGTGTGAAAAATATTAAAGTCGGTCAGCAGTCTTTCCGATAACACATACATTTCCAAATATTTGAAATGAACGAGGGCACGCTTATATTATCTGTTAAAGATGATATGATCCAATACGGGCTCAATTGGATATGCGACATATCACGATATTACATTCTATCATAGTATCCGCCGGTAACCCGTGACGATTATTGTATTTGATGCTTTTATGCATATCATTTGATATTTTTCCGATCAACCTATCGATGGGGACATGTTAAGGTTTAACTAAATGTTATGTCTTATTGTATTTAATTGTTCAATTACTGTGGCCGGTCAACACTGCATTATACATCGTGATCTGACTTAATTATCACTAGTTTGGTTCAGGCAAAGATTACGTAGTATGTAAGGGGGCGGTGGCTGAGCCTGGCTCTACTCTTGACAACTTGTGAGGTGTTATAATCATTTATTTGTCATAGGAAGACTCTAGATATGGGCCCCTGAATATGAGTCGGCACGATTTTGATTGAATGAATGCGCGCTGCTCAATAGGGTGAAATTGACTGGTAAGGTCAGAGATGGAGGGGGTTTGGCAATTTGGCATACGACTAGTAACAGGGTTGTTAGATCTCTGCTATATCACCAGCTGATGGCGACGTGCACATCTTGACGCACTTTTGTGTGTGTGAAACAAAATTATTTATGACTGTAGTGTAAGTGTACTGTGATGTCGAAAGAAATATTCATTTGACAAGGGCTACATGCTGTGTCTTAGCTTTTATCTGATAATATCCTGCACGTGGCAACAACACCATCCTGTGTAGAACACGTGAATGATGCACAGGTATCGGAAATGCTGGCTATTATCATAGAATGTCAATGATTCCAAGTCAATCACCCAGCCAGCTGTAATAGATTTTGGCATACGAACTTGAACAATATTAAAATAGCCGTCATTGGGTAAGGAACGTGGTCTAATAATCGGATTGTCTCAATACTTTTATTCTATTTAGCAAGTGCTATATATTACTCCTAATAGGAAGGAAGGGAGTGGACTAATAAAACGTCATTTTTGTGGGGACTCATATAAACTAAATGTTTGGAGCACAATCGGATATTATGCCATTCGCTTCTCCGTTTGCTAAATATACGAGCAGTTTCTTAAAATACTAACGATGAGCTTTATAATGCAAATGCATA
>CM067353.1:80311083-80393583 GCA_034190875.2 Urechis unicinctus | reverse complement strand
ATAATGATAGTAGAAGGGAAACCTCGAACAATGTGACTCAACCGATTTTCTGTATTACGTTTATTGTGTTAAGTCTATACACACCAGAGTGGTCAAAACTTTGTGTGTTTATGTTAGTTTAGCGAAGTAATGAATGCTAGTCATGAAACGTACCATAAGGCAAACAGTGTCCCACATAAGTACCCATAGAAGTTAGAAATATTGAGTTAATGACAACTCAGTGCGGCAGCTAAGTGAATGTCGCAAAATGAATCGACAAGCTTGAAAGGGAACCACTTAACGGAGAGCACATTTGTTCTCTGTTAATGTGTGCACTCTGTCAGGGGCTCCCTTATTATAGGTACTGTCAATATTACAATGAGGCGAAGGTCGCGAGAAATAAAGTTGCACTGGAAATGAACCACTTCACGATTATTTGTTCATAATCACCATGACAATTCAGTTGTTCCGATGGCATTACTTACAACCGTGGTAATAAGTACGGAGCAACTTAAAAGTCGACAATTGCATCTTATAACATGCGTTCTATCCTACGTTCACTCGTTTAACATGAATATGGACCTTTAACACCAGTGTTTATTTAAACTTCAGCGCTTTTGTATTTATCAATGCTTTGTCCAGTTGTATGTCAAAAACGAAGTGGTACAATTTCACGTTGAAAGGATTATTGGCAAATAAATGACATGTCAAACGCTTAATTGTCAGTAAGGTCGCATATCTATTTAGCTTGCGCGTTTGTGACTGAACTTTAAGCGATATAAGAAGCTGTGTGATGGGAAGGGAAAAAATCAAGCTGATATGGGATGTGCACAATTTGCTATCATACTGTCATTTACACCGAACATGAAGTGTATCTTCTCGACTTTACCGTTTGTGGCGTTATTGCAATAAGCATTCGCAAGCACGTCGAAATGTACTTAAGACAGTAATTTACTACATAGTCGATAGGCTATCGCGGTAGAATCAACGCAAAAAAACCTCTTCAGCAACTTATTGGCACTCATCGCTCTTTCAAGTTGCTGCCATGGCATATGCTTTGTCTGCCATCCCAGGGCGATAACAAGACGTACAGAGGAGTTATTTTTTACATCCGAGATCTATCAAACGGGACGAAATAGTAAGATAATGAATGTGGGCAAGTTATTCCATAGATATGTTGTGACGTTTTGCTTACAGGACAGACAACTAGTGACCGCATGATATGCACACCTATTTCTTTAAATATATATATTTGGTTGTGAATATGTGTAGACTTACGCAACCAGTGCATCTCATCCAAATAAAGTATAATGCGTAAGCAGAAACAATAGATAAACATTTGTTTTCATTCGTACTGAATTCGTGATGAAAACCACACCAGTAAGCCTGCAAATAGTGTAGTTTTTCATTTATTTAAAGCCTCAAATAGCAATCATACTATTGAAAAGCGTTACTGATTTTTGCTTAGATATACTGTGCTCATCATTGAAATTGGATACAACTCCAAAAATAAATATTTGAATTAGCGGATAAGACGCTTCAACACACCGCAGAACGCAAGGGCGCATTGTTTTACAAATTCAAGAATAAGAAAGCTTGTGTCAAACAAATGTAATAACCCTACGAACTTCATTGTTAAATAATAATGATATGCTTGATGTTTATGATATTTTGAGAGACGTCTTTGCATTCAGGCTTGTGCCTAGGATATTGGCAAATGGCATTTAAGCAAGAGCACAACAACTTACCATGCCTTTGCTATCAGGGTCTAGGGTGGACGCTTTACGGGGCCCAAATGTTGTTGTGTGAAGTGGCAGAAATGTGTGAGTATGCGGAATAATCGCCAGACGATAATAAGAAAGCATTTATATGGAACGGAAACATTTTGACGGTATGATATTGTTAATGCTTGATTAAATATTAAGTGGAATTACGAACGCGCCAAAAATTGATGGGCAGGTATCTCATTGCTGAACTCAATCCGATGTGTCATACATCTTTAATCCTTCCAGGAGGCATGATTGATGAGAACATCAGTAACTGAAGTAGATAAACGGCTAGATGTCCACCAACTGAATTGATAGCCGTGAACAGAATACGAGATTAGTGCTAACCAAACAAATTGCAATAAATCACATTGTGCCTCTCCATTGTATTCAGTTAACAAACTCAGATAATTAAATTAGCTTCAAAAAATGGATAGTAGTTGGTTAACAATGACGTATTGGCTTCATAGCAGCGATGTACATTAACCCGCATCTGCGGAAAATACAACTGCACAAAGTAAAGCGGCACTGCTAAAATGTGCCTCAACATTACAGAATCGCTTCCGTATTTTCTAGAGCCTTCAAGCTACATCTGAAACTCAATGAACCTCGCCTACGTATGTTTGTTCTCACGACAAGTGCTACGGTTTATGTCACTAAGGACACCCGGCACCCATTGGTGACGAAGTTGAGCCGATTAAACATGAAATTATTAGGTATGCAATGTTTTACAACATAACCATTACCACCATGTGCTTTGGCCTTCGTGAATAAAGCAAGCAGAGCGTTTATCCCACGTACAAATATTAAGAACCCTTCGAGGTGCCGACGCGTTCACCGGCGCAATGATTTAGATATTCTCGACAGCCGATGCAAAGAAAATGTAAACGTTATGAGTTGTGGTTAAATATTTGCTTTGAAGCAAATTGTTAACAATAAGAAAGAACGGAGATCGATCTGGTTAGTTTAGATATTTCTCTGAACAGGAAGCATAACATAATCTTTTGATATATTGATAGGTGCGGTTATCTTAGACAACAGTTTTTTATTTGTTGGATTACTGTACACGAACAGCACAGTCATTGCAGAATATTTATCGGGACGCGTATGGCATGCTATAACGGTCATGTGGAAAATAATTATCTGTCTGCTTATTCCTCAGGTGTTGCTTCATTCCAAGTATTAGGCGAATCCAATTCTTAAGAAAAGGGGATTATATGATTCAGTTTTACTTATGTTGCGGACTTATTGTTGATAAATATCGCAAACATATGCCCCTCTAGTCATAAGCTCGGCTCACTATTACATTCCTTAATCAAGACGGGGTTATTCCCTGTTAACCACTAAATGGGCGATGTTAAGTGAGCAACCATCATTAGAAAAATACCGAAACATTTAGCACAGCCTATAAAGTTGGCTTAATACAACGTCAAATATGCGATAAATCTGCTGAATAATGATTACGAGCGGTAACCATATCCTCTTATGCACCGATGATTTCTAAGCAGACCACCGACAACGTAATGAATACAATGATCGTTGCATTATACGATCGTATATTCTAATTCGAATGGAAGGCAAGGCCATGGATGACTGCCTAATGGTAAAACCACCAATACAATCTACTTTTTAACCATCAGCCCAGAATGCCAGTGGTATATGATGTTCGAAAAATCAATTGATAGGAGGTCTGTCTGTGCGAAAAATATGTACTGTCGCGTCGCTGTTAGTAATTAGTAGTGACTTTTGGAATGGTATTCATTTCCTGACTTATATTGACGTGGTATATTGTACTGAAGTATTCTGTATGCGTCCACCTTGTACAACTATCACAAGGTAGACAATATATCTTCGTTGCCTGGTTATGCCAGCCCTCTCTACACCAGCATCATCGCGGGTACCTAATAAATCCGATTCCGATTCCATGGCATCAAAAGTGATAATTACTGAGTAACGGTTGCCGAATATACAACACTGCCATTTTGACCACGATAATATGACAAGTACGAGTGGCACACGAACCTGTCGGATGATTGATTCGGTGCAAGACGATAGTGTTGGCCTTCATTATATTCATGGAATATTTTGTGGCCGGTATCTGCAACTATATGTCTGATTTACGAATGTTTTATAACCGGGCACATGGAATGGTAGCTGTTCGGAAGCATTTACAATTGAGAATTAACTTATTTCAAGGAGCTTCTCCAGATGCCACATAAGTACTTGCGATGCAGAACGATCCCAACCGAACCAGTAACACAGATAAGTTATGAATTAACATTTTTCAACCCCAGTCACCAAGGTAACTACGGGAGATTGCTGACTTATGTACATGAGCCGATCAACATTCGGGATATATACATACCTATGCCACTGTAATGACCCTCAACCTGTCTTATCAGAGTGGGGATTGTGCTGCATGTTGTCCTCATTCAACAATTCACCGTTGATGGCAACATCCATAGGCGTCCATTCACTTTGATATTGGTAGCAGTGTTTTTCGCATCTTTGATAATGAGTGCACATGTAACGGTAAATATAACCTCTAATCGATGTGTTGATTTTGGCAGTTTATTACACACCAAGTGACCATGGACATTTTAGAATAACGAGTCAAATCATGATTTAAAAATCGGCATATCCTCATTGAAGTTTGATCATACAATATAAGATTGAATTAGACAGATGTTATGAAAGAATTTGCATTCAATACTTGTATGATATGTTTGATCGTATCAACATACCGAAGGTAATTATATGCACAATATTGTTGTTCTCTGCTTTTGTCTACTAGGTTCCATTTTTATCCGGCGAGCCTTTTTCGGTATGATTCCTCATTGTAGCATGACAAAACATTATGAAACTATATAGACGACTGCTGTAGTGGAACAATTTGCATTCAATGCTTGTCTTGTCACTAAATGGTATTGAGACGCAAAAAGAGACGATATACAAAATTTGATAGCACTCGGTGAATGAGTTTTGGGCGAGATAAAATTTCGTTGTGCGCGTTAGTATATTTAGTGCTATTTAGATCTGAAAAGCCTCATGCATAAATTACTGCAGTAGGTGGGCAGTTATAGTTTCGTGTCACCAAAACAACAGCACTGCCAACAAGTATTCCATGATGCCATCTGCGGTATACATTCTCTCATCAATGCGTATTGAATAGTAGATACATGAGCATCTTAAGGCTAGACGAAAGCAATTAAAACCAAACGGGTTTTATAAATTCCTGCATTAAATTGGTAAAATGCAGAAATTCTATTCAGTAGCCTGATAATGATATACATGAAACAGGCGTCTGCAAAACACTGAATAGACAAGCGGGAATTTGGGCAAACCATTATCTGCAGCTATTATGTTATCAATTAAAGTCAACATATATTTAAATTGTTTATTTACAAATGGTAAAACTGCCGGTTATTAATTGTATGGTCAGTAAAATCTCACGTCCGCATGCGGTTTATCATTCGTAGAGTCTCAGTATAAAGACCGGTTCATTGCAGTTGCAGCCTATATCTCATGCTTGAATGTTAACATAAATATCATGAAATTGTCCTTGCGCACCTTGGATATAATTTACGTCTCCGTATTTCTACCACCACAAGGAGGCCATATATATTATTCGCTGTGGCATTATTTTCTGCGTCGTCATTAACACTGAACTATCGATCAATCTTTGTTAATGGTAGTTAACGTGCTTTCCAGATATAACTACTTCACTGCTTGTAAGGGAAAACAACACCTCTTTGCTATAGAGCAGATTTAATACATACGTATGATTCTAAGAAGCACTGCTTCGCGCTAGTGTATTTTCAAGGGTGATGAGACATATCAAACGGCTGTGGTGAAAATACGCTGCATGGCATTATAGGCTGAACAGCACAGTTTCGCTAAATAGGACGCAATGAAGTATTTCCATCATTTGACACATGTATCGTTTGTGTCTGCATTAGTTCAAGGCAGAAAACATTTAACCTTGTAATGTTAATCGTAATGCACATGTGCATTAATCCATGAGTCCAAGCTAGCACAACTACAAAATATTCTCCTGCATAATGACATAAAACAATCGACTCAAAGCAACTGGTCTGAGGTGGTTATCGACCACGGATGGCTGGGAATCGTATTTTGCAAAAACCATTCGAGCATGAAAACGGCCATTAGCACATCATTTGTTCAATGAGACGTGGTTAATATACCTCGTGTTATGATCGTCCTATTGGATTGACGAAATATACATGTCAATATTTGGCATCGCTGAAAATAATTTGTGTGACGCGGGTTCCTCGCACTTGTGCACCCCATGTTAAATCCTCGTCAAATATAAATTGGTGAATCCAAGCCACAACATTCCGCATAGTTACAATTGCATTACACTTGTAAATTCACTAGCTATCGACGTATTTTAACCTGCTGAACAATTTGTCGAGATGACAATAGTATTGTGCACATCGTACCGCAGCTCGTGATCGACGACACGATAAGGAGATAAATAGGGAATTGTTAGTAATATTGGCTGACCCAACCAGCGTAATGCCTATCATTATTGCCGCGCTTACCGGTGATAATGTTCACAAAACATACTACCTACTAAAAATTGCTATAGTATTGGAAAGCTAACGAACAATGAACGGGCATATCGTTCGTTATTCAACCTGACTGCGTCGAATATAAGCAGGAATATAGAGAAGGAAGCCACTCTGTGAGGTGCCCTGATATATATATATATATATATATATATATATATATATATATATATATATATATATATATATATATATATATATATATATATATATATATATATATATATATATATATATATATCTATCTATATATATTTATATATATATATATATATATATATATATATATATATATACATATAATATATATATATATATACATATATATATATATATATATATATATATATTATATATATATATATATATATAAATAGGTGATACAAGTTATAACATGTCTGAGCTAATGTTTGCTGTACACTTTTACCCATTTACACTAACGTCCCATATCCACATATAAAATAATAGATTTCGAAATTAAATAATGAATTTACTTCTTGATTAATTCTTTATGACAAGCGATGATATCCCAGAAAATTAATTTCGTCGAGGTTTGAAAATGACCCCATTGTGGCTTTGCGACGTCCGCTGAACAACAAATCCCTATACGACGCTTCACATGACATCGAAGCTAGGAACGGTACAGCTCGGTGGTAGCAATTTTGACGCTTTTCTTTCATTTCGTTAATACAATTAAGGTAAGTATAAAATCTGAAAAATGATCTTAATTTAGGTTCCACGCGCTTAACACGCCTAATCGTATTACTCTCCGAGTTTACGACTGTAACATAGGAATTACATCACAACAAGATTTGGCCCAGCATTCTTAACCGGGAATAAGCAACGACTCAGAGCTAGCTTGTTCGTGGCGCAGTTTTGTTCGTTAAATAACGATGATACGGTGACGTCTTTCTGATGGTGGAATCGGTTTTAGATTCATTCATTAATTGCCTAGATTAGGCACTGAGACTACATCATACACACATTGAATAAACACACCAATAAGGTGTAATTTTTGTCCAGCAATAAGCATGTACGTAATGTGTTTAACATGTAGATCAATATCTACAAATTGCTCCCGCTAATGCACTGTGTATTAATGGTGCACAATTATTGTTCTTTTTGAGTACCCAAATGGTATATTGCTATAATTGAGCAGGTCATTTTATATTAAATTGACTTAAGGAAGGATATTATCGCCCTGTACACTGAGAGTACTCGCCGTCACTGCAATGTATGCTGGAATATGACCAACAGCTATTTCATAACAGATAGAGCTTCATCGATTCAAACTCCTTACTGCTTCGAAGGAAATGCATAGAGTAGTTGGGTATGTTTTCGACAGAGTTTCGAAATAGCTAAAAGCAGGTCAAAGAGTAGGTAGATTAACCTAAAATTAAAATAGAAAGACAATATGTAGCGAGAAATTGCCTCCCTGATAATTAAATTCCCGCGATGAAACAAATAACCCATCGAGTTTTCCATATTTAGACAGTGTTCAACATTATATCGAGCGCTCACGATTATTTATTTTATTAATTAATGGGAATTCTTACGCACATTTGCGATTAAAATCAGTGTCTTGCTTGTCATCAACATATTAAAGACAGGCATGCATTGTTTCATCTACCGTTAAAAGTAGGCATGAGTCATCTGGCAGACAATCCTAAGATTCAGTGATAGAATTCGTTTGATGTTAGTACCGTACAACCATGTACTAAAAGATACCGCGCTCACGGAGTATATTGCTGTTCCGATATTATAACGGTAGGTATTCGAAGCAATCGCCTTGCTATCCATCTAGCAAGGACAATGGTGCTTATCGCGTCACCACCTGCAACGACGCGTGTAGCGTTCAAAACACTCAAGAGGCCTATAGGTTAGCTTCCGGGGGGTTATCTACCATAGGGCCAGCTAACGTATAAATGCGCATCAATTAATCGATATGGTAATGCCCTCGGAGGATTCATGGGGACTCAAGAAACGAATATATCAGTTTTGCTTATCGATTGGAATGGAACCCAAAGCACCAGTGACCTTAACATTAATACTAGCAGTACCAATGGCACTGATCGACTGCATTTTAATGTCATATGCACCCGTATTACTCCCACCGAAGAGCGATTTATATACTATCATGCGATGGTTGCGAATTATGTCCTCCATTATTTACCAGTGTCAATGAGGGGAATATGTTACGGACATCAAGCAGTTGACGTAGCTGGTTTGGTCCATTATTTCAGAGTTTACTGCTTTCATGCAGAATAATGCCTATATACGACAAGAAAGACAAGAGAAAGAGATGTTATTTGGCATACATTACAGGGTATTGACCACGGAATACAATCATTATGGCAATGCATTTAGCCGCAATGTCGCGTTGTTTCATTGAAAGCTACTCAACTGGTGTACTTTTGATGAGCGATGTTAAGAGGTATGTTTTAGTATAAATAAGAGTAGCACATAACATAAGGCTACTTGCATTAACCATTTAGATAGACCTATGTGCTAGTTGAGCTTAAGATCTTACGCTGCAATAATATACTCACTGTGAAACAAAGTAAAGTCGTACATATATAAATAAAACACAAACTCCATGAACAGGACTTTTTCAAGCTATTCGTTGTCCGCCACAAATGCCGCACTATCGTGAGCTGCTGTTGCATCACAACATGGAGCTGTCCGAAAAAGCGTTGATACAATAAAAGTTTTGCAAACCTCTCCTACTGGTCATATGAATTTAAAGCCTACATAGTATTACTCATTCTTCGTTCGTGATGAACAAAATGGTGACCCTACGAGTAAATTTTGCTCAACGTTGCCTCCAGACGGCGGTGTTAAGACATCAAGCACTTCAATGGGGGAAGCGTGTGGCGCATTATGCAATTTGAATCATTTTTCAGACAGCCGATATCTCATTTGGTGAGTCTCAAAATGCCCATCGTTGGGCCGCAGATATCGTGTAAAACAGAAGCAATTACACTTCATAATTGGCAAACATGCGCACTATTACAGCCCCAGCACTAAAAATGCCAAAGACTATAATAAACCTTATGTTTACGGTATCCTCTGTTTCTGTGACTATAGTCGCAACTAGCAAAATATCCATGGCTAGGTAGCTTAGATTCACGATAAGCTAATCATCATGTATATGCTACGGTGCGAGGATTATAACCGTTACAACAGTCACCTACATATGCCTAAGAGGTCGGGCATGCCCTATGTTCCTGCAAATTTTTTTGCTTCGTGTTTTGCAGCTTATTTGATGTATAAAGCTTCACACGGCAACAATTACCGATTTGAATGGTGTTCGTGCTGGGTTTAAGTGCTTGAGGGCTGTGTCGATTAAGCGCTATGTTCACAGCACTGTGGCTTTGGGCAGTTGCGGTATCTTTGTTGCCCGAGTGCCCCTGTTCCATTGTTAATAATTTATTTGAAGCATGTAACACGCATTCTTGCAGCCGTTTTCATCTGTTGTATACAGAGATACGTAGAGTCGTGGTTCTGCAGTCGCATACTGCCTCGTTGGAAGACTTGTCTTTTGAAATATTGATCACACTAAAGTGTTCTGTTTGAGCTTAGGTTACACTGTTACTGTCTGCTGCCTATTTGTCACACTGACCTGCTAGATTGGTCCAGGTTTTTTCAATTTGCCATGTCCGGTGCAGTTTTAATCATTCTAGGCGACATTACACTGCGAGGAAGCAAATTTTCAGCTGCTAAAAAAAGAAGAGTTGTGTTAATGGAATATCCGGCATAAGCATCGACAACTTACCGACTCAATGTTTATAATGATATATCTCATTGGAAACCTCGTTAGTATGCAACAAGATCACCACAACTTATTTCTAATATAGGTTGTTATGCTAAATTCTAGCGAATAGCAGTGCATCTATTGTTCGCTTTTATTAACAAAACCCGCGTGATAGCAAAAATTCGTGAAGATAGGAAATATATCGCCCATATTGCGGCCCTTTCTTGCAGAAGTGATTGCAGCTACATGAGATATAGCGTCGTATCGTGTTATGATTAGAACAAAGCAGAAACTACAGTATGCTTGACGACATGGCATTCATCACATTGAAATTTGTACATTCTGTTTCGTTTAAACGGTCACTGCATTTGTTAGACTGAGGTTCACTGTAATTTCCGATTACTAATCTATATCGACCAATAGCCGCTTGGTGAATAGCTGTGGATACATAGTTACATTGCTTAGTCGCCCGATATTACAATCAACCTGCAGTAAAACAAATTGTTCCTTCCCTGTTAGGCAATCTTAATTGAGTTGACATAGGCGACCCTGCTCACAACATCGTGACTAGTTTTTAGTGTTCTATAGAACGTCCATCTGGATATATTATGCTAATTATTTAATGTAGAAAGATGTTATATTCACAAGTGGCATTCAGTATTTATTCCGCTTAAAGCATCGTGTGTACATATATGTCCTTTTACCTACTATAAGCCAGTGCATCTGCTAACGCATTATAGATCTGGATTTTGTTCCTCAAATCGGAGATCATCTATCAACATTAAATCATGCTGATTTCAAGGTGTATAATGTTAAATGTCGTTTGAGCTATGTTACCATTAATATTTCACCATTCCTCTTAATAGGATTAAACACAATCCTATGGAGATATTATTATTTTGAATGAGCAAGATGTCTATAGATGAACAAATTTATTTGAACGAACACGATGTACCATTTGTTGTTTCGTACTAGAAAATCGAACCTTACATGGAATCTCATAACATGTGTAAGTCTAAGTGTAAAGCGCCCACCGCCTTGGTTTGCCTCAAATTAATTCAAGGAAATCATCATTAAATGTAAGTAGGACATATACAATACCAAAAACCAGTTGAATACATATGAAGTTCGCGTCGGTCCATACCACTGTCTATTGTGCAGAAACGTCCCATCAGAGGTTGCGTTGACAAGAAATATGATTGCGCCCACAGTTGCGCAGTTAACGACCTTGATGTTAGGCGGTCAGATGGATGATATTCAGTAACATATGGTGTATTAGACGCATCATTGCAATACAACTGAAAGTACGTAGTGCATAACTATTATTCCATGAATATCTAGATACCTGCAATATTGATAACGTCCCGAATGATACCTTATCTTTCATTGATAACATTGTGTCGGTGATCTCTACGAAGGATATAGCACCTCATAGAATATTATTGCTAGATCGAGACTGCAGCGATAAATATGATATATATATACATTCATATCAATGGCGATCAAGTGTGTTCTTCTTCGCCAAATCCTAAATGGTGCTCTAAACAATAACGACTTCTTTTGGAAATATGCAAAACTACACGATATGCACATTTTCGATTAACCATGGTGCTCTTCAAAAAGTGGACCAGATGGCAGCGCACTGCGTGGTTGTTGTGCCAATCAAGATATTTTCAGAATATACGCCGACCGAAACTTGTTTGATCAAGGTCATTTTTAAACTACGTGATATGCGGACACTCGAACTGGGTTCCGTGTGCCAGCATCCAAAACGACTACTTGAAGTGTGTTGATAAATGCTGAGAAATGAACAATATGCTGACCACTATCGATAGTATGACAAAGATATACAATGTAGGTAATCAGCACTAGTATCATGAAAACGCATAGCGCCAATGCGCTTACACGACTGGTGTTTGGATGAGCGTGCGAATGTAATGGTGCTGAGGGCTGCGGCGGCACCGACGTGCTTAGGGAAGATATTTGACTTCGCGGGGAAGAACTGTTATAGCGCGTTTTAGACGCTAGTGAGGATATCAATTGCGGATAGCAAGAACTACTCAACCATCACTTTAACTATTTAACACGCAGGTTGTATTGATGATAGGGGGTCACTTACAATCAGAGAAGAATACTGAAAGCAATTATGAACAAAGTTGCTCTCTTCATCGCATGCCAATAAACTATGGTAAGAGTAGACCAACAAAGCCAATGTATTGGCAACAGCTGCGCACGGTCAACCTTAATCTCGAATAAAATAGCCACATTGGGTGGCAAAGCATCGCGCCAGAGTTTTCAGGGCGGTGGAAAATATTTATTCCAATCCCTTAGTCTATATGCGTTCCGCAATAGGCTGTATGTGTTATTCTTACAGACAAGGAGGAATTCAACTTTAACGTATGCTAATAGATAACCGCCTCCTATAGTGGTATGCGTTTCAGCCAGAACCATGATCACGTATGCACTGTTTGCATTTCTATTTGCTTTGATTTCTTTCGTTGTATGTACGATATTGTAGCGGCACCCATCAATAACTATGCCAGCTGGGCTGTTCCTATTGCTGTTGATAAATGACGCGAGCAACGGTAAATCTGCAGTGCTTTTGTAAGGTTCAGGATTAGCTGCCGTGAACCCACAATAATTTAGTGCACTAAATGTGAAATGATAAAAAATTACGGATTATAGTTTATTGATAGCTAAAGTTATAAAATTTGAGTTATTTGAGTTGCGTGCTGGGCAATGAAATGGCGAGTAGTCTGTTATAGCATTCATTGCAGAAACAGGATTGCCCTATCAATGAAAATAGTTTCGTGCATATCACTGCCTTGGCTGAATGATAGGTTGAGTAAAACCGACCGGAACTTGACGAGACACTGCTTGTGTATTTTGAACTGGAAATACTCAGATAGTTATGTGCCATGAACATGACATGAGTGCCTCTGGTTGGATATATTTTACATGATATATATGGCGTTAAAAAACTTCAGTAATTGGAGTTTTATCGACAATGAAAGCTTAGCTACCACTATGGATAATGGTTACCGTATATGTAAGTATGATTAATCTGCTTTAGTAGCGCATTCATGCACATTTTATTACATATAATGAAAGTGGAAAATAGCTACATCTGAATCAAATATGAAAATATTAGAACCCGTGTTAATAGCGGAGATGAATGTGCTGAGTGTTGGAGATCAACAAGTAATGGAACAACGCAATGTGCCAGCCCACTACTGGAAAAGTTACTTGGAACATGTCCTGGTGTTTCACTCGATTCGCCGAGACCGTATCAGACGCCGGGTATGTACGAATACACGAATGTAGCAACATGTTATACGCTTTTCAGCGTTGTACTTTTGACAATGTTATTGTATGTGTGTAGATGATGGGGGGGGGGGGGTGTGTGTGTGTGTGTGTGTGTGTGTGTGGGGGGGGGGGTGATGGCAACCCGAGTCAGATAGTTAAAGCCAAAACTTTTAAGCTACTCAGGGTATTTCGACATATGCTAAATATACTTTAATGTATCATTTCAAATTGCTATTGTCAATTTTATTTCAAATTTATTATGTGAAAACTAACCCCTCAAGTGCTTATTTGTTTGAATATATTTACAGGTAAATGCGTCATGGATCAAACTAAACTCCGTCATGTCAGATACGCCGACCACCGGTAGGCTCGGTAATTGATCAACGACATTAGTTTCAGAGCCATAAATGAACAACCCCCAACCTGTTTGAAATCGACATGACCTAATAAATAGGCTATATTGTCTATCAATACGCCAAATTAAGAATGAACTATTGTTCCGAGGTTACAACGTGTGATGACCATAACAACTTTATACAGCGTTCAATGAACGGAATCTCGTGGTTACCTCAACCGTACTGTGTGACCCGCCAAACATATGATAAACGTACCGCAGGGTTATCAACAGGGAATTGGAGTGGAAGTGGTTTTATTAGACCGTGTAGTCAAAAGTAATGCTGGTATGGGAATACGGATAAAGCCTCGTGTAAAAGAACTCAATAAACGTCAAAATGAACTGAACTATGAGTATCTCGAGTGAAAGCGTTTCTTTGTAAGAGCTCATGCTACTGTCAGGTATCCATTGTTAGACAGCGAAATCAAACAGAACGTTACGATTTCGGTCGATTTGATTTTCACAATGACTTTGATTGCAGAGTCTAGTGTCATACCAAAACGCATCTTCCCTTGTTCCGGAGAAACAGTTGGAATCTGAGATCTTCCTTACATTTCCATTGAGTTCGACAGACCGTAAGCGCAGCTGGTTAGTCCATATTTCATGCTGCCAATCGCAGAAACACAATTTTCCGTAATCCAGGCGTGCATAACCGCTAGCATACCATTTCCTCTTGCTTCACCTAGAGAGCGTATATTCGCCTACGTGATCGAACTGAACTTGGCCCCAGGCGCAAATTATATATAGATGCAAGGTCATGATACGAATGCCGGGAACAGTAAGAGTTTGAAAAAAACATCGCAAGGACTATCAAAGACGTGTAGATGCTGGTTAATCGATATGTAAAAGAACGTTTCGGTTGACAATCAACCTTTGCGCTCAAACCCAAAGCGGTTGATTATCTGACGTTTCCTTTTCTAGACGATATATCTCATATAGGAAAGGCAATAACAACAACATATGCTATTCGGAAGAAAAGCTCTACAAGATAGAAGGCCACATGAGCCATGAGATACATGAACTGATGCTTGCGCCATTTGGCGTCTGCTGTGCCCTCTGGATGGTCAGGCTTTTACATTCATCATAGTTGTGGCTAGTAAAAGCCGTGAAAAGGGACCGTATTTTCATCCAGCCCCTAACATTATATTCGGTGCGTAAGTTGTCTACGTGGCTCAATTGGTTGGCTGATGGATGACAGCACGGCTGGCTGATATATCGACATGGTTTGCGCTGAACTTGAGCTACCATTACATTCAGCTATACAAATACATTTATCAATCATGTACCAATGACTTGATGGCTATTTAATGTTATCCAATTTGTATTAGACCTCTACGTGTAATCCTCTATATATATATTAACATTTACACAGCTTAATTGAGGTGAACAATAATTACTCAACATAACCAGCAAAGTATAGTTACCACAAATCAGCACCGACCCGAGAGACCGAATCGCAGTATACTGTTTTGAAAGGCCTTAGCTTTTTATTTTATTAACTCGACAATTTATATAACAGTTATCAAATACGCAAAAACCAAATTGATTTGGTGCCTCGCCCTTTTTTAAGTGGGTTGCTTCATCCCCCATACAAACACCGTAATATGTCATTAATAGAACTGTGAATTCTATATTAAATGGTATCGCACGTTTTATAGCCTCGCTATGTTCGGTGTAAAACCTTTTGTTGTTTACCCACGAGCGATCAGCACAACTTAGTTGGCGGAAGTTTTGTAATCTAACAAAGAATAGATCATTGAGAGATGCTAAATTTATATGGTGGGTATTCGCCCCAGAGTGCGTGCGTGTAGCTCGAAAAGAACACAAAGACACTACAGCAAGCGCATAATCATTGTCATATATCGACGGATCGGTTCGTCACACGCTTGTTTTAAAAATCAAATTATTAGCGTCGATATTGTTAATGAACAAGATTTGAATAGGAAGGCAGCTAATTTTCTTATCGGTCATGCTAATTTTGACATATCAAGCTTTCAGTGAATCGCCACTATGGCAGCATACCGGTACCGGGTTTCTAACAGCTTTCGACAGAAAGCAGCAAATAGCAAACACTTTATAGAATCAAATGCAACCTTTCGCCATTAGATGCACCGGGCTACAGTAAAAGGTACGTGTTCATTCATTGAAAAACTTTTGTAATGTACGTTTACGATGCACTTGATATTGCAGTCATGTTCTATGTCAGCTCAAAGGCATAAACACGAGAGTTTACTTTCAGACATAAAGTTTATGACTTCCTGTCGCGCTATGACGGCTGCGCTTAATCTGTGATTTTAATTCTGATGTAAGAGAAATTTGTGAATTATGAATATCAATTCTAACTTCGACATGATACATTTATTACCCTTGTATCATGATAATACTTGCTAGATGTATCTAAATGTATAGCATCTTTATCAAGCTATCAGAAACCAATGTTATTTTTTTGCATTCGCTTTTGGGATAGTGTATTGTTGGCTCTAAAAACGAGCACTAAACTGCCTTTAGTCAATTTTGCGGGACATATGGGACAGATGGATTAGCATGAATGTAGCAATACATATGGTGGCTTGGCTATTCTTTATAACTAGTGGTTACTGGGGCATGCTTATTGCAAAGCAGTTTTGAATCTGTTGATGTGCGTTTTGGGCTTCATGACATCTTAGTCTGTGATACTTACGAACTGTTTTTTGGGGGGCGCATTTTACTCAACAGCCCTTTTCAACAGATTTCAGAACTCGTGGAGGTTCAATATAGGTACCATTTAGCAAGAACACGGCCTGTGGGACAGATTGAAAACTCCTGAAGGTTCTATATAGTGTAGAGTGATACAATATTGGCTACTTTCACACGCAGATGCACATGCATACAAACCACCACTCGCGGTAAAACAGACACTTGTATTGACATCAGAACAAACCCATAAAACAACACACACTTATTTACGCTTCGTTACACCAATATAGTTTCCATTTGACTCCTCTAATGTAAATCACTGGGTCTGCAACAATTGAGAAGATGAGGCTTAGATTACTGTTTAGCTACGATTCCTGTGTGTATGCTGCCAATAAAAGTTTAAACGTGCCGAAAGAGCTAATAGACTGTGCTGAATCAAAAGGCATCAGTTGGACGATAACTGCCACAACATGACAGCAGTTGGTCGATCAAGCGATTACCAGTAGGTTGCATTTTTAAGTGTCCGATGCCGGAGCATGTGTATGTATGTATGTATGCATGAATGTATGTTTGTATGTATGTATGAACGTATGTATGTACGTATATATGCATGTACATATGTATGTATATATGTATGAGTGTATGCTGCCAATAAAACTCATCTGCAGTTTTTCTCAATGCATATGCTACGCTAGGTGATGAAACATCACCAGAAAGATGAACTATCTATTCTTGTCAACCACGAAGAAAAGTTGTTGATTGTGAAGGAACTTAAACTGATAGGACATAGCTTCTATGTCAACCAGCAATGCAACCTCTCCTTCCCTATATCTAGTTAGAGCACCGATGAGAGAATTGGTAAGATCTGGTCCCTGGAGTGGTTGGTCATTTAGGGATGTTCCTGCATAGCACTACAGCATAATACAAAACTTATTTTGTTTGGCTTCTTAGCGTGATACACGCCGTGATGAGGTAAGTACCATTTATTTCCGTTGTCTACCAAGTCCTGTGGCTGTGCTACTACTGCATACCCCATTTCTATGACTTTGCTTACAAATGCTGTAATGAGTAATCGCTGTGATAATTCTCATCCAGAAACATCTTTTTCTTCTGCCATTTAGCTGCTCGTTGTCTGTTATCCGGCATCATGACATTGTATTGCCTAAATTGCAGGAGTATCACATTATGTCCACTGCAAACTTTGGTGCATCCATATAGTTTCGAAATTTGTCCTCAAACGATGGTCCTTGCTCTTTTGGCACTATGCAGACATATTGCTCATTGAAATCACTTTCGAGCAACTTTAGCACAGATGCTGGCTGCAGGATCTCCTTGAATGGGTTTAAATGCTGAGGGAGACTTCTTCCACCCATGACGTAACTTGACGGCAAAGGGGCCACTTCCTTGCATTGGTAAAACCTTCTGCTTGAGGCTTGAATCCTTCAATATGCTTCCGAGTGGTTTTTTGTGCCACATCTCCTACATGCCCGCTTGCGTAAGCATCCCTTAGAAACATGGTTATAGCCTTAACATGCGAAACACATGTTTTCCCTTTTCAGAAATGCACGCTTTTCATCGATAGACATTTTTCCAAATTGGTGACAGTCATCAGTACCATGCGTTTCGATGCATACAGCGCATGGTCATTTTTCTTTAACCTCCCTTCTCTCAAAGTCCTGCTGGTTGGTATTATTGGCAAAACTGCTGCTCATATTTTTTCTATTGCTGATTTTGCCCTTTAACTCAGAGAATATCTTGATAGTTTTGCAAAGTTTCTGCTTGCAGCATCCTTGTCAAAAGCTGGGTCATTGGCGGCGTCAGCTGCTTCCTTAACAGAATTAATAAGATTCGACAAAAAATGCAATCTTGCTATCATTGCCTTTGCATGTGTAGCGGCAACTTCTGGATATGCTTGCATGTTAGGTGCATGGTAAGTTACTGGTATTTAGTACACAGGTTGTTTTGAACACACTACTTTCAGTTGTTTCTATGCAATATATCTATACATAAATTATCTTGGCTTATTGTTTATTTTCACAAAGGTGTATTAAGAGTTGGCGTAAAAAATGTTTTGGCTTGTGTAGACTAGAGCATCTATTCGTCTATTGCGTATACGCTATAGTGAGTGTTGTGTACATAAATGTAAACATAAATAATTAAAGAAATTTGAAGCGTAGACAATTTGTTTCTTGAGTTGTTCATATGGTCATGATTAATGCAGACGAAATTACCTGTCCAAAAATAAAAGTGTATATGGAATATGTGTTTTATTTGAAATTGTTTGTCAATGAATGTGGAACCGCTGTAAGACAATGAGATAAGGGCGACATAAAAAAACAACACAAAATTACCAGTAAATTCACTGTTTGTCTCGGTAATTATGTAGATGTAAATTAATTTAGCATAATTAGATGCCACTCCATGTTGCTGTATCCCGATATGGTTCCGTGCTGCTCCTCACAGGAATTCTCAAATGTAAACCGACAGAGTGAAATTTAATTAATATTGCAATGGACGCAATATCCAATTCTAATAGGCCGATCGATAGATGTTGAAATGAGCTAGTTTACAAACTGTTGGTCGAATAATTTTATTGAACTAGAAAACATACATGTCAAATGCCATCCAGAATACAGTAAACAGGCTTGCTGTTCGCTTAAGAGAAGCATGAAAGCAATAATACTATACAAACTAAACAACACAAAGAAAGTCACACACACAAATTAAACACAACGAAAATCACATATACAAATTTAACAACACAAAGAAAGTCACACACACAAATTAAACACAACGAAAGTCACATATACAAATTTAACAACACAAAGAAAGTCACACACACAAATCAAACACAACGAAAGTCACATATACAAATTTAACAACACCAAGAAAATCGCACACACAAAGTATACATGTATCCGTGCACAAATCTGAGAGAGAACGAAGCACTACGAAATACTTAAATACTGGTGCAGAGGTGTGTCTGGTGCAGGCACAACACACTGGCAAGCTTTCAAGAACGAGTATGTTGAACATTGCGTTGCCTCGTACTCTTCACACAGCTAAAATAGACGCGTCTGCTGCTCACGACTTTTCCCTTGGCTCACACAAGATTGGTGTTGAAGATTGACGGTTATTGCTTCTTGGTGGAGGAGAGGAATAAGGAGATACAGCACACGATTGTCCATCATTGCGCGGAGATTGAAGCGATTATGCCAGCCTTCAATTATTAGTCCTAGCAGGTTTTCTGATGCTGCTGACTGACATGTTCTTCCTATGATTCACGTGTCTTCTAAGTATTTGAAAAGCGCTGGAAAGCTGAGTGGACGTTTCAGTCTTGAGGCACATTGAGTCTTCATCTATGTGCCTTTTTGGCAGATAAGCAAGGTACAGTAGACTCAAACTGTGCGTGGCTAACATCTGGATAACTCATGATAAATACATAAACTGATATTACACAACACGACGTAATAATTCGAATATGATAACGATAACAAGCATATCTCAGACACCTCATATTCAATGTACGACTCTGATTTCGTGTACGAAATAACCAGCTCTGTACGAAACGACCTGTGTGCGAAATGCCTGTGTACGAAACAACCGCACACCGTATATTTCCTCACCGTCAGGCTAGACAGAGTATTCGTTGCAATGAGGCATCTGATAAGAAGTAAAGAAAAGTCTTGCAGAGTATTATTGGCATCTCTTTTGATAACTGGCCATCCAAGAACACGGTCTATTTTCGCAATTGATACCTTGTGCGTATCACCACATTTTTCCTGTAATAAAGCCCTTGCCTTATAGTTAAAGTAATCAATAAGGTACAACTGTCTGCGTTCGTTTTTTCTAGATGAAGATAAATTGCACCAAACAGCAATTATTTTATCTCGTTTATATTTTTAGGTCATCGCTGACAAAGCTGCTTTCTTTTTATTTTTCGAGAAAACCATCTGCCGTATGAGTTATAAACGGTTTACGCCATGCCGGTAGCCGCTTTTGCATAGTGAATAGCTGCACGAAAGTGCCAATGAAATAAATGTCCACCCTAAACACGGCAGTCCTATGTTGACAGACACAAAGGCTACTTACACTGAAGTTATGTTTACTCCTGACGAAGTACAAAAACGTTACCGAGGGTAGCCTTTTGATATTGTACTCCTGACGAAGTACAGTAGACGTTCCACCGAGACTGGTAAGCGTTTATGAACTATTTTGCATGATGAACTGAGTAGAACCATGTTTAACTGCGTTGAGCCATGTTGAACTATGTTGAACCATGTTGAACCATGTTTAACCATAGTACAAAAACTACAAACAAATAGTAAATCGTAAATGAACTATTTTCGTTATCAACACAAATATACAATAATAACGATCTCACGGTACATTCAATACACATTCAATACAAATTCCAGATACATTCAATCCACACACGCTTGTGCGCTCCTTTCTCTTAGACGGCCTGGCTCGCAAAGAAAGCTTGATCGAATGTTTTAAAACCCCGTGGTCAAGCCTTTTAAAACAACTGGCCAACCCCCAAGATGTATATATAACTTTTTAAAACCTATTACCGTAAAACGCTAAGGTTCATACTCGGCCCCTTTAGAACCTCCGGCCAACTCCAACGATGTCACGTTACAACCTAAACTAATGGCCTCAAAGGTCATGTGTAGCTCATTGTCGGCTCATCCGACCTGCGTCGAGACCAACAAAATAGCAATCAGTGATATCCAATGCTTATTCGTAGCAACAAATTAATTGCTTCACTGGCGTGCATTCAATACCTACGTAGTTCAACCAAATCGATATGCCCTCACCCAACTTTAACCCTTTTAAACAGCATAAATTTATTGATCTAATAGCCCTAGCGCAACCATGGATCCAGGTGAGGTGAATGAATTAGTCATAGCTAACAGAGCAACATCTATAAATTCAGTACTAGTTGTGTAATGCAATGTATTATTTGCTGCAGAGTCTATGCGTTATTACGCTGGTAATATCGACGAGTTTCTTAGATTATGATGTTATGAAGGAAACATAATCGCACCGCGCATATTTAGAATGCTGATGAGTATTTTAGTTGAAGTATTTTATCAAGGCAAACATCAATACGCTAATACACATCCTTAAAATAATAAATGATATGTTGGTCTACCAAACGTTTTGATAACAGGTGATCTGAGTAAACGTTTTTATCGACTAAATTCGTGTCGGCACATACGCAATTCACGACATTTTCCACTCCAAATTTTTCCGAACGTAAATTGCTAACGTTATCAGAAAAAAAGACTCTGTTGCATCTATCTCTACCTTGCATGCTATGTTATTGCACGTCATATCCAGTGTTTGATTTAGAGAGGTTGCCAAATAGGCATTCCAAGACTGCTACGCTTGCTTGGGGTAATCGTGTCGATAGACAATAATACATGGTAACCTCCTAAATGACTGATGCGACTGAAAGAATATGTTGGAATGTGCAGTATGGCATGAAAGCTCGCAGCATAGCTCGAAAGAAATTTAAAATGTGCATTACAGCGAGAAATAGCCAATGACGCCCGAGTCATTTGTAACGCGATCTACGTCTATATTTAATGACACCTAAGTTTTCTTAAGCAATACAAAGCTATGTCATGCAATAATTTGCAGTTTGTAGTGTATTCCATAGTAGCTAGGTGGCGCTCATGGATGATTGTTTGCTCATAGCTTCAATGAAACATTTGAAATCCTTTCTCGGCATAATGCATTTGCTTATTATCTGTACGTGATTGCCATCATAAATTTCAAATTAGTTACTGTGACACGCTATATTTTCCAATTATTGTGACACTGCAAATACCAGGACATGTAGCAGTTGGTGTTTTATATGGCAGTGGCTGTTATGGTTACTTATGTTATTCGTGCATTGCGTCGATATCACCATGAGTTTACCATCATTACACATAATACGTTGGGGTAATGTGTTTAGCGAGCAACAAATATAGTATGTTAGTTCACATTGTAGTAAGTGATTCGAACATTGGTTGCTGCATTCTTTCTTCATTATTGCATGTATCCTGGGACAGTCTGGTTATTGATCAGGTGTCAGAGTGTTTACGGACCATAAACAAGTATAAGTCAATAAGGAAAAAGCTATATTACCTATGAATGAGGAGGGACTGGATTCCTTAATGCTATTGGTTTGTTTTTGCTTTTGAGAAGTTGCATTGCTTAATGCTGAAATCATGCCACAGCGGCATCTACAAATATACTCGATGATTATAAGGTGCTTCAAGAATTGCTTGAAAGGATTAGAACAATGCGATAGATGATTGTGTATACTTAATAAAGAAAGCAAGTAAAGATTATTTCACTATTTAACCCTAACATGCCTGCAAAAGAGACAAAACAAGTCAAACAACTTTTGCTTTACTCCCTTACGCGTTAGGATAGTATGTTAGTAATTGCAGCTATTACTACAACGATATCTCTTTCCCAATATTGTAGCAGCAGTAACGCCGACATGAGGCACACCTTGCGGTTCATCATACATGACACATACTTTATTTATGATATGCGATGCTGTTTCAATTCAACTTATATAGCATATATAATGCTATGATTATTATAGAAGTTTAAGTAAATGCCTGTAATTATCGCTCAGGTATGAATAGTTCTCTTTAATGCAGGCCTTGATATAAGCAAACCAGAAACGCACCCCTCATCGGTTGGAAATTGGCTGCTTATCTTTCTGCCTTTGAAGCCGTGAAAAATGATTGGAATAAATCGCAAATATCTCTCATTTAGAACAGCATTCGACGTTTTATTTAGTTATACCTGTAATATTCATTTAAACGAAATACATCATAGAGGCGAAATATAAGAGAGCACCCAGAACAATTTATATCACATGCATATATGTCAGATTGTGGCTCAACTATTATGCCTTTTATGCGGACCGTTTCAGTTTTCGGACGAAATAGATACGCTGCAAGCTTAGGGACTGGAATTCTATTTATCACTGTTTATGTATGACATGTGCGTCTCAAATGTCACTGCATACCATGTATGAATTTGGTAGGTTCAATCATCATTAAATGAGGCAGGTGGGTGGCTGGCAGTTTTTTTACCAGTCTTTATTAAGCGCAATCAGTCATCTTCCTTTATGTCAGTTGTTTCCCTGATATTAGTAACAACAATATTACCGCCCACACTCTATGGGAGAGGCCGCAAGTCTCTACAATGCAAAGAAAATCGCCATCTAAATCTTGCGCCATAACTTGTGTGTGGCTTATTTGTTGAGTATAGCAAACATTCGGTCTCCAAAGGATACGTATGTTTGCAAACGAACCAAGGCAATCAGTGTTTTTGCGAGGTAACAGATTTCCTTTGAATTGATGTCTAAAATTGGGTTATATTGATTACAGGGAATTAACTGGAGTGAATGAAATGAAACGGCGATACCTTACCCCTAGAGAAAGCTCTACCAAGAAAGAAAACTCCAAACACCCATTTGCCTTGGCGTGCACAGGGTGCCTTTGATTATATAATTTGTGAGGCCCAGACAAAAAGGGCACTCAGTCAAAGATTACTGGTCTTAACGTAACCGCATATTAGTATAAAATACAATGCCAAACTAATCAAGATCTGTATATATATTTCAATAGCAGTAAACATCGACTTTTTATTTGTTTTGTGCTACGTCGATTGCAAACAGGCTTATGGCTAGATCTGTATAACGGAGTTAGTTACTTACTTATGTACTGTTGATCCAGTAAATGTTTTTGCTCTGTCCTTATATTTTGTGTAATGTTAAAGTTTGTCCACATGTATACTACACAAACGCATTGACCTGTGGTTTACTGTTTGGTGAGCTGTAACATAGCTCCATGAAGATCAGCGCATAGCACGCCTAGCAATCGGTTAAATTGATACATGTTTCCGCTGAAAGATGAATGTCGGGTATACAAAAATGCCGAGGCTCTGTTCAGCCTAGATAGCGCGGGTAACTTACGATTATGATTTCTAGGTCCGGTCATTATGATGTTAATACATTTGGGATAGTTGCGCTAGCAAATTACTATCGACGTCTGAGCATTCCACTAAACTTTTTAATTAATACGCCAAAAATGCCTATGAAAAGTTCCACGATGTGCTGCATTGTGTCGCTGCATAAAATGTTGTACAGCATAGAAAGTTATAATCAACGCCAATTACGATTTACGGCACGCTAATTCTTGCGTCAGTCATTGGTAGATGAATTATGCATTAATAATAAACCACAGATATAAAGTTGTGATTTTGTTGTGAGGCTGGTTATGCATGTGGGATTCCAGTTGTTATTTTATGCTAAGCGTGGCCATTGTTGTGGGCATTTCCACGAGCTGGAGCCGCGGTTTCACTCACTAGTGAGAGGTTTCACGATGTGAAGCGCAGAAGTCTATGCAAGTGTTGAATAATGAATAATATATCTGGTAAAGGTTCCATTAAATCTTTCTTGTTCTTTGTTATGTCCCTCAAAAGAGCCCTTGCCCCTGGTCCGATGAGCTCGTCGACGTGGTGCTCGTAACAAAAGATCCTTGTTCATATAATTGATAGATAATTCTCTCAGGGTTCGAATTATGGTGATGAGTGTGAGTGCGACCTCACTGAACAGTACAAAGGCAAAGTGTAAATATTAATTGAACATTGAAAGAAAATCAAGACATTACGAATTTTGTGTTGGGGTATGCTATCCCCAAACTTGTCTCTGTAATATTACCATGCCGCACCGCTCTCCCGAATCTCCCGCATGATAGCGAGTTGTATCGGTGAACTTCTTCCTATATGATGACTATGCAGTAGGATCGGCGCGTGTCTGAAGTAAATCGTTTAAGTCCCGCGCTGTTAAATTATTCGTCACATCTGTCTGTGGTTGGATGCACTTAAGGGAGCAATCCAAGCCTCACAATAATCCTCATCCCACACCGTCGCGATATCACCTTGATGTTAAAAATGATGTTATACCCCAAAATTATCTTTATTTATGGGATCTGTCACTGCTGACGTAATAAATGCATTATTTAATTTTACGTGCAGCTGGTTAGAGGCCCGATACGATGTTTTGTATAGACTATAAGGTTTAACGTTTGAATTCAAACCCCAGAAAGAAATAACGCTTAAATCGGCAAGTACATTGTTGCAGGTTATTATGAATATCATTTAGTTCCTACCTACTGTAATGCACTACCCAACTTTTTCTCGCCTAGTGGCAACTTATGTTACAATATTCATGCTATAAACAAAACGCCAAAATGTAAACAAGCCTCGGTAAAGAGATGCTACATTTTTTATATCCCGCAGAAGCAATTGGCCAAGCTGTTTTAAGTGACTTAAAGTTGAAAAATACTGAAAGGCACGTTATGAACAGCTCAACTAAACTGAACAAACTGAACAAACTGAACAAATGATGCACGAGTCCCTGTTTAACCTGAGGCATTTCAAAAAAAAGCAAGGTTCAATATATTTGCTTCATGATTACATTGCATTCATCAAGCTTCAGTGAAAAACGACGAACCTACTGTTGTAAGGCCGCCGGCTTTTACGAGCAGCACCGAATTAACTCCCTTCATTATTAGGAATGTAAATAAGAGACACCAGGTTTGACATATCTCATATATATTTATTCGAAAAAAGATGCACCCACAAGGCTATCATAAAACCTAGATACTGTCTATAATCAAGCATTAACCTGTCGGTTCTCGACGTGTCATTTTTGAAACAACTGTATATGGCAATGTGACCATTAGTATGCATGTGAGCTCTGTTGGAATGCTACATCCATAAGAATGATATGTATATATGACAGATCGGAAATAGTGTCATACTTATCGGTAATTACTGGTCCATTAAACACACTTACTCATTGCATTCTTAATGAGCGGTTACTTGCGGGCGTAATTTTAGCGGACGATACTATCAAATAACTTGCACAATTTGACAGATGTCGCGCAAAAATGTTTACTTCGTGCACAATACAACCATTTGCTGCGTATGATTCCTGTACGCTTGCAGCTATTTAAATGATCCCTTAAATTCAAATAACAAGATTGGTTACTGATTCACTACTCCTATAAATTCCCTGTAACTCACTGTTCCCTCGTAATTAAGCCCTAAGTAGGCGTTCAGCTTGACGTAGGTAATTATTATTCAATAGCAACTGAGTTTCCATGCGTTCCGATGGAACTTCAGCTGTATTGCTCCAGCGCGCAATCACCCACATATCAATAAAACCAAACCGTTGCCGAAAGAAAAACTATCGGGACCTGTTGGTTAATATGCTGCATGCATAATTAAATCCAAGGAATGCTTCCTCCATTATCATCAAGCACGATTTATAATCGCTCTCTCATGCTATGAAACACCGCAATCTACGTAGCCTGGGTAACGTCAAAGTGATACAGGCTATGATGCGGGCGTATTGACAATATAGTGATGTTATTTGCGAAGAGAATATGTGACCCAATTCATTGAAGGATGTTGGCTCTGGAGGTTCGTGGTAATATAGAATACTGCACAGTAGTAAATCTTATGTGGACGGGTGCGTGGACTTGTATGACTTGTTACAGAAGTCGACGTTGATGTGTATGAATGATTATATCTCATATATATCATATGCCGAATACAATAGCTCGGAGTCTATTGTACATTCACGTAACCCAGACCGGCAAATGTCGACTTCTTATCATGGAATGCGTACATTCACACAACACATACAGCCGAAATACGCGACATGCAATACTCTCTTTATTTTCTACCTGCTGCCATGAAAACTGATACGATGGCGGCATTACTCTCAAGCACATTTTAGGCTCAAAGAGAGGACAGAGAAGCGATGCTCATACATCAGTGAACAGCTTCGTGCATGACACAATGAATGATTTAGTTGCAACAGTAAGTTAATTATAAGTTTCAATAAACCTGCATCTGCATACATCGCCCCTCTCACTCCAACTTACCTCATAAATCCAGCATTACAGTGAGAATTTACACTTGCCAACCAAACAATAATTGAGACCTCATGTAATATATTTTCCTATGAATGGATTAATACAAAGTGATGTTTCTCATCCTCATTGGGCATGATATTTGATAATTAAATACTACAAACTGCAATGCCATAACCGTACACGTCTAATGATAGTCATTGCATACACAAAACCAGTCACATATTAGTGGTTTGATAAGAAATTGTTACTTGACATATTGCTCGAATAACAACAGGCACACACTCGACTCGTAAGCTACATGATGGTGGGCTTCCATAACAGCTGCATGGAGTGTACATGATGTTCCTCCTTCTATCTGCACAGAACTTCACCGCCCTAAATGTCAATATCGGAGAAATAAGGTAAAACAAAACACCCATTCTTCGATTTCCACTTTATTTGCCTGTAATAAGGTTTTACAATGCTTTTATATTGTTGCACACATGTGACATCGACCATTTTTATATTCGATTTGCATTTTGTCTCACAAAATACTTCACCGTTTAACCAATTGTGTAAATGAGCCATTCTCTAGTTGCAATAGAAATCGGTTCGTCTTATTTTCTATGGAACATTATTTGATAAAAAAAAGAGAAACGGCATGTATATAGTCTCCAGATTCTGAGTATTGTTTTTAAATATCTATGTTTTATCCGCGTCTTAAGATTCATTGTACTTAAGTATTCAAATCATTGGTTTGCAATAATGGTTTCCATTTACACAGAAATCAGACAGAATGCTGATGAGTCACTAAAGAACCGGGTCAGGTTGTGAATGTGGAAGGTAGATTTATCAGCTCCATAGAAGGCAAATAAAATACACTGCCTAGTATGCTAGGCCAACATCAATATTATTTAGTTAAGAATGTACTTATGTTCAGATATGTCCATTCAATATGCATTGTGTTTGGATGTTGCCCCTTTTCAAACTTGCCAAGTACATTTCAGCCAAAAGAGTTAATTCAATAAACTAGTGTTGCAGTATATCATATGTTTATACTTCAAAGGCATCGTGTAATTAGTCGGTAATAGAGAACTGTAATATCTTCATACGTTGCTGTCCATTTTATACTGCAATTTCAAAGATGCATCTAATTTATTTTCCACCAACATTAAATCCACGTCCGATAAATGTAATATTTTGCAATAGATCGAGAGCAAAAGGATTCTGTAGGAATGCGAAAAATTACATTTTCTTGCGGATTAATTCCATTCATTTCACGTATAATGTCTATAGTAATTGCCTTTATGTAGGTGTGATTGCCTAATTAATTGAGGAAGGTTAAATTAGACCACATCGTCTTGTGCAGTCACTATGCAAGATGTTGTTGTTACAATTAATACCGAAAGGACAATTAATCGAAACATTATACCAAGAGCAAGGTGTTTTAGTTTGCCATTAAACATATATTACCGTCGAGACCAGACAATGAAAATAATCAAATTATATGCAATCTATATTATTTGATACAGCGAGAAAGAATCGCGGTATAATATATAAAGGGGTTAGCTTGACTAGAATATTATGCGCTCAACAAGGCATTCCATTAATATTTCATACGCAGTTTTCATCCCGAGCCCCTGAGAACAACTTGAAAGCATAAGCAATTTCGTGTGGATTATTGCGTGGCGTTAATGAAATACTACTGTATTATCAAATGCCAGGGCAATCATTTCATATCACGGCATATCGTTACATTACTTGATGAAGTTCTGTGAACAGCTTTGTTAAGTTATACAGGGTTTTCAATTTTATAGTTTACCGTTCCAGTAATGACGATTCATTTTGGCCTCCTGCTCTGCACCATTACAGTTTGCGTGAAATGTCATTAAATTTTAAAATAAACAAATGTCAAATAGAAAATTCGATTATACAGTGTACTTTCGATTGTCCACATAAAAAGACGTCTGGCGCGTTGCCCAACATGCGAATATATGTAGCGTTTGCAAAACGGCATACATATAACATATGCGCAATAATAATATTAGATGCCACCAACAATTGGCAGCAGTATACCGACAGTGCCCTAGAAGTTTTTGGATAACTGTTTCAACAATCAGCATTTACTGATTGCGTGCAAAAGCAAGATGGTCCTAAATTTGTTTAATATTGCTGTCAGTTCTACAATTGGTTACTAATAATGAACATTTGCGGTAGTGAACGGGTCAAATATCGCTAAGAAATCTTCAAAGACTCATGTTATTCGTTGGATAGGTATTAGACATAACTGGTTGCCGGATTTGTGCATAAGTCAGCATACATATCGAGAATAGCAAATGACTGCTCGTGATTAAAGATGCAGCCTGTTATTTTTGTTATCGAGTGATATACGCATGAAAAAAAAATCCTAAGTTAAATCACTTATTCGGATATGGAGGAACATATGCATGAGTTGCAATGGGTTGCGGTAGCCACAATAATTTTTAGGGAGCTCTAGTATTTTAGCAGACAATTATGTCTGAAGAAAGTAACCGAGATAAGTTTTGGTGTAACACCATATTGACAACACAATGAAAGAATAAAACTGTGCAGATGGTTCCTGCAGAGTTATGATTGATATGCGAGTACTATATTTGGACATATATGAGTACTTAATGGGGAACATTTACAGGGCTCAAGCAAAATGCAAAACTCACGAGGGTCAAAACGCAAGTGTCTCCTAAACGTTAAACATTGTTAACAGAACTTTGCCTGATCTATACTGTACTATAGGTCTAGGATATACTTAGAGACAAGGTCATAGATGTTCCAAAACTTCCCTGAAAGTGGCGCATAGTGCTGCTACCATTTTGATATATAGAAGTAGTATTAATGGGTCGCAAAGAGCCGATTGTCAATGCATCATCCCCTGAGTCTATGCAATATAAACGTAAACAAGAGTCTAGCGACTTCTTAATAAACCAGAAATAGTTTAAACAGGCTGCATGCTCTCATCTGCATCCTCATCCAGGTAAACTCCAAGAAAATTTAATAACATCGCTGTATCTATTGTTGATATAAAAAAGAACATGAGCGCAATAAAAAACGGAGGGGGCGCTCATTATGTCTTGGCAGTTTAATCAGACCGCCTGCCGCGCGCTCAATCTCCATCAAGGTAAATTCAACGTCGATTTAAAGAACAGATTATTACTGGTCAACTGCCGAGAGGCTTATTCACCGTAAGCCGCAAACCACACTATCAGTTACCAAACCATCGATGTTCTGGGCGACAAGTGGCCCAAGAATAGGTAGCAAATCTTGGAGCACAATTACTGCAGATAAATTTGGTACATGTTAAATTCCCTCTAATTATCATGCAATCTGTTGAACATATGGCTGCACCAGTTCTTGAAGCGTTCCAAAGTAGTACGCAGAAAACAACTGCCAGGATTTATGGTGATCATAACACTTCTTGGCACATTGTTGAGCAGTGTCTGACAGCCAACCCATTCGATAAACCAACCTTTTGAAGAATGTTTCCCAGTTCAATTCCACAAATGTTTTGATCAAGTTCATTTCATAGTGACCGTCTCCTGTCTTCAGTAGAACCCAATCAAATTCAAGAAGAAACCCAACATCATCCTCAGGGTGGTCACAAGTGGCATGGTTTTGGAAGGCTTTGGTTCCCATAAATCCTCTTTTACAAACAAGGCAGACACGGTAGTCCTTCACTAACTGTGACACTAACCCATATGGCAAGCCATCGCAGCAGAGAACTACCCAATGTCGATCTCGGCCACCATATCGAGAGATGCCAACCTCTTTGCCAATATGTCTCAAAACCTTTGCAATGTTGTCGACTGAGTTTGGATTGACAAATACAGGGTCCAGCATAGTTTTTCGGTGAGACTTGCCCTCTTTGTGTCCATGAGGAACATGTTCGAATCTGCTCTTCTCAGCTTGTTTACGGGGCTTTTGCTTGGGGGCTGTAAGAGCGGCAGTGTCAAAGCGTTTTACAGTTGGAACTTTCTTGGGCGCTATATGGCACGTTGAATTGTTTTCTACTGGAACATGCATTTTTTCCATGCAATGTGTGCACTTGCGTTTTGTTTTTTCGACTTGCTGGTGACAAGAGGGGCATTGTCGAAATTTGGTTGCCAGATCAACATTTGCAGCTATCTGATCGATGGTATCGCTGCATTGTCCTTCCTTGACTTGTTGCTCAGCCAGTACTTCCTCAATGGCTGCCTGAACAAATAAATAGAGTTGTTCGTGATGAATTTCTTTCATGGAGGCAGCATATTCAGAGTCTTCACCATCTGGATGCTCACACATTTCAGATATAAGATCTTCATTGCCTTGGGTTTTGAGCCATTTGCCTGGATGTAAATCCTTCCTATTCTGATACATAGTTGTCTCAGTGAGCTGTACAACAGAGACAGTTGTAATCACTGATACCTTGACCTTATTTTGAGGAGAAATGTTCCAGGACTTGCCTATAATTTGTTCATTGTCAAACATACAAATTAAGTCACCAGGAGGGCAGATGGGCTTTTCTGTTGCCTGGTAGTCAAGCCATTGGGAAAGAGCTGCATACTGACCACTGGCTGAGACAGAGCCTATCATGTTGATGGCCAGTTTACTGTTTGTTATTCCAAAAACGTTGATGATGATGGGGAATGACAAGGGACCAATAAAACTAGCCTTCCTCAGTTTTGCCAGAAGCTCCATCACTAGCCCTAATTGATAGGCTTTTTGGTTGACCAATAGTTCACCAAATTCAATATGGCAAAGTCCTCTGAGAAACTTGACATATGCAAAGCCAGCATTGTGCACAATATCTTGTGGCACAAGGGACACTAATTGATCAATGCTTGAATATTGATCACTCGACTTGTGCATCATTTGATCAAGGGATCCTCTCTCTAACACACCAAGAATAAAGTATAGCTTCCCCCGATGATTCTCAGGTAAAGTCTTAACCAGTCCAATAATCAGGTCGACCCTTTCCTCAGGGGGAAGTTTGGAGCACTATTCAAGAATCGAACCTGACTTGCCATGATATTGGGTCCATCGATATGTTGTGATAGCTTCTGTCTTCTGTCTCTTTGCTGGCGACCCAATCATATCAGAATGTGAAAACTTCTTACAAAGCTGGCTGATACTGTCATGCGCCACAAATGTTGGAAGCTGTGTAGTAGTAGCAATTGTTTTCTCTTTTTTCTTGGGCTCTTTTGACTCGATACATTAATGTCACATGCCTTGCACATAGCAAATTGGGAAAGATTGCAGGGTCTTCACATGTCTCTTCAACACCAAAGAAGGATTTGAACTGTGGAGCAAATCTAAATTTTGACCCTGGAGATTTCACGGCAGGTTAAGCGCAAATCCGGCATAACTTGGCTAGTACCGCACTGTGAGAGTCCTCGTATGTTTGTTGAGAAAAAGACTGTTCATGCACCATGTCTACAGGAAATAATCACAAAATAGAGAAGAGAGCTTGCTTAACATGCATTAAATCACTTATATTAATCATGCACTTAACTAAGAATAATTAACATGCCCTTCATCACTTAAGTAGTTACTTAATGTCAATGCATTTACAGATAAGCTTGAACCTGTAACCTTAGTAAAGAATGGTGGCCATTAATTTATTATTACTTCTGGGTTGAATCTTAATCAGTGTTTGAGAATTGTCTCAAGTCAATTGTAATTTGTTAAAAATTTAAAATTAAATTTACAAATGCAGTATTCATGCAACTCTTTTGGACAGTTTGACATAGCTCACACAAGAATTCCTGGACAGAGAGTGATTTGAGAAATGTGGGATCGAAAGCCGTCAGTAAGGGCTCATGGCGGGAGAAACCCGACTACCGGGCTCCTACTAATCACTACATTTTGCAAAGATCGTCGGTGTAATTATATATATATCTTGGTCATTAAACTCTAGGATAACTCACAAATACATAACACGTTATTTCGCTTCAATGTCGCGCTTATAAAATGATTAAAATAGCATATTTCAACTTACCATTTGGAGCATAGAATTCGTTGTTTTCCGCCATTTTCGGGTTGTTTACATAAAATTCAGCGCGCGATAGTCCGGTTTGTCGATCGCAGGCGTCATCAATCAACCAACATCGTTATGATCCACGCAAATTATATAAAATAGTCGAAGAAAACAGGGATACTGTAGTTATCATTCTGAGTAACCACGCTGCTGATGGTGGGATAGAATTCTATCCCATATTACGAAGAAAATTTCAGGATGGAATTCCATCCAGTCCCTGACTGGTTACGGGACAAAGGAATGGAAATAGAAGACGGTATTTACCCTTATAGGAGCACCTATGATTTTGAAAGTTATTTTGGAGGAGACAACCTACCCGTCAATTCACCCAAAGTCACCAAGGACCAAAAACACGTGCCGTTATCAGTGAGTGTATGCAGCAATGTACCTGATTATACAGAACCAAAATGCTTTGTAACGGAAGGAAACCCACAAACATTGATTGACAGGATGATGATGTACATAGAGGAGATATCAAACGCCGCCTATCTACTGATGCTTGCTCAATACGAAGCTACACTAACCCAGTTACAAGAGAAAATCGATGAAGCCCAAAACAGGACCCAATAGCCAAAGGAGAACACCAATTGCAGAAATAACAGGGCAAATTTGACAACTATTTACACGTACTACCGTTAGTCGGATTCAACTCATCAAATTATGGCCTCATCGTTGTGAAAATACCGTTGACAACTTACATGCAAGAACATTCAGCACTCAAGTATACCATCAAACGAAATAACTCATTCATGTGCATTGAAACGGACCATGTACGGTTTTTGGATATCACCAACTTTATTGCACCTGGATATACATACGATAAATACCTACGAGCCTTTCAATGTGAACAGAAAAAGGGATATTTCCCGTATGAATGAGTGACACTCGATCGTTTGAACAATACAGAATTACCAACCCATGCAGCTTTTTATAGTGCGTCAAAACAAGAAAACATTACAGCTGACTTATACGCTGAATTTCAAGAAGCGTGGGAAGCAGGTCATATGCAGACTTTTAAAGACTTTTTTGCTATATTACAACAATTTAGATGTCACACCTTTTCTTTTTACAGTGAAAGAGGTATAGATATGTTGAAGGAGGGAATATCAGTGCCCGGATTAACCATGTGATATTTTACCTTACCCAACGAAAAAAACCACGACATCCATTGGTTGATAAAAAATGGAATAGTGGGGGGACCCTCAATAATCTCTCATGGTTACCACGAAAAGGGAAAAACTGACATCAGGCGTCAACAGAACGGAAATGAAGCGAAGTTGTGTGAAGGAATCGTGGGTTACGATGCAAACGCGTTGTATCTGGGGGCGTTGTCTCAACCCATACCTGCCAGCTTTCCTACCTGAAGACGCGCCTGAGTTTAAACCAATACAGTCTCAAAAAGGTGGTATAGCAGATGAATGGTTGGCTTGGATAGCACATAGCTCACAAAACCAAACACAACACCATCTAAACAGAGGGAAAAAAGGAATAGGAGCCCGGCGATTGCCCGTAGATGGTTGGTGCAAAGAAACTCAAACAGTGTATCAGTTTCATGGATGTGTATGGAATGGTTGTCCGTGTCTGCAATTGACCCATAGACCCATCAATGGAAAACTAATGAGTGATTAATGTGCCAAAATTAGGATTAGGATATAATGTCGTAGTTGAATGGGGCTGTGAATGGACGAAAAAACGGAAACAGGCCCTCACATCAAAGCGTTCACGTACAGTCGACCTCACTGTCGGTCAGATTTAGACCAACGACAAAAGACTCAGAGCCAAGAACGAATTTACCCCAAACCTGCTTGAATTCGACATGGCCAAAACCACCATTGATCTCAACTTACCCCAACAAATAGTTTTTTTTGATTATCAATACGCCAAATTAAGAATGCTTGAAATTTACTATGATTGTATTGACAAGTATGTCGCAAATCTGATTTTGCCTATGTACAGATGGACACTGATGGTAGTTATATTACCCTTAGTAGTAGTCATCTAACGGATGTCATCAAACCCAACATGAAAGAACAATTTTACCGAGAATACCCTCAGTGGTTGCCAGCTGTAGCGTTTGATGATCACACCAACAACTTTATACAGTGTAAAACGAACGGAACCCCGTGGGTACCTCAACCGTGCTGTGTGACCCGCCAAAAGTATGATAAACGTACCCCGGGGTTAATTAAAGAGGAATGGAGTGGAGATGGTTTTATCGGACTGTGCAGTAAAACATATTACTGTTATGGAACTACGGATAAAGCCAGGTGTAAAGGACTCAATAAACGTCAAAACGAACTGAACAAGGGGAAATATATGAATGTGCTGAGAGAACAAAAATCGGGTCGCGGTGTGAACCGTGGCTATCGCGTTAACAAAAACACAATGTATTCGTATAAGCAAATTAGAGATGTTATTTTTAAACCAGCGGTAACGCCATTTTAGCCAGACCACCAAGCACATTACCAATTCTATGCCCACGATGACTCCTTGCACCAGAAAACACGGTGAGTCCACCACCCGTTTGGTTCAGATATTACGGGGTGTAAATATCCGTCATGTTTTTCAAAATATATCTTTCTTGGTTTTACGGAAATGTAACGTCACTGTCACTTTACCACATTCGAATGGTATGGGTCCACCCGTGTCATTTCGATTTCTATAGTAGAAAAAGTCTTGGTGGCTATTGGGTAATAAAATATCTTTTTATATGTGGGGTTGTTCAACTGACCGCGACGATCGTGATGGATTGGAATAATACGCAGTAGGGGAACCACAGTGTCTCCTACCACCTGAGCTTCGATGAGATTACAATAGACATAAAGTTCGTACAAACCTCGATCAGGGTCAACAATGTGCTGACCTACTTGACTATTCTCATAAATCCCCATTTTTGGCGCAACCCCTCGTCCATGTAAACTACAACTGACTCATTGTCTAGGGTCATAGTTGCTCTCGGTCGTGTTGATAGTAGGTGAGACCCACTCGCTCCTCATTTTTCTCCTTTAACTTGGCTGCAAAGGCTTCTATCAATGATCCGGTCGAATTAAAACCTGGGGTAATGTGAAAATATTTGGGAAGGGCCCCCTCAAATTCACTCACAATGTCATATCGCTCGCTGCAACAGACATCAAGGAGATTAAACGCACTAGCCACGCGATCCATGACGACAAACCCCTCGTCCTCAGTAACATTGTACCACTTGTAAGGGTACTGAATTTCCGCTAAACCCACTTCCCAAGCCCCTTCCAACTGTACAGCTTTATGGAGTTAAGTAAAGTGACGTGTCAACGTATTGTTGGGATGATAATTCATTGAACTGTTGGAAGGCAGGGTCAGAAAGAAACTCATGATGGTGATGACTTCAAACTCAAATCAAGCTCTTCTTGGTTTCATGGAAATGTAAAATCACCATCACATATCCATCTTCAAATGCTACGGACTGACCCGTATCGTCTCTTATATCAATTTCTATGGTAGAAAATGTTTTGGTGCCAACAGGGTAATAAAATATATGTTCGTATGTCTGGGTCACCATTTTGTGTATCCGATTGTAGTCCACGGGAACTGTGCGTTACAAGGGGGCCATCGTGTCACCAACCACTTGCGATTCAATTATACTACAATAAACGTACAGTGCGTACAACCCTCGAAATAGGCTTGTATTCAGTTTGCGAATCGTAAAGGGAAAGACATTCCTCACACCGCAATATTTGACGAAGATCTTCGGTCATGACAACTTAAAGTTTGGGTCGGTTATTTTTACATTAACGGTCTGAATTGAATTGAAATCGAACAACGCCGTCTATCAAGTGATCAGCACTGTAGGAACCGGGGGTCAGGCGAACGACCAAGGACTCGACCAAAGGCTCCCCTTCTAAGGGTCTGTCTATCGTATGGTACCAGGCTCGCTGATCCACCATGACAAAACCCACGTTCTCCCCGATGCTGTACCAGGAAACAGGGTACTGAATTTCCGCTAAGCCCACTTCCCAGTTGCCTTTTAATTGTATGGGTTTACACCACTGACCCAACTATTAAAACTTGCAGGGTAGCCAAACCACTTGACCAAATATTGTTTTTGTCCTTTCCATTTATGTCCTTTGATAATTTGCCTAACCCTTTACCATACTTTGTCATTCACTTTCTGTAATTCTTCTGCGAAAAATGTTCCCTGTAATACTTCGTCATTATCATCCTTTATCGTATACACATAAGGGGAGCCTAAGTGAACGCTCTCCACCGAAACAACTCCTCGCTCCAATTAGGAGTGTAACCTTTTTAAAATTTACCCTGTGCTTGACTAATGTGGACACAATCCCTGATATTATACCGAGGTCGTTCAACCCCGTCAGAGCATTCCCTGTATAATGTCATTCACGTGTCTTCTTGATTACGCAATATATTACATGTATGCATATATATGTATATAAAAAACACTCATATGTATGAATATTTAAAAATATATACATATATTGATATGTATAAAGATATAAAACATCGATATGTATGTTTACATATATATATATATATATTTATATATATATATATATTATTTATATATATATATATATATATACATACATATATATATATATATATACATATATATATATATATATATATATATATTCATGTATATATGTATTTAATTATATGTAAATACAATATATATGTTTATATGTTTGTATGTGCATATGTGTGAATATGTGTGTCTAATGCGCAATGGTGAAGGGTGTCATTGAATGCCGTATAAAAAGCAATGTTCTGCCAGAGAATTTGATAAGGCGTGGATTCGCATCGTAGCTAATATTACGAACATAGGTGATTATATCAGGCGGACACAGCAAACTGCAAACAGTCACTGTTTGGTTCAATATATGTGTATCCCCCCCTCCCCTCCCACGTTCTCACTTTTACATGACACCTACTGCGTGTCCGACTGGAACCGCTCATTACTATAATAGCCCATATATTGTAGTTTCTGAACAATTAAAAGCTACTTACGAGAACACTATATATATATATTCATGTATATATGTATTTAATTATATGTAAATACAATATATATGTTTATATGTTTGTATGTGCATATGTGTGAATATGTGTGTCTAATGCGCAATGGTGAAGGGTGTCATTGAATGCCGTATAAAGCAATGTTCTGCCAGAGAATTTGATAAGGCGTGGATTCGCATCGTAGCTAATATTACGAACATAGGTGATTATATCAGGCGGACACAGCAAACTGCAAACAGTCACTGTTTGGTTCAATATATGTGTATCCCCCCCTCCCCTCCCACGTTCTCACTTTTACATGACACCTACTGCGTGTCCGACTGGAACCGCTCATTACTATAATAGCCCATATATTGTGGTTTCTGAACAATTAAAAGCTACTTACGAGAACACTAAATTTGGACACGCAATTATACCATATTATCTGCGGGTTATAACATCATTATCGGACCCGAATACGGTACATCGCATAGTTGGTAATGCAATATGAACTGTTTATCCTCATAGACTGCATACGAGATCGTTAATTACAAAAAGTCTTGTCGCAATAAATGGATATTAACCAGCTGAATATGTCTACCAGATAACAACTCCCGAATAACTGCTTTGGCAATGCCTATCGACGGTCATAGCAACCATCAAATATAGTTAATGTTCTTAATTACGTCGGCGTTGGGGCAGAACAACAAAAATAACAACCACAATATCTGGCACAGAGAAAAATGATTGAGATCAAATTCATGATTTTGGTACAATACCGTCATCTCTGTAGGCATGCATAAACATATAAATAGATAGATTCATTTGCTCATATATATATATATATATATATATATATATATATATATATATATATATATATATATATATATATATATATATATATATATATATATATTCCTATCTATTAATGTATATATATACATATATATATATATGTTTATATATATGTGTATATATATATGTATATATGTATACACACACACATATATATATATATATATATATATATATATATATATATATTTATATGTTTATTTTATTTATATATATATATATATATATATATATATATATATATATATATATATATATATATTTTATATATATATAAACATCTGAACGACCCATGGAATACCTGCGCGTAGGGTTAGTGAAACACAAAAGTTTGGGAGTGCATGCATTCAAAATCAAACAATGCAAGGTACAATGCATTTGTGACACTCTGCTTCCGGTGGGAGATAATCAGGCAATCCGTTTTTTAATTCAATAAAAGTATATTTGGCGCTTTGGACTGCTTTCATTTAACGAGGCAAGTTCTTCTTGTTATTGCAGCGTCGGTCTTGTATTACAAGATTCTTTGACGGTTGATTGTTGATGGTAGTTGTCAAATAAAAATTTTAATTCGGCGCAGCTTAACCTACAACTGAACCTGCAAGCAAATGCCTGTTAGCGTTGAACTGAAGTTTTTACAGAGTAACGGCGTAGGTTCTAGGGCACAATATACATAACTACCTCCCAGTTGAAATATTTCGAAAACATAAAATGCTTATGAGATTGCATTGAGGAGGCAAAACATGATGGCTATACTTTGCGCAGCACAGCATATCAATGCCAATAATGCTAATATGAAGCCTGAAACCCGTGGCGTGTTGTTTTTTTGTTATATAGGCAATACCTTGCTACTTTATATCTAACTGAACAAAGCAGTAAAATGTCCACGTACACGCGCTGGTTAATATATTTACTCATTTCTAGCTTGTATTGGTTAGGGCCCCATCAGAAAAGATGGCAAATGTTTTAAGATATGACCGTGCCTACGAGATCACATTTTTTGTTAACTAGCCGTTCAAAATCAGATGGATTTTGGTGACCCATAAGATATAATTCTATAATGTTAGAAGTATTAGTAATTCGGTTGATGGAATGTCAAAAGGCGAATCATGATGCAAGTGTCTCTTGGCAACATATACTGCACATTCTTTATCACTAAAGCTTTATACTTCATATTTTATGGTTGACATGCACCACTAGCTAACAATTAGCCTCGTGTAGATATTTGAACGATAACAAGCAATCGTCACCCCAAGTGAATTACTTTTGATCGGAACCGTAGCCGATTACGATATGATCCCATACATACCTGTCGTATGTATCAGCATCCATTTGCGCGTATTTTTTTTTTAGCAGGGTTGGTTTGATTCTATGGTTTTAATGCATATAAAAAAGGGACGATAACACAGGTCGGACCAACATGGAGTGCATATGAACGACATTCAATCTACTCGATGGATCTATCAGACGCTAGAATGACTCCTGTATATCTGCAACGCTTCACAATCGTTGCATCTCCCAAAATGACTGGTTAACATCAGTGGACCCGTACTTTACACCAAATGACTAACCAGTCCATGGGGCAGTCATGGTAACATTGGAAATTTATCACTGACACTAATGACATGATTGCTTATAATTACCCTTGCCTCAATAACAGAATGCTATAGGACGATAGCTACTGCGAAATAATTACGGCTGATTTGAGTTGATCAGTTTTATAGCAACCATTATCTCGATCGTCTTTGGAACGCATATGTCATGGCAATCATTATAATTAAAGTTATATTACAGACCCAAATTGGTTGAACAAAATTGTTAATTGTACGCTTTAAGCTTTTGATTACAAATAGCCCTTGTTGAATAGAAAGCGGATCATATTCCATACCTTTCTGTTGGCACCGGCACAAAATGGATCCCGTTATTGTAAACTTGGTGACTTACGGAGGACCAATAGTCATGCTATTTGGAACAGTTGGCAATATTCTGGCCATGGTTGTCATCGTTAAATATAGAACGTTTAAAAACACGACAATGGGTCTATATATAGTCGTTTTGGCAGTTGTGGATACTCTCGCATTAGATGTTGGGCTGCTTGACTTTATCCTCATTGCACAAGGAGTGCACATTCGGAACTGGAGTAATGTTTCATGTAAAAGTGTCAGCTTCATCCCCTATTACCTGTCGGTGTTAGAGGCTTGGGTTCTGGTGACCATCAGCATTGAGAGATGCATTGCTGTGTTTGTACCGCTAAAAGCCAAACTGTACTTCACTCGATCGCGAGCGAGCATTTCACTGAGCATTACTGCCTGCCTTCTTTGTGTGTTGGAGAGTGGTCACATATGGGGCCGGAGTTTGCAGAGAGAGTATGACAATGGGACAATTGTCCTATTCTGTGATTATACAGGAAATATTTACTTTTTTACTGAAGTTATGCCTTGGGTAGACTCATCAATGAGGACTCTCATTCCATTCTTTATAATGATGTCTACATCATGTGCAATCCTTGTCAAGATTCGCAAGGCCAACAGGCAACGTCGACAAATTATCTCTGTGACCCGCACAGCATCGAATACCCATGCTACAAACATTTTGCTGGCGCTCTCATTTACTTTCCTTATTTGCACTGCTCCAGTTGGTATTCTGTTACCCTTGGGTTATGTTAATAGGTCGATGTTGTCATCCACTAACTTAATTTTTCTGTTGCGTGCTATAAAAATAGCTAACTTTGTCCACTATTTTAACTTCGTGTTAAATTTCTATCTCTATTGCATCACATCCAAAGAATTTCGAGGTAATCTTCGAACACTCTTTAGAATGCGCAATGAATAAGAACAATGAATATGCCATGCAATAGAAAAGTAATCTTTTATAACTAAAATTTTAGTGGACCTACAAACTCAATAATATCGAATGCATATACGATATTTAAGAATGTTACTCATTTTTCCAGAACATGCTTCCTATGGCTGCGGTTAATGATTCCAGTTCATGTTAAATACCAGTTAATTGGCTTGTGTCATTGCATCCATACAAAGGTTATCAATAACTGGATTGGAGCAACATATGTGTAGTCGTCGCTGTAGACCTATTGTGTGTCGCACACTTAAGCAGCATATGTTGTTTGTAAATGCGTAATCTGCCTCATTTTCTGTTATAATAAATGCTGCAGAAGTTCTTCGTCCAATTCTCGTTTACTAATTCGTAATATGGGGGAATTCCATGCACTCAGCATCTTTGTTTTGTTTACAGAATGTTATTTACCTATGATTAAATTGCCATATATATTTAAATGATGACCGAGTTTCTGTTACTTTTTAAGCAGTATATTAACAAATAACAATAAAGAAATCCGGAGAATATTATCTACATGCATTAGATGTATACATATGGTATTTTCACGTATACAGGTAATAGACCTGGGGTTAAACAGAGGCATATGAGCCGAGTTCTTGCACGAATATTCCCTACCATATCCTTAGGATTTGCATATTCTAACATTGAATACCGCAAATACTTGGTACACACATCTCAATATTATGAAGGCAAGGCTTTTCTGTTGTATGCAATAGTTCTTCAATGCAATTAAACCACTGTTGCTCTGTTTGCTCTTCCTGAATGCCCGATTTTCGTAGATCCGACCTCAAACGTGAAGTTTAATTATCAATCCCTGCATTGTATTTCCCGTCTTCAACGATATATATGTTATTTTCACACACAGATACTTAATATTTCGAAGGATACGTGATATTTCTCTCCGAATAATCGTAGTCATTGCAACATCTTAACTAATGCCAACTATGTTAATGCATCTCAAGCATTAGTCGTAAGAACAGTAATAACCCACCTGGAGAAAATCTAGAAAGCATCATGTATTTAAGTGTATATGAGCAGTGCAAGTTGGTGCATTACGCTGATGGTATGTCACTTTATGTCAGGAGAAACATAACTGTAAGGCAAAGAGCCATGCAAATATATATGAATATGTACATATATATATATATATATATATAGTATATATATATATATATAGATATATATATATATATAGATATATAGATAGAGATATATATATATATATATATATAGATATATATATATATATATATACATATATAGCCCGGTATAGAGATATATAAATATATATATAGATATACATATATCTATCACATATATGTATATATATATATATCAATATATATATACATATATATATATATTTATATTTTTATATAGATAAATGTATGCACAAATATTAATTCATATATATATAAATATATATATATATATATTTTTTTATACATACATATACATATATATATATCTATATACATACTTATTTATGAAAATATATATACATATATACAGATATATATATATATATATCTATTTACATCTATATATAAATATGTATATACATATATATATATATATATTTATTTATACATGATTGTTCATATACATATATATATCAATTTGTATACATGAATATATATGTATATTTATATACGCATATAAATTTTCATATATATATACATGCATATATTAATATATATATATATATATATATATATATATATATATATATATATATATATATATATATATATATATATAAATGCATGCACATATATTTATCCATGTATATGTACAGTGTTGGTCAATGTATTTATGTGTATGTAGGTACAAATGGGAAGACCGCCGTTAGTCATGCGTTATGTATTATGATGGCAGAACATGCATTCGATATCATAGGGTGTAAATCCTGGCTACTAGACATTGCGGTGATTAATTAGGACCATGCATTATATAAAAGTTCAGTTCATGCACAAGTAAAATGAATGTTACGCGATGTCGATAACAAATGACATGTAGTCAAGCCATAATTTAACCAAAAGTACAGCGTAAATATTCATTCTGCAATTTATGGGTTGCACAATATTCGTCGGAACGCTCAAAGTGCAATTATGCCCACCCATGCACACAATTTTAAAGCATTTCAGTACGGTTTGCTTTTTGCACACAAACATTCTTGGACATATTTTTGAGCAGGTATGCATGTAATCATATGCTTGACTAAACTTGGTGCAGAATTCAGCGCTTATACGTCTGTATTTGCCAACCAATATCCACACTATCTGTTAATGCAGACCGTCAAGCTATAGACAACCGAAGGCAATTAACCTATTTGCTTATCCTTGTCCGATGACTCATTCTTTCAAAAACACTTTTATCTTTTTATGTGAATCAGGCAAATTACATGCGACAAAAATAGGTAAAATTGATTAGATTGACTGTAATTTATTTTCAATTGTTTTTGCATTTCGCTAGTTACAATAAGCGGTATCTGTTAAAGGTAATGCATTGTCTCACAAAACGAGTGGTCTGAATTAATGGCTTCTTACCTTTTAATGTAACAATAAACAGATAACCATCGACCAAACATTCCTTTTTGCGGGAATATCTTTGACATTTACGCGCCCACAACGCCAGAACGTGCAGCAGAAACGCGGAATAACAATAAATATACGTTTGGAATGTGCATTAATTGGTTTGTGTTTTAAGGGCGCAATACAAGGAAGACTTTGATTAACCATTGATAGTCATGAATGCACTGCTTCGAGAAGAATGCATAAAGATAACTACTGAATGGTGTCAGGCCTGTTTGAATGTTTCTGTGCTGCAAGATGTTTGCAAACAATCATTTTGCCTCGCTCATATTTTGTGTTAACTAGACGTTTTTTTACGATTCGTGCGCTTATTCATATATCATCGTGTTCCCCAGCAATCCAGACTCTCTTTTTATTACGCTACTTGTAAAGCCGGATGCTTTATTATTAATCGCAAAATGTCGCCAAATACAGCGGACGGTACTTTATATGTATATGCAGTTGAAAAACTAGTTCGTCCTAAGCACTGCAGCGCAATGAATCGGGTATGATAAAAATAATCTCCTGGACGACTTAAGCTGCAAGGAACATATACGTCAATTTTTTGGGCAGGCTGTGACTGTGTATTACCGCCGACGATGAGCAGCAAAACCCGCAATAAACAAGAAGTAACGGTCGTTCATAATGTGCATTTTCATGTTTTATAACTGGTTCTTATATCTAAGCGTGTAAGCAATGTTATGTTGCTGGTGCATTAAACCACCTCGCAGCGTCATTTTAACAATTTACGGATGTTGTCGTTTTGTCAAAATATCCTTTCGATGCAATTGGTTTCGAAAACCAATTACATATTTTTGTCTGCCCTCAGTGTTGTTATTAATTGAGTTTTAGAGCTTGCCGTTATGATTCAGCCAATGCTATGTGCTGCAACGACATGATGCTATTGAAGCAGGCTAAATTTAACTACAATTAAATAGAAGCGACAATGGCTGTGTTGTCATGTTTGAGAATAACTATGCTGTTGCCCGGACTGCTGACGAAATGTTTTTATACTCGTTTCTAAACCATCCAATGCTCTATATCATGTAATATCGTACAGTCTGATTAAATAAAGGAGACTAATAAATTCATAAACATCTGTGTTGAAGACTATTCCATTTCGTTTGACAAAAGATAACGACGATAGACTGTTTAAAAAAACGTTGTAGACTAGTCAGTTATATCCATTCCTTCGTCTAAATCGTCATGTCTTATGAACGCTTTATAATAATTTGTTCCTGTAAGAACATAAATGTGATCGTGATGGTATATGTGTGAAATTATAGCGTAATGTTTTTTGGCTGCTTGCCAGCATTGAGGCAATCGTTGGATGAATATGGTCAGAGATCGCGAACTCAGCTGAGATCACAGACTCACGGTGAGACGACTCCAGTTACAATTCGTAATGACTTTGGCCCCAGGGACTCTTTTGCGCCTTGTCCATCATGCAATTGTGTTGCATTTTGATAACGTTTTGAATCAAGCAAACACTAATCAATCATTATTCTCTCAGGCGTTTCATTTAGAAGATACGGTCCACAGGAGCTACTCCTGTACATTGTTTATATATCAGTCGCATTAATATAATGTATTTGTCGCATTAATATTGTCACGCATCATTGTTTATAACTCACCAGGTGCGGAATATTCAATTTTCCAATTTCAATGACCCATTGACAGATACCTAAATGTAAGTTATAGCTAGAATGCCTAATCTACTGAATCAAGATTTGACCCGATGAGCCTTATGATGTAGAATTCAGTGTCACGGCTCCAATTATATACTATGCACGGCGGTTATGCTGCCGCGCCGTGAAAAATGCAGTAAAATTGAAGTAAAATGCAGCCACGTGTGATTGTGAGCATAGAACAATCGCATGTATTGATTCAGTGAGTTGCCCTGATGAGACACTAAGGTTATCATGAGCAGTTGGACGTCAACAGATGTTTGGAGATCCCAATTCTGGCTGTTACTATGTTTAGAATGAATTGTCGCCGGAAACAGAGGGCACACCTTTGAGGCGCTTGAAATTAATCGTACAATAGCAAAGATAACGGAAAGCAATGTTTGTCGATGCATGACATTTTGCCGCTCACCCAATCATTTCGTGGCGCAATCACATTCCCGCAAATATGTGATTACGCGTTTGTTTTCTTATAAATTTCTCTGCGCATGAAGCTTGCATCTCTAGTGATTTGTGTGCTGCACATGTGGAGGATGTGGTGGTTCATTCCACACAGCCCAGTTTACCAAGTAAATAATGGTGCCTTGATTTAATGCAGTTTCGCGTAAAATGAACTCAATATACAGTGAACTCAATGCACTTAAGTATGACATAAGTCTTCCGTAATCTATAGACTCACGCCTAACTTTCCGGATAATCTGCCTAACACCTACACAGCTTGGCAATTATACGTTCGCCAGCCTACAAAGGCCCCGGTCTTGAAAGGTTTGCTATAGTATGCTGCGCATAATTCGAGATTTAGCAACAGTGCGCGGAATTGGAAGTGATCACGCAGATATATATGGCGCTTATGCAGGCAAAAAGGTCACGGAAGGTAATTGGACGAATAACAAGCAGCGTACATGCATCATCAAATATTTATATAGCAGGCTGAGTTAGCTTTCAGTTTGTATGCATTTTTGACAATGCGCCAAATCGCTGCTATTTCATCTACCTTGCAAAATAGTATATCTATAGACGGTATTGCTATCACGCCCTCTATCTTTAGGATGTCAACCTCCATAGATAAACCGCGCATAGAAAGCTTCCATGGATGGATTAGACAGGTGCCAATCTCTTGTGCGCTGCTGTTGGTTTTGTGAAAGCCGATGGTTTCGACGGTATATCAAAATGCCGCATAGTGACCAGGTGGGAAAATTAAAGCACTTACTACTTACACCTGACACTTTAACATGGACATTGAAATATTTCCAATCAACGAGATATCAATCGTTTAAATCAAAGACGATGGAAAGAGTGCAGAAAGTACCCAACACGCAGCATATTATGATTACTCTTGCGCAGTGGCAATTCTTGCCCCGGTTCATTGACGACAGCAAAAATGAAGTGTTCACCTTGCTGTGATTTGTCGTTTGTATTTTGCCTCGTAGGGCTCTTTATGTTTGGTTCAAGGATTGTTTTTTAACAGTGAAAACATTGAAGCGTCAGCCTTGACCAATGATATGCTGTGCTTATGACTTAATGGCTTAAAGACTGTTAATCTGCTGGTAATGAGGCTAAAGCAATTACACGTAAGGTCGCAAAACTGCTTCGTACGCAAAACCATGGCTAACAGCCAAGTCACACGAGTTGTGAATGAGATTTTCACCTATGCTTTTCATCACTTGCAAAGTTCTTCCGCTATCAGCATCATGGATGCGTTTGTGGGGTTTTTTTCGCCTCGATAACATTCCTTAAGCTTAAGCGGCTGTCTGGGATTATTACGCCGATCATCTGCCGCCGACGTAAAAACGACAGATCCGAGGCGAAACAAAGCGAACGTCAAAGAAATTTACAGGCAGCATGAAAAGTGTTAAACCAATTGATTCAAAATATTTTGATTCAAAGTTGCCTGTACTGTTTGTGGCACAGAACTGAAGCAAGTCGCATCGAGGATTGCATCGCTGGTTCGATGAGGAAAAGCATGTAAGTTGGAGTTCATTATGGCTTATCTAGCGCAATAATCGCACCGTCGTTGGCAACCGCACCGACGCAACGCTGCTGGCAGGGCCACCAAGACAGGTACTTTTTGTTTTTCGAGTTTATCTCGATATAGAAAAACAGAAAGTCGAAGTGAATGAATTTGAATGTACATCGGAACCAGAATCATAGACTTTGTCATATCGGATAGCTATTAATGCAGGAGATAACAATTTACTGTACGGACCCGAATTGCGGTCTGAAGGTATCTTGTGCGGGCGATTTTGGAACAAACCGCATTCATCGAGTTAATAGCAATGTGGTTATAATGTATGCTCACTGAATGTCGAAGGGCTAACGAGATGAACCCCGTACGTTTCTGATTTTATCAACAGCTTCCGTTGTCATATAATGTGTTTACTGGAAACATGGTTGGTAATGAAAATATGTCGATGTTGAATAGCTTACATAAGGTCTATCAATTTGTCGTAAAATCTGGCATGGATCTAACGTCCGACACATCAGTAGGGCGCCCTTACGGTCGAACCGCAATTTTGTGCCGAAAATCACTTTCCAAGCATGTGACGCCTCTTGCAATTCCTCAGAGACGATTATAGGGAATTACGATAAACAATTATTATATGGGAAGTATGCTATTGATTTGTGTGTACATGCCTTGTGGTAATAATTCACGAACCTTTTTAACGACTTTATATCAGAAAGCGATTGGTGTTGTTGAGTCGGTTGTTTATCATGCTGTTGCAACAGTTATAATATGATGTGACTTTAGAACATAGTTTGAGAGGATTAATGCTCAGACATATGGTTTGATATAATATGTTGAGAGAAACTGCTCGAGGGTTACTTGGAGTAGTCCACACTCTTCTAAAGATTACACATACACGAATCTTGCTGGGACATAATTCATGTAAATGATGAAAGCACTATGACTTCGGTCACTCAGGTCTCTTTGTAAGATGATCGGCTCTGGTGGGGTCAAGCTTCTGACGTCGACACTGAATGTTCCGGTGTACATATGACCCCTTGCTTCACGATGCGTACCAAATAACAGGGTTTTATGCAGCGATAAGGTGCGCCGTAAGGTTATTCACAAAGAAACTATTGATGTATTATGCCACAAAATTGTTGGCTGTTGAGCGTATCCTGAAAAGGAAGACTCCTCCGGGTCAGATCCCTGGCTAGTTAGAGCTTAATAAACCAGAGATATAACGTTACCTTGTTTTGCATTGGGTGTGGCTCGAGTGCGGCAAACCCGACAAAAGCACAGTATATGACATAATGAAACAGTCAAGAGCATTATGCTGTTCGCTCGTGCCGACAAAAAAATGAATTTGATATAAAGAAGACAATTATTGCTGAAAATGCATGTTTTAATGTCGACTTATTAGCTTGAGCTGAAAAAGATTATTTCTAATTTTAAGAGTGTACCAATAGTTGCTGATAGTACGACTAGCCGGAATATATTGCAGTGCGCACCGCTATGTAGAAGTCAAATATCAAATGCTCGATTGTATAGAAAAGACAGATGCGGGTATTAGTAACATGTTGAATCGAGGATATATAGTTGAGGACGTAATGGGCAGTGTTTGGATGAATTTGGTGATTTCTTATGTTAACAATACGACGAGCAACATTCTAGCTTAATGTAAACCATGCGGTGACGATATGGCTAGATGACGGATTGTTCTGAAGTTGATTGGGGCGAATGTGACGAACAAAATACGACTTATTAGCATTGCGAGCCTAATCTCTAACGCTGCTTCGAAGCAAATTATGAACGCCTCTGCCCACGGTGAATAGTTAACCGTCGTGGTAGATATTTTAGTGCCACATTAACATACCGTCGGAGGCTGATACTTATTTGGATCAATTTACCAGCAGCCGATCCAGACAACCTGCATTGTAAGATTAGCAAGAGGTTTACACGGCGGTCCTCGCCAGATTTGTCCTCCAGCTTGCTTAATTTGGCCAGTTAACATGAGTGGAACAGCATAAGAGCAGAGAGAAGTTAGAGAGATGGCGAGATGGAGAAGGTCATGATCTCATTGGATGTAAACTGATGTTGTACAAAGCCTTTGGAACCCCTTAGAATGAATGGAATTTAACAAAAGTTGCCGTAATATCAAATCGCTCATAGTCGTGAAGTTACATACTGCTAGAATGATGGTAACATCAGAGTTCTCCAACTATCCAGTAAATTACTATCTATAGCACTACAAGTTACATGCGAACAGTTATAGAGTCGTTATAGACGTGCCAGTTGGCAAATAATAAAACACCAGGATGGCACATTTACTAAACGAGGTATGTGAGCAGAAAGTGCAAGTAATGCGAGCAGCATTTGCGTCATAAACTCCTACCTTATGTCATCTAGATGATTGGTCTCAAGAATGCTGAGAGTATGTTTGACATACGTGGTGCTCTAGAACAAGAGCCTGTGAGTAAGGTTCTTAATCTAAATGCACCTGTAGGTGCCAACCTTGTCGTAAGCATCATATCAATCAATGCCGTCTTCCTCATACCAACCAAGTGCGTTTGAACAGCTTCACACCTTTTGTCTCTGCGACAGGTTCATCTTCTATACGGTATTTGAAAGTCGCTCTGGTTCCTTTGCTGCTTGGAGCGCAGCTGACCCAATGTTCATGTTAGCAATGGTCTCTGGTGTTCTTGCTTTGAGTTATTCGGACTGCGCCACGTGCAAGCTATTCAGGGCAAACGATACGGTACGACAAGCCAGACTTGTTTCAGATCCTTCCACAGCCAAACGAGAGACGTTTCTAACGTAACGTTTCTAACGTAACAAGAAACACGGGGAACACTTTCATACAAGATATTCTGCATCAGCTTTTCTGCTTCGCACGGAACTAATGCTTACAATGATTGGCGATGCCAAACGTTTACGCCTCCTGATACCACGTATGAATGGGGGATTAATTTGCTATTTTGTCATCAATTCTGCAAGTACAGCAATAACTATGATTACATGTGCTCTCGAAGCCTGCCAAGCAAGATCTCAGCTGTGATTGTAGCTGGTGAATAATTGGACTGTTAAAGGGTAAAATGGCAAAATTGCATTTGTGATTTTCATGCTCCAATCTTTTTGACACGGTTTCTTCGATTGCTTAATGTCATCTGCTTATGCGTTTCAGGAATGATAAAACATGTGTCAAGTCAAACGTTTGACTGTCATTAGTGTGAATTGAGTTGCTATGCGAGTTATTTGGTGTTAAAGCACATGCCAAAGTCGGCTACCGACAAATCGATCAATGCATACAATAACGAATGTGTGGCACTCTAAAATGATGCACTTTTTCTGTTCACAGTCCATCTATGGGCGTCGGTACCCGGGTTCACTGCCAGATAGAATAAGCAAATGTTTACACACTGTTGTGTTAGGCCGAAACATAGCTGAACAGTCGTGATGACGTATGATATAGCACACGGCTTTTGCCGGTTTATTACAGCAATATCTAGTTCTCAAACATCCTATTAAATTCACTGCGATGATATCCAAATATGAGCTACGAAATAAAGCAATCGCCATGCTTCTAATCACGCTGTCAATTGCATTGTACTAACGATACAGGCCACTTATACTCTTCAAGCAACTGCCATTGCATTATTTTATGATGACTGTACCTAGATAGCCCTGTCACAACTTTGACAGCGCTGTCATGCTCAACATCGCTCAAACAAGCTTGCATTAATTTAATCGTAGTATACTACCAATACCAAATGCAAATCAAACGTTTCGTGTAGCGCACCCCTTGTTATAATCACACTTTTTGACTATAAAATTAAATGACAGTACCAATCATTATTCACAAGTAGGAAAAGAGCATCGCAAGCCACTCAATGCTAAGTTGACAAAAGTGGATCAGTGTTGCACCAAGCAAACAAGTAATACAAACGTTTATTCAGTTCTTGCATAATTCGGCATTGTATTGGTTAGTATGATACGGTTACGATACGACAACAAATCGTTGAATGTGTGCCGACCCTTGTCTTGGGAGAACTTTTGGTGTGGGGTTCAAAGAAAGTATAAGCAAGCACGTTGCATTTCATACATTCCTATTAAGCCTACATGACATGGTCTATGTTTTTTCTGATAGTTTTGAACAGCAAAATTCCACATGATCCACTGAAAATGTGTTTCTGCAACAGCAACTTTGTCACTGACTTCCCTGTGCAAGCTCATCTCGTGTTTGCATCAGGAACCACAGGTCATGTCTATGACCGTCAGCTCCATGGTGTCGTTTCCGTTGTTAGAGAACGATTCATTTCTTGCAAGTGAGAAACGTGTGTACAGCAGAAGTGCCAATTGCATATGCTTGAATCCGAGAGCCAGGTGATTACGCAAGACCACCATGGAATGATGAATGAAGTCAGCAATCATATCAATCAAAACGACTATAAATATTATTGCCCAAAGGCAGAAAACACGTATAGTGCTGGGAAAAATTCGTTAGCAGGGACGACTATATATTACAGACGATAACCTTAGCCGAACAGCGTAATTCGAAACCTGGGTTTACGGTACCCCAATCCAGAGTGTATAGACGATTTGGTATAAACATGAACATACAACTCAGCTCATAACCTACAGCAGCGACAGCCAGCTGATGAATAATTCACTATCTTCAATATTAGTGTCTTGTTGCCCATTAACATGGGCGCTGTCTGGCCGACAACCCATCCACTAGGCGGCAAAAGCATCCTCAAATGTGTTGCAGTGATTGGCGACAGCTGACCCATTTGAGTCCGGCCTACGCCGCATCTCATTAATACAGCGCCACATAAGCATAATCAGATACTTATCGCCGTAATCGACCCTGCTCTTGTAATTGGCGTTGCCCAAACTCCATCCAGTGACATCGTTTGGTTTTATCGCGCTGGCAAGATGTATGAATCTACATGTGTAGCCATCAGTGATATAGCCTGCCCCATGTTACTAACATGTATAACCAAGACATTCCGCGAGCTGGTTGATACAAACGATGAGCTACACACCACCATCTTACGATACGCAGCAAACAGCGTAGAAACAATAAACATGGTCAATGCGGTTCATAGAACACAGCAACCTACATTTGGCACCAATGGTTGTGGACTGCTACGTAGCATACGAATTGTAAAGTGCAGCACTGTATGCGAATAGGATAGCCCCGTTCACTGTTAAGCGGCAAAAATCTTCTTTCAGCTGTCGACGCCTGTTTTCTTCCAACACAAAACACATTAATTTGTTCTTATTTTTCCCTATATTTTTATAGACTGGACCGGTGGTAATCATATGTGTATATATATATATATATATATATATATATATATATATATATATATATATATATATATATATATATATATATATATATATATATATATATATATATATATATATATATATATATATATATATATATATATATATATATATATTTGTTTTATATATCGACTTGTTTCTAGAGCACACAATATTAAGAAGGAAACCCAAAAAACGAGAGCCAAAGAATTACATTGATTACCGACAGCTCATATCAAATAACCACTCCAAATCTAGGTACAAGAAGCAAGTATAAATTTTGAGAGAAAGGGAGCTATCAGGCCGAAGTTAAAAATTAATATTCATGAGTCACAATTGTCTTGTCAATTAGAATTAAAAACAATATCTCGTCCATGTTAATTGACATTCATATCTTCAAAGCTGATTAACACAGTCGGTAGAGACTGGATTTTCTCTGAGCTGTAGGCATTGTTTTTATTGAGGAACTGATACATGCTCTCGGCAAGTATACGCGTGCAAAATGAACAGGCGGTCGTCGAGGTGTAGATTGGCAATATAGCCCGGCGTATCATGTTAATGCGCTTGTGGAGGCTCTTAATCGTATTGATAGTAAAACGTTGCAAATAGCCTTATACAGAAACTTAGTAATGGTGGCCGCCATGTATAGGTCCAGTTTTGGGTCGCTTTTTACTCTTTCTTATTGAAACAAACCATTTCCGAAAATGGATACATGATGATAGAACTAACGCAAATGTGTACAGTAAGACACAGCCGGATTATAAAATGTTCCACAAATGAATGCATCTGCAGAGTAAGGTAAATTTTGCTCAACTACATCCTAGATATTGTGCCCCTTTCCCTCACATTTTGTATTATTTTCACGTATCATGCACATCACACGCGGATGTGTGGCTTCAAACAATGGATGTAAGGGACTATAGTCATATTATTGAACTGGTCCATCCGTTTTGTCCACACGACATATACATATATATATATATATATATATATATAGATATATATATATAGAGAGAGAGATATATATAGAGATCTATATAGAGATATATAGAGGGATATATAGAGATAGAGATATAGATAGAGGAGATCTCTATATAGATATATATAGATATATTTATATCTCTAGTCTCCCTCCATATAGATATCTCTATATCTCTAGATCTCTATTCTCTATAAAGAAATCTCTATATCTCTCTCTCTCTATATCTATATATCTATATATCTATATATATATATATATATATCTCTATATATATATCTCTATATATATATCTATATATATATATATACATATGTATATATGTAGCTGTCGTAAACAATCACACCGAATATATTACACTAATGTCATATTGACTTCAGGTTTTATTGTGTTATCTGTCGCATTTTGCCAGTGGGCACGATTTCAATATCCATCCACGTTAATTGATCTTCCTATTTGCAAAGCTGATTGACAGGCTGGATTTTCTCTTAGTTGCTTGTGCTGTTTTTTAATCATGTACTGGATGCTTGCTCTCCCAATGTTGAAGTCGAAGTGTAGAGTAGAATGAAAGTCAGTGAGGCGCTTGATTTTGATGCGCTTGTGGAGGCTATACGTCATATTGACAAGTACAACGTTGCGAATAACCTTTGTAACGGTGGTCGCCTTTTAGAGATACTTTGGTCGTATGTGAAATACTATATTATGAAACAGCTGCCCTGTCATAATTCTCAATATGGGATTATTAATCGGGCTCACTACCAGAAAGAATAAACACATGTTAAATCAAGCACTATTTATGTCGTGGTATGCTAAAATAAAATAGATAATCATAAATACGTGCTAAGGTCTGGCACACTCACTTCTAAAATATTCCATTCATGTTCTCCCGGTGATATCAAAATACGATAAACTAAGTAAGAAAACCATTGCCCTGTTCCCAATCACGCCGCAATACTAATCTTACCAACAATATTGACCGCCTCTGCTATTATTCTCAAGAAACGGGCATTGTGTCTCGGATGGCTGTAACTAGATAGCCCTGCCACAAATCGGAAGGCGTTGCCATGGTGAAACTCCCTGGGCCCGCCCGGCAATCTTTACATCACGGAATCCTGCCCAAACCTAAGACGAATCCAGCAAGTTTATCGTAGCTCTCCCCTTGTACAACCAAGAAACCAATTACGGCCCGACACTCTTTGTTAAGCCGATAAAAGGTCCCCTACGTACAACAATAAGCCCAGAGTAGATCGTACATAAACTACTACTACCTTATATGTTACAAACACTGCAACAATAATTTTGACTGCGTCGTCAGAAATTCTGATAATAAGGTGTGACATAACAGTAACCACGTTTTAGAATGCAAATCGTATTACACCAATCATTAACTGCATTATCTGCCAACCAGCTACATATAATAATGGTTGAACCCACACGGTTCATACACGGTATGCAGTGACATGTGGAACGCACATACATAAACAGCAATAAAAGGATTTCTAATCCCCAGACATGCAGCCATGCAGCCATATTGCGTCTTAAAATGGAATTGTCTGTGTCAACTGGCTGATATGCATGTTTTTCAAATCTTTGCTGGATGCTCTTATACATTTCGCCACGATAATGGGTTTTGTTTGCATGAAGCTATTCATAAACATTATTAGGTATTACGAAATAATACTTCGGCAGCGAGTTCTGTGACGAATTAGAGATATTTGCGTTTTATTCCAAAGATTTGTCACGGTTCCAAACCGTGCGAGGCAGGATAGGAAACAGTGGCAGCGTTAGGGATACAATAAACCATAACAGCAGCACATAGGCACGCTACCCGTGGAATGCTCGGGATCAGACACCAGATGCTTCTTCTAATTGATGGCCGCGCCCACCTCGTTTTTCGAAAAAATACTGCGAAATAATAATTATAAGATATGAGTCCGGTACTCACAGTAACGGAAACCTAGAAGCCACAGTGTATCCAACTTCATGGCCAAACGTATATAGCGTTGATGTTGGTACATGGAAAGTTTACGTAGCTCCCAGGGTCAAGGCGTGTCCGAGGGCAGTGAGAGTGCTGGTGCTTTCCATACGATGGTCTAAAAAATCATTCCAAATTATGATGATATGATATGTTCGCAATCCATACTGTTGGACAAATAATTCATATTTAGTCACGCCATAGATATTATGCGTTGTTGAAACAGTCCATATAGTAGTTGAACATCTGTGTTGTTCTATGTATATATGTAACCAACAGAGCTGCGAATGAGGCAAAAGCGTTAGCCATGGGCATTGCGTCTCATTTCGACTATCTTATGGATGAAAGCTTGTAATTTCTTGCAAACTCATTCTGGCATGAGATTAATCAAATAACTAATCGGTAAGTGCGCGCTATTTTCGATGTATCACGAGATTACAGTTTCAGGTAAATATTGCTTGTGTCCCTCAATTTACTGAACGACAAAGCGGAGCATATTGTAGGGTAACGTAGGGATGATATTCATGCAATGCTTCAAGCGCGCAGAAAAAAAAACGAGTAAAATATTTAGGCACTTTTGACATCAAATGTTGGCGATATCGTTGCATTTGAAGCTCTTCATACCAGTTGAAGTTATCCATGTTAACAGTATTTGCAAACAAAAAAGAGACAGGCGTGGGAAACTGACCGAATGTCTGGAGGTATACAGCTGAAATAGCGTTTATACTGTTGCAAAATGGCAATATAGCAGTACATTACTGTTGCAATGATAAAAACAATGTCATTATATATGAAATGAGGTTGTATCAGTAATGGTCAATCATAGTAGATTCGGTATGGTATGTTGTATCGCTCCAACGAATCTTTCTTAAGGCTTCCTCCTATCTACTCTGCCTGACCGGTAGCATACGAAAAAACGCTGTTTGTCTCAATCACAATCTTGTGCCAATACAGTGTGCAGCATTGCCGTCAATGGTTACGTAAACCCGCTATAACATGTTTGTATGCATGAAATGAGAGCTCTCTGGTAAGGGACCCGCGCGATTGCCGGCGGACGCGCAGGGGCGTCGCCAAAGGGGGGGTGTAGGGGGGTGTGGCACCCCCCAATTCAAACCGACAGTCCGCGTCACAGTCACAGTCGGCAAAATCCTGTCCAGTCGGCAAATTGAAAGTTCCGCGCCAACCTATGGTGGCGCTACGCTTAGATAGTCATCCCGCAGTCGGCAAAATTTTAGTTACACCCCCCCCCCAACCAAATCACCCTGGCGACGCCCCTGCGGACGCGCCGAAAGATTGCCTGCGAGTTCCGCGGAACATGCAGTCAAACCTTGACGGGGACTCCAACTATGGAGTGATGACAGAAGAGGGGCGCACGCGTTGGCTTAAAGCCTCCAACAGGTCGACTGCTACGCGGCCTGACGCCTACCCGCTGCGGTCGCAGTCGGCATCTGACGCTTGTTTTTTTTGTTATACTGCGTGCATCGCCCCCTCGTTTCAAAGACAGCTGACACGAGGCAGACAGACGCAGACTTGTCGTCGTGGGCTCTGGTCGAGTCGCGTGAGCCGTCGCACCATGTTTAAACAACAACAAGCTCATCGGAAAATGTACTGATCAAATGAACCGATAGTATACACTGGGTATATATAGAGAAGAGTCATTGCAGTGCTTACTTCCATTTACCTTGAGCGTTGTGTTGGTCAACTACAAACCTTTACTGAGGGCCCTGATTGGGTTAGGGGAGGGAGGATTACGAAGAGCTGAGGAAGAGGAATTCGGTGTATTGTTTCGTGGGTAGGGGGTAGGGCAGCTGTTTTGCGTGTGGTGATGACCGCACCAAATATCCGAGCATCGAGTCGCTTAATCTATAATGACCTAGAGTGTCGGCGCATGTAAGTTACAATTCATTGAACAAGTTGAATCTTATGACCACTCACACTATACATACTGCATAGCGTTTTGCACACACTTATACACACACACACACACACATACACAAGCACACACACACACATATATATGTATATATACATATATAAATAAATATATATATAATATATATTATATATATATTTATATATATATAGGGCATATATGTGTGGGGTGTGGGTATATATATATATATATATATAGAGATAATATTATATATATATATATAGATATATATATATAGATATATATACATATATATATATATATAGAGAGATATATATATATATATCATATATATATAGATATAGAAATATAGATATATATATATATATATATATATACTAGAGATATGTATATATATAATATATATACTCCAGATATAGATCTCTATATATATATATATATATATCTCTCTAGAGATATATATATATATATCTATATATATATATATATATATATATATATATATATATATATATATATATATATATATATATATATATATATATATATATCTTCCTCATTATTTTCAGCCGACTGGGACGTACCTTACGCAAAGGGTCTGTCAGATATGGACCCTTTTACCAGCTGACCCACGATACATACTTACATAGATCATAACAGTATATATCACATCAGCTGATGAATAGTGACGCAGGATTATTGCCAGATATTTTAGTTCAAAAGGGAATGAAATGAAGTATTGATTTTTCAACAGATTTGAATATTCAGCTGTAATACATTGCATTCCGGCCTTAAGATAAGCTGTACGTTTAATTAAGGTATACGGCGGAATATCCTGTTGAAGTTCAAGTCCCTGGTTTTCAAAACCTCAGGTTGATTCTTCGTACACATTCGATTCATGATGATTTTCAGCATCAAAGATTAAATAACAAGAAATGGTTAAATTGTCATATCATAATGCATAGGTAGTTGCTTCGGTCATAAAAAGAGCACGGCTATTTATGTTGGTGCGACTAAAAGTTCCATATTTACCTCTTATATAATGAATACATGAGAACAAGCGGACGTCAATATAGTCCTTTTACAATAATTCATATTAAGTTCAAGCTTATATATATACCAGGAGTATTTGATGTAGACATTTGCTATAACTGGAACTCGCCTTTTAATATGTCCCTATTGGAAATTCCCTGCATATCTGAGTATGGCCGAAACAGTCTGCAGAAAATTCCCTAGCATTTGTTATGGATTTCAATTTTATAACTGCGGTGAAATAAGCAGTATCCCCGCCCCCTCTGTACCCTGTCAAGATCTGTCAAATGAATAAAATAGCACCGAGTATCTTTCTTTACAAATGGTGACCCAATGTGGGGCATTTGACACAAACACTTGTCAATGCTTTCATGAATATCCTCTTATAAACATTCATTTGTGAACCGGTGGTTTGACGGCTGTACTATTGAAATTGAATACAATTTGGATTGTGGAGTTGCTTACCTTTTCAGATAGAACACATTCACGATGTTGTGCTCTGGTTTGAATTATAAAGTATCTAACGCAAGGTAATGTCGCCACGTGTAGTAATCGTTATAGTTGCTTAACAATTCGCTTTTGAAATGCCGTCATAAATGAAAAAAATATATTTCCCTAATGCTTTGACTGTGGTTGTTCAAACAAGCCACGGTGGTTTGAGCAGATTAAAGAAGATTCAAATTACCGCATATATTTGCATAGCATTTGATGTAGTTCAATGTAAATTTGATATATTAGTGTCAGTGTCAGTGCAAAATAATTGATAACAACCGGATGCCACTCGCCCGAAGAAATCTGATTTAAGAAGATTCAAATTACCGCATATATGTGCATAGCATTTGATGTAGTTTAATGTAAGTTTTATAGTGTCAGTGTCAGTGCAAAATAATTGATAACAACCGGATGCCACTCGCCCGAAGAAATCTGTAGGCTTAATTCATTATTAATGCAAACACTACTTTTTATCCCACAGGCATTCAAATTGCTGTTAATAGCTAAATATAAAAAACCGATACATATGAAATCAAAATGATTAAAATCTTAAGAAAACTTGTTTGTTAGGCATTAAATGGATACAATAGAAGGTATTACTCTATAAAAATGATTAGTTGTAGTGATTGGGTAAGATAACCATCATTAGCTTTCTGTCTCGGGATCTTAATTCAAATAATTTACTTAATAACATCTAATGTTCAATTCTCTAAGGTTTCGCATGTTTCGATAATTTTATAAGCAGGTGCGTATTTTTCCAACTCATCCTCCTCCAGTTCCTACTGTTCTTCCTCCACCATCCCCTTCTCCTCCAACCTTCTCGTCCTTCTCCTTCCATTTTGCTCCTATTCCTCCTCCTCCTCCTCCTAGTGCGCCAAACCAACTACTTCCATATCTTCCATCATTTGTTCTATATACATCACCTTCTGCGCCGTTATTGTTGGTATACATGCTCCATCTCCTACTCGGATTTACCATGTTTGACCAGTGAAGCCGCCATGGTCTGCGTCAGTACCAGGAACACCAACAAAACGAAGCAGATTTTCATATCCATTCTAGACACAGAGTGGAGTAATGTCAAATCTATATCAGTATTCATGTAACTATTGTCCAAGCAAATGCAATGGTTCACAATCGAATACAATACGAAGGTGATTGTCAGAGCCGATATCATCGACATATATATATATATATATATATATATATATATATATATATATATATATAGATATATAGATATATATATATATATATATATATATATATATATATATATATATATATATATATATATATATATATATATATATATATATATATATATATCTATATGTATATATATATATATATATATATATATATACACACCTATATACACAGATATATCTGAAGATGTGTGTTATCTTTGGAGATAATCGAACCTATATTAACTTTCGGTCCATGCGCGCATCTGGTTCAGTGCTACGAATGCGATGAAAAACCGATTTATCCCCGTAGGCGTAGAGATTGTATGTCAGTAAATGTCAGTACTGTTGCCGTAGGTGCAAAGCCGACATACACAAAGCAGACCCTCTACTGACATAAGATCCATTCAGCACTTAGACTGAAAGCATTATATTACGGTCAATGGCTGTATTGATCGCTCTGGGATGAACAGATGAATAATACAGGCCTTGGTATCAACTTCCCAGGCGCTCACTCCCAATCAAATTCTAGACGAAATTAAGCCCTGCATAATAACCTGAGCAGTATTACAGCCTTCACACGCCAAAGAGTCAGTACCGATGGCATTTGGTCCTAATACCCGACCCGACGGATTTAACCGCTAGCTTTTACAACAAGTGTCGTTGTATCTGGACGGCGTTGTGCATTCATCGTGCTCCCACAATCAACACCGGGAATGAATGGATCGGATCGGCACCGTAATGCCGACAATCGACTGTACCAGCAGAAGTAATCAATAGTCTCCGGAAGTTGTGGACAATATATCGTCAATCAAATGGCATGCCACTGCCTTTTTTAGCACGGACAAGTTATGAAAAGCGTGTTAATATACTCAGGTACGTATTCGACTCCAGCGATTGCGAAATGATAAATGTTTGAGCTTTCAATATGAACAAATTTAACGATTGATAAGTCAGTCCGGTAAATTGCAAATAGTATTCCATTGATGTCATAGCGTGGTACAATATCCAATTTCCGTTGGGCCAATTCGATATCTTTTCAGTAGCACCCGGGATACGTATACTTGACATATGCAAATGTGGAAGAATACTATGAATAACAACGCCTTTGATCAGCGTCATTGTACATCAGCAGTGCAGGATTGATATGTAAAAATGCTTCATCAGCCAGTATGACAAGATTGAATAACAAATCAATGGAAGGGATAATAAGAAGGCCAAACTCGAGGATCGAAATCGCTCGCATAAGTATATGCGACATTTCGGCAGCTTACAATATGACGAATAACTATTGTGATAACAATTCAAGAGTTTTGTTGTAATACAAGGCTCAACGCTAGGTCTAAAGGCCACGAACCAAGAGTTAACAAATTTGCTAAGCTTTTATTCACGTATGAAAAGTATCCATAAGGAGTCAAAACCCATTAAGTCATCAAATCATGCCTTTAGTATGCATGTCATGATGCTCTAACAACTATTTTATGCATAAACCTGCGGTGCTTCATATATTTTCTACCCTTACAAGACGCATGATCAATGAGAATATCGGTAACTGAATTAACCGAACACAGCGGAAACCAAGCATCTCATTCACGTCATGGTGGCCCATTTTATCCCGTTCACACGCGACGATATATGACTACATTAATTCTAAAGGATGCAATTTGTCGAATCACATTAAAAAAGAGAATGAACAGGACGTTTTAAGATATAAATGCATAAAAATTTACAACAATTTAGAAAACCGAATATTAACTCTTTTGGGTAATTATTCCCCATTGACGCTAGTGTAGCTATAGTCGAAATGAATCGGATCTTGCAAGGTTGTTACTACCATCAATTGAGAAGAGGAATTCGTTACATTTGACCAGGAATAATATCGGTTCTGCTGAGAAGTATTTTCTCACGCCGCCTGCTTTCCTATTCCCAGGAAGTTATTCTACTCCCAGCCAGTAGTGGATGTTAAACAAACAGTATGACAAGTCTTACATATTATGGATACCATGTCTAAAAGTTCCACATTACAGAAATAAAATTGACTATAGTAAATTATATTAAAATGATGCATGGTACATTTGAAAGATGTCTGCGGTGAACAAATGCGTCTGAAAATTATACTGATCGCTCGCCGATCGACTTGGTTAGATTTACCAAAATATTGCAAAATCAAGCAGAAAGAATCACATAGCCTGGCTATTCCGTACACAGGATGTTTCCTAGCAGCTGATACCGCCCAAATACCACCATGCTCATTTCGGGAGCATCACTTCAGGTATGTATGTATGTATGGTTTGTATGTATGCATGTATGTATGCATGTATATATGTATGTATGTATGATTGTTTGTATATATGCATGTATGTATGAATGTATGCATGTATGTATGTATGTATGTATGTATGTATGTATGTATGTATGTATGTATGTATGTATGTATGTATGTATGTATGTATGTATGTATGTATGTATGTATGTATATATGTATGCATGTATGTTTGTATGTATGATTGTATGATCGTTTGTATGTATGTATGTATGTATGTGTGTATGTATGCATGTATGCATGTATGTATGTATGTATGTATGTATGTATGTATGTATGTACGTATGTATGTATGTATGTATGTATGTATGTATGTATGTATGTATGTATGTATGTATGTATGTATGTATGTATGTATGTATGTATGTATGTATGTATGTATGTATGTATGTATGTATGTATGTATGTATGTATGTATGTATGTATGTATGTATGTATGTATGTATGTATGTATGTATGTGTGTATTAGTTTCGGGGTCCTCATGCTACCTTGGGATACATACTATTTTTTATTGATATTTTCTGTAAAATACCTTGCTAATGGTTAGCGGTACCAAAGAGGACAAATAAATCTTCAAAAATATTTCAATTTTGTTTGCTTTGGACAAAAATTACAGCGAAGAACACAATTCAAAATGGTACATGGTCCTATTGTTCCACTTAATGAAAAACACCTTTAAAACTATATTTTCTTGCTTATTTCTGCATAAATTGGTTTATGCTGGCAAAATATCGACAATTGCCAAGTTATTTTTGGCGAAAGTACCATAGTGAAAAACCGCATTTCAAACCGAGCACTCATGTTGTGTACTTGTCTTACAGCGCAAATGCGTATTGTTTCCAACTTAAGTCCGGTTTGTGGTATTTTGTTATTTAGATTTATTTGGAAAATGTCTGCACGAATTGATCTAAAACATGTTGATTAATATATTAGACGATGAAACAAAGCATTCTAAACTTTGTGTTTTCATTTTATAGTAAATTATAGCTTAGAAGGGTTCATCTAGGGTTAGAGTTAGGGTTAGGGTTAGGGTTATGTGGTCCTAGTGTAACACAATATGGTTATGAACATTACTTCAAAAGTTTGGGAGTTATAAAATCATAAATAATTAACACAAACTGTCGATGTTTTGGAGTAGACGGATAAAGCTAATTGTGTAGAATATTTGTGAATATTATTGCGTCAAATTTTCGTCGATTTTAGTAACAAATAATGCGATCAAAAGCTCGTGATGAACTGAGGCATGATGATTTCGTCATAATGTTCCTCATCCGTTACCTTCTAGTGCACGAGGTTCAAGTGTTGTTGACAAGAAGCAACTTGAACAAAATAGAGAATACCTTGGTTAACAGATCTACAAGTAAGGTTTGAATCGATTGCTAAGTTCTTTAAAAGTTATAGAAGAGTCATAGAACCTTATTTTGGTTCATTGTTACTTCACTTTTTTCATCGAACTCTCAATGAGTGATAATGGATGAATTTTAATGAACCCGGCGTTTTTGCTGTGATTTCCGATTATGTGCAGTAGGTTGTAAAATGTTGCAGCAATTTTTACAATGTGCCAATTTTGTATACTGGTACTATGTTTACATGTGTTAAAACTTTATGTAGTGTAGAGAAGTATACACATGATGTAGGGTTCTAGGCGCAGCAGTGTTATGTCAGGAAACAAAATATGGTTTTTATAGGTCGTTCGTGTACTGTGACATCTCGGAATGAGAAGAAGGAAACGTAAAGCTAGGGTTTCTCTGAAAGGTATTGACTTTTTTTCAGTTTCCATCATACTTTTAAGAAGACAGGCCTTGCCCGATTCTGAAACCTGCAATGCCAAGTAGCGTGTGCAGGTCTCCAACTGCTTATGCTAATAGACATTGCAGCTGGTCTTATCGTACCATGTGAGATACCTGCATTCGCCAACCAGCGTTGCAGGTGGAACGAGATCTCGTGACGCGAGCGGTGAACTGCGTGATTGGATGCAGCGTGAGTATCGCCACCTAGCGAATGACACTCGTGATCTCCATCTCGTTAATCTCGATAATCGTTTTGCGATCATGGAAAACGCAAGCATGAAATCTGGTATTTTAGTTGCCACATTTTAAAACTTTATTCATGTTTTACTTCAAACCTTAATTTTTGGCCCCGGATAAATCTTTTAAATGATCCTTATCTTTATGATCGGTGTTACTATTTATACGCGGTAAACTCATCTAGCAAATTTTTCGGTTTAATACTGAAATTCGGACATTGGTCATTAATAAATTGCCAATGTTTAACCTAAATAGCCTTACTCGAGGGTTCGTTAACATTCTACATCTTGTGACGTATTGCCGGTGTACAAGCGGGAGTGATTTCTGGGACAGATTTCTGTCATATACAGTTGGCTGTGTAGTTTCCCAGGGATAAACATTGTTTTTCCATCCATGTTTTCCATACATCTTATTCATTACAAAATCGATCCGACTGGCCCCTATATCCGTAACAGGTCTTAATGGGTATCTGCAGCAAAAGGCGACATTTTTGGCAACGTCATGGAATCCTGGCATGGAATCCCCTCTATAGGCCAATCACACGTCTCCGCAGTCATATTATAACCACGACGCCCAGACGGATATACCGGTCTCTGGTGTTGAAAGAGTTTAGGTGGTACATGGCAAAAGCTGCCGAAACCACTCAAATCTGAATAACCAACAACAACATCATGAAAATGGGAGAGTTTAGGCTGTCGAATTGTTGAAGTGATTTTGTTTTGCGGATGAAAGCATTATTGGAGATGATATGCGATATCTCCTCGATCCAAAGGGGTCAAGTGTCAATTTATCGATAGCATTGTTAATAATTTACAGCGAGTTTTGTCTGAACATTGTGACTTGATATGGGCGATAATAAACAGATAAAGCGATTGACGTGAAATATTGAGTTCGGTAACTTGAAGTGGTCAGGCGCTGCATTAATAAAACAACACGAGTGTTTAATGTACGCGAGTGAGTGAGTTTGAAACTAGTGTTTAATATCATAATATCAACATAAATATTGGTGTGTGAAGCATAGCCGTAGATAAATTTTGAAATGATATGACCCGGGGGGGGGGGGGGGCGGGGCACTTAAGTGTATAGAGGTAGTATATATGTGACGCGAGACGGGGTATGTTTTTTCGGCCTCTCAACTTGTACAACGGGTTATTTTGGCCTCATACTTGTACAACAGGGTTAATTTTTTCAGCTTCAAATCTGTTCGGAGGGTTATACATTCGCATAATACCTTGTACGACGGGGTATGCTTTTGGCCATTTTGACCTTGTTCGACGGGTACAGGTTTTTTAGGTCTCGCGTCACACACCTATTCAGAATAAGGCCAAGTGCCCCCCCCCCCCCCGGGTATATGAGCGGGCTGATTATATAGTGCTCCCGGTCGTTGTATTCCCCCGAGGCCCTTGAACAGCCCACGGCATTGGTCCACGGTCTCTTGTCAGCCATTAATCAAAGGGATTTGGTACAGGCCACATCATGCTGATAATTAAGGGCTTATAGCTGGAATAGTTTCATAACACACATGCTGCTGATTAAATTATTATATACAACTAGGTTTTTGTGATGTTCACTCTCTCGACAGAATATTCACCTGACCTTACAATTCCCTTAACAAAAGAATATAGTGCACATGTGGTTTTGTCATACCCCAAACACTTTATTAAATAGCTCCACCCTCGTCCTCGTTTCATCCGTTTCAATATGTCTTCCACTTCATATCTCCCTTCTTTCTTTCAATACTCTCTTCAAACACCTTCAACTGTACCTGTACTGGTGTCCTCCACAGAATCTACTGTTTCCATTACCTTATTGTGGTCGTCGAAACTTGGCTCTACCTCATTCATTGAGTCATTTCCAACGTGGACCTCCACTGCACCTTCCAAGTTGTTGGTGACCACTGAAACAGTGTTTAATCAAACATAGTTATCCATTATCAATGACGATAACATTTCAAAAGAAACATATGCTACTGATAACATTATTAAATTCAACTGAGTTGACATTAAAGATCCACATATCCAAAATAATGATTGATTATCTCTCTATAAGTTTTTTATGCTTTTCACACACTCAACAGAATATTTCGCCTGCCCCAAAATTCCCTTGACAAAGGAATATGGTTCCCATGCTTTTGTCCAGCATCTACAGCATCTGTTTCCATGTCAACAGTTGGCTGGACCTCATTCATGGGAGGGAATTATTTCCAACGTGGACCTACACTGCATCTTGTCGGTGACCACTGAAACAGTGGTGATTTAATCATCAATATGTATGATGTTCTGACTGACTATGATATGTGCTCTTATTGTTTTCAATGATATTGGTATCAGTTACTATAGCTGCATATCTTTTCTATAATACAATATATAATAATAGTGTTCAGTCTGGAACATTGTTGTATGTACCCTCAAACTTTGTCTTTCCTGTGGGTCAAAACAGCATCCAGTTCAATCAGGTTGTAATTGCCTGGTCGCTAACAGACAACCCCAGAAGGCATTTCTAATGCTTGCACCTTGCCAGCTTCCACCTTGGACATTTGCGCAGTGACCCTATTGTTTCAGCTAATGCACTTACCGACAGACCATTCAACATAGCATATCTTAATTAAAAAAGTACAATGCAGGTAAATAAAACGACATAAATACTAATGACACTAAGTTACTCTTGACAGTAATTTTCAAATAGGTATGGTGCTTCACTAACCATATGCCTTGTTAAAGATGTGTTTACCCTTCTTCCTTTTATCTTAGCGGTTCGTTTCAGTTCATGTGTATGCTTCTGAACAGATATTAATATAATACTTGATATTACATTATTATCAATTGAATAAGCTAGGTAAACTAGTCCATTGATTCTACTAGCACCCCAATATCAAATCACACAGGACATTACCTTAGAGTCAATATTCAATCAATATTTATTTCATGTAGGTGTTTTCAATTACAAAACCCATATAGCTAGATACTGTCATGAGTGTATTACTTACAGCATAGCAGGAAAATGTCTGATTGTTGTTGTGTGTGTTTAGGTTACTCATTTATGCTCCCTGCATTGATTTGGGGTGAAAGATACAGAGGAGAAAATGCTCCTTTCACTACTGAGTAACAGCTTGGCCAGATCTTCCTACTGGGCAAGAAAAAGGTCTTGTCAGCGGTGTGTAGGGTTAGTAGATTAATGATAATATTCAGTTGCCATAAATTATCAATAACCTGCATAAAATGTTTAATCAGATGTGGCTAAAATGCTGTCAATTAAGGTGGCAGATGTTGAGGAATGCATCAACAAATGGCTTTTGGTAGCTAGTGACAGGAATGGAGGGTAAAAAAGAAGAAGAAGAAGAAGAAAAAGAAGAATTTTTGTCAGTAGATAGTAAACTGTAACCACCATATTTCTGTCGGAGGCTTCAAATTTTGTTTGATTGTTTGTATGTGTGTGTGTGGGTTTGTGGTGCGGGTGGGTGGGTGGGTGAAAGGAAACGAGCCAGCATATAAGTGTCTAGGCTTCTCTCCAATATGATGATTCAGTGAAAAACACATTGTTCTGTATTTTTTCTACATTATTTAGCTCACAATTTTGTACTTATGTTTTACAGTGAAACTTGACTCCAAGCAATTACAGCGAGAACTCAGATTCTGGTTCAGAATAAAAATATGACACTAAATAAAGTAGATGTTTTTCTCAGATCTGGTTGTTATTTATTTATACACATGGAAACTACAACTAAATCAGTTCAACCATGTCCACCTAATCGTTGGAACACTAGGTCTGGGACTAGGTAGGCTTGCCAACGTTGACAAAACATTAGCAAGCCTACATTGGTCTGCCGGATAAGACTACGGTGGGCCTATGTTGGTATGCCGACTTGGTGCCAGCAGTTTAGCCAGTGTTGGCCCAGTGTTGTAGTGCTATCTGTGTTGCAACAACATTCTGTGACTAACAGTAACGTTGGCGGAACGTTATGTGTTTGCTGGGTATGATACAAAAAATATATATTGAAATACTATTCTTATACAAATTACCACATTTAAAAATATAGGAAATAGACCTGGCTGCAAAATATCTATTATACTAAGATGTACTTTAGATTTCGGGCACCCAATTTGTATCGCTTTAACATGGACTAAACAAGGTAATATGCTTAATGTTGACGAAACACCACTTCTAGACAGTTGAAAGTACCCGCTTGTCGGGGTGTTCAGACGCTTGCTGCGCCGTCAACATGTCAAGTCATTCCACGTGCTCAACATGCACCTCTGATCCAGGCCGCTGAGATCACCCTATCTGAATATATCAGGCTCTGTGATGGTCCAGTCAATTACAGTCATATATAGGCACTTTATCCACATTTTTTATCGCCACCCTGCAATACACGACATTCGATAATCCAGTGAAACAAGCACTACACATAGAGCAAATAATCAGATCTAGGTATGTGGTGATTTCGCCGATGGACTGCAAATTATATTTGAATCTGGTAACTGTTACCATGATATTAATAGTCTACTCGCTATAGGTGGACGTAATAGATTTCAATCAAGATTGTCCCGTTCACCCATATGATAGAATACCCTAATGATGGTCAAAATATACAAAGCAGGGCAATATAAGATACTATGCAATTAATCTCTGGAAAAAATACCAGCATATAATTCTACACATACCGCGTTAAAATTTAATTCTTGGAATGATTGTTATACATCGGAGCCTGTGTTCACTTGTCGGTCACTTTAATAATAACGCCAGAATATTCTCTATCCCCGACAAGAAATCCTAAACATTTAACTACGGTAGTTAGTTTAATCAGGGTAAGGTGTAGCATGTGAGATAAATGAAGCGTTTTCAGATTAGCAGTAAAATGTTATTTTTATCAAAAGCCATCCATATGATATACTCATCTATCATATAAAATCTAGTTGTGTCGGATCTATCCTGTTAAAACCATAAGTTATCATAGGCAGCTCGAATATTTAATATGGATTTAAGTTGGGGTACAGTGGCGGACTCCGAAAGTGTTGTAAAGTTATGCACTCCGTGGTTTCCTGCTCTGCCGTGGACAGCTGATCCGTTAATGTGAGTTTTACCGGGGTATAAACGCCACTCCCTTTGATCCCAAAATAACTGATAAGAGGTGGCGTGAATCTGCCGATTTATCGTGCATAAGCAATTGCCATCCCCCTTATGACTCACGTCCATCAAAATTCGTCTGTGTTGCAAAGCTAGCATTGAAAACCCTTTAAGGTAAAAAATATAAAAGCGAAGATGAATATATGTTACAATTTACATCAAGTATATTGTCATAGACTTTGGGATAGAATTAGTAGTTAGCTATTGGCGAAATTATAGCAACTTAACATGATTTGCTAAGCGTCTCAGTCTGGGGAAGGACATGAGCTATGGTATCGACTATACCAGGAATCGCATGTGGTGAATTTGCAAAGGTTAATATTTGTCGCCACCTGGGATGTATAAGTTTAGTCAGGGTCGTTCATCAGGTCTGTTTGCAAGATATATTTAAAATATAGAGTTATATCTGGCCGCGTGTCAGGGAACACGATTTAATTTTCGATAAGAAACAACTTGTCCATGACGTCAACGGAACCGCGTCAATCTAATCATTGACTATGGTCTTCACTCGCATTTGTGCTTCTTCTGTAGCACATAGTTATGTCCGGGGGTTATTTTAAATATACTACTAGAACTATCTGTGATTATATATCGACGACCACGAATAAGACTGATATAAATCTTACATGTAAAGGACTAACAAGTGTGACGTCACATCGTTGATTATGACAACATAATTATGTAGCCCCATAAAATAAAGTTATTCATGTTGTTGGGTCCAGTGTGGGGGTTTTCGCATCTTTGCGGGGCGCAACATGGGGTCGCACGGGATAATAACGGCATCACTTTGTAGCCTGATATATCCGGTGTCTAATAGTTCCGTTAGCAAAGCGATGTGGACGCTCTAGCGAGTGCTCTATCGACTGACCTCTATTTCACTGTCAAATTCGATTGATGTAATTATAAAGCATATAAATTCACGTCAGAAATTTCCATATTGTAGCTCAAAACGCTATGATATTCTTGTTATTTTACTTGCAGACCCAGCACAAATACCAGAGCTATTCTAGTCAATGTTCACATAGCTTGAGGTGGAATAATTCATCATTCCCCTATGTATTTTAGTGCATTCATCGGTTAATATCTTCGTGGTACTGTATTGATATTATTGATGGCACAATAAGTCCTTAAGCTTGATAGCCATGCATAAATCAACACTAAATGAGAAAGTTCATAATATCAGGTTATTTTATTTCAGACATGCTGACAAGAGTTCAAAAATATAGAGATAATTGAAAAAGAATGTGCAAGATGTTGTAACAGCTTGATGGTGGTTGTCGAGCCTTGTTCTGTAGACCTTGGTTGCATAGTGAATAGAGAACAAACAACCTTGATGTTACTTGCCAATTTCAGTCAGCTTCTTGTCAAACCTGTAATCAAATACATTTCTGACATTGTTTACAAAAAATACAACTAGATATAAAACATTCAATGAGAGGTCAATATACCTTGGATCTCTTCATCTTTTGGCATGAATTTCAATTTAAAGTAATGACTAGAGGACAATTAATCACTATTATGGTTTGATAAAGTATTTAATGACACACCAGGGTTAAACACTAATTCATAATTTTTTCATAAATAACTCGGCGAAGGTCATGCAGGGCAGATTTTTAGTCTGCAGGGTACAATTGTCACAGGTGGGTCTTTGTGTAATTTGTGTCATCAAAAGTTTACAAACAGACAGGTACTTAGTAAACTCTGCTGAACAGAAGAGCTAAAAACTGTTTATGATAGTTACATACATGGTGAGCTTAGCTGTGATCCTCAGGGTTGTGTCTGCATCATCTGAGTCTAGCAGCCCAGACTGGAAATTCAATAAGCCAAGAAACAGGCAATGAAAGTGATATTGGGGCAGCCCTCATCTCCTGCCACAGTTGTGGATTAGTCTGCGTCCCAGACTCTAGGGGTTCCGCTACGCTTCTCGCCCTAGAGACTATTGAATATCAGTAACATGCAAAACAGCGCCCACAGGCTTCAGGCTAGGGGACCTTGACTTGTTGTGGATACTCAAGAATCTTTCCACTGCGACTGATACGGAACAGAGTGAAAGATTCCTTTTGTTACACAAAGGGAAATATGAATTGATCACACATATCTTATCTCATTTGTTAATCAATTTTTAAGATATATCACAAATTACCTTGCCCAACTTTGAGGATGTGTGTATATCAGTGGAAGTGACAAATGCCTGCACTTAAATCTGTGCCTCAAGTGATAGGCACTGCAGTTGGTCAAGCTACCTTGCTATAACTCCTCGCTTGTTAGGGGTCAGTGGCCAGAAGCCATTCCTCAAAAGATTTGTGAGGTCCTTCTCTTCCATGCTGCAACACCAGAGTGGGTGCACCCTGCATAGCTGTAATATGCACAAATAGAGAGACTTATAAGATATGCATGTACATATACTTAACATTTTTAACCTCAGTTATTGTATTACCATAATATTTATATCAAATCGATGAACCATTCATATGCATTTTTGCTGTGTCAGGTTCAATCAATGTGTGAAAGAAAGCAATGGTTAGGTGCTTGGCTTATTTCGGTTAACTTACTTAAATATTAGTAAAGATGATGGTGCGTCCGGGGATTCATGAGGATCCTTGATTTGCTTCGAACCCGGGAGATCAGCAGTGATAAAATGGTCACCCTGAATAGAGTAACACAATACAAAAAGGACCACAAGTAACTGTCAGCAATAGTTATTTCTTCATTAATAATACATACAGCAGTGGCGCCATACCTGCCACTCATGAATGGGTGTTCAATGCGCCATAGTAGAGTCATATTGCAGACAGGCAATCAGGACAACGATAGGGTGCATCTGTACTGTCACAGCACCAGCAGTGAGTGTTGTTATTATATGGTGCTCCCTGTCTGCTATCAATCAACTATTTATGATTGCAACCATTACAACAATATCGCTTACAGCTACATGGTGAAACATTAACCATCACCTGATTGTCCCTGGCAAGTAGGGTAGCCATCGGACAAGTGAAGCTGCCATCTAACTTGTACAATGGGACAAGTCATTTTTTATATTCAAATTTGTTTTAAACAAAGTATATGAAGATCGATCAGCGATACCTGGGAACGTGGGTTCGGTTTACCAAAAAAGAAAACCTAAATTGTCTGTTTGCGACATCAACGGCTAAACTAACTGCATTGCAAGACTCACCGGGTGATCGGCGATTCCGGTAAATTCCTTGTTAGTCATATTTTCAATCGGACTAGTAAAAGTTAGCAGGACTTGATTGAAAAACATGAGGAGATGTTAACGAAGTGTTGTTTTACTTACGTCCATATCAGGAACTAAAAAAAATCATGCTAAAATTCCACTTGCTGCAGTAATTTACAAGCTTAGGATGAGCACTCTGGTAGCCTCACTCCCCGGTCTCCAAAGTGTAATTTTAACAGCTATGCTAGCTTAATTATCGGTGCAATATAAAAAAAAGAAGCTGCGGCGATTAAACATACAGGGCATGAAATTGGCAAATATGTGAATTGGCCCTCAATTTTTGTTCAACTGGCCCTTCAACAAAATGAACTGGCCCTACCAGTATTTAACTGGTCCTCTCAATGGCCTTTTTATTCACAATGCTGAAAGTAGAAGTGAAAAAGCTGAGTGAAGGTGGACTTTTTTCTAATTCATCACAGTTGCACTCAGGTAAAGGTTTGACAAACTTGTCCATTGTTGTTAAACTTGGGAAATATATTTTGCGTGAAGTATCAAATCAGAGACTTGTAATGCCGGGAATATTCGACACTCATTTGCACTTGACATAGACTGACCAATAAAAACGAGTTATACAAACTCATTGATAATCGTGTGCTTTCGTCAATACACAAATAACCGAAGTACTCTGGATAAAAGCTGAGGTCAAGTCAAATGAGTCAGCTCACAATTTCAAACAATCTCGCTATTGTCAACATGTTTATCTTTTGACGTCGAGCATGGTAACAGAAAAGTTATCGGCCTGGCGAACGACAAATGTGACAAATGAGTCCATGGAATATACTTTTATAACCAATTTCGTGCCCTGACATACTAACTTCGTTAAAAATAAACGTCAGAATTTTACGTTCTAACAAAGGGCAACAACATTGCTGGAAAACGATGAATTAATCAGTTGTATAATATAAATAACGATGCTAGATTTAATACCGCTGCTTTATTAAAACACAAAACGTGTCCTTAAATATAGCAATGAGGTAAAATCTACGCGGATGTATAATTATGCTAATGCTAACCTGAAAAACCGCAAAATGACAAATGGTTTTCTAGCCATGAAAGTTTTGTCAGATATGGTGACCAATTTATTGCCAGTCGACCCAAACTAAAGAACAAAAGCCATTGATGAGTCAACCTCAGTTGACCCTCTGCTAGTGCAGATTGAGGAAGAGACCATCCCACTACCAACTACCTGCTTTATTTGAACGTACTCGAGCAAGAAGAGTAAATAAATGTCAGCTGATAAAAGTGGCAACACAGCATTACTGCATTATTATGTGACGGTAACCAATAAATATATAGGACTAATTTTTTCATTAAGCTTAATCAGCCTCATCCGACGGGGCTTAGGCCTGCGACCTACACACACCATCGCCCCCTAGTCCTTACCCACACGGGCCACAGCACTCGCCTGAAATTATCAAGCCACTGTTATATTATCGCTCATATCAATACAAAGTGTATTTCTCTGGCTTCACCTACATGCAAGAGACCAACACGCAATGAGTATATATGAAACAATGCGAGTAAGGTACCTGTCATATACCATGAATATTCTCTGAATTATAACTCGCACAGTCCATTAGAACAGACACTACATTGCGTCACACGTGATATGCGACAGGCTTGTTGATCATTAAACTAGCTCGATAACGGTGCTTCCGCGGCGAACCGCCCTGAAAAGTCGAAGGGTTTGGATCAATGATGCTTTTTAAAAATGTACCCATCACTGACACTTCACTAGACTAACGTCATCCCCGTCCAAGAACCTAAGCAACGAGCTTCTGAATATGATTCAAACATGTAATATCTAAAAACTTTATAGCCAAGTTATGGGAATCGTATATCAAGAGTTAATGACTTTGTGTCCAATTCATCGCAGAATGCTCTTTCTATAATCGTTTCGTAATTGAATTATAAATTAATAATTATCGACCATATCCCATATTTTTAAAATTTATTACTGATATTGGCGTAGCGCTATACCGGTCTTGCATGTCTTTGGTTGCATTTCGACCTGCAACGCTGATTGGCGAATGCAGGTATCTCACATGGTACGATAAGACCAGCTGCAATGTCTATTAGCATAAGCAGTTGGAGACCTGCACACGCTACTTGGCATTGCAGGTTTCAGAATCGGGTGGTTTGTGTATGGTTTTGCAAATTGCAACTTATTTTGTTGTATGCCAGAGTATAAATATATTATGATTTTACTACATGTTATTATAAAGATACAACAATGTTTTACTGCAAAACATTATGGTTCGAAGTGGTGCTACGTTTACAATTTAAAGTAACCCCATTCTCTTGCAGGCGGACTAATCATTTGGTTGTTTTATTTGGTATGTCTTTATATACTTGTATGGACTAATACCCCCCCAGAAGAGTCATCTTGTCAATTAATTCTTGCTATTCTATTTTTAAGCCAATATTATTTATTGAGTATTTTGCATCTGATTTCATGTTTCAGAGAATGATGTCCAGGTTTTGGCACAGTTACTCTGTGAATCTGGTGGTATTGATAGATATGCATTGGAGGTAAAGATGGTGGATTTCCCTAAACCCACATTGATTGAGATTGAAGAAGTTTGGCAAGATGCAGGAAAGTGGATTGATGTGCAGAACTTCACAAAATTAGCAGTTAAATTTTGTCAGATACCAACCAATTCTGAAGAGTCCATAGCTGCAGTAAAGCTTACTGCATATCATGTTGGTGAGCTTGTATCTGTAGTAATAGTTTAATTGGGAATCATAATCATATATTAATAAGTATTTGCTGTTAATAAAATGGCCAACCTTAAGCACTGTGGTAGAGGAGTTGCTAAGGCAGTATTATCTGTTTCAGTTAAGCAACTGGAACTTCTGTTTGATGGAAACACATCCAAACCATAATTTCATGTTGACTAGTTATTTGCAATTGAATTGTCCTTCTTCAATATGTAACAAAACAAACTCTTTTTTTCAATTAGTCGAAAAATTCCATACCCTTTTATTTTACTCATATACACACACAACCCATAATCCACACATATATGACCTCTAAAATTTGGGACAGTACACACAGTTTTTGATGTTTTCAGGGTTATTGGATGGACTCATATTACTACATGATTGTATAGATATGGCTCTATTGAATGTATTGATAAAGGCATATATTTGCATATATTATAAATACATCTGATGATTTTTTTTCTTCAAGGAATATGCTTTAAGTGAAAATGCATCAACCATAAAACTGGGTGGTAAGGGGTTAGCTAAGATCAAGCAAATATTCTTTCAGATAAGCTTTCAAACTTATATCTAATAATTTATTAGCATTTATTTATTTATTTATTAACTTGTATTTTTATTGCAGTTGAACTAACCCACTCTTCATTCTTAATTGATTTTCTGTTGTTGTTGTTAACATGTCCATTGTAGAGCATGCATCATTTATGTGTGTACAATATAAATTATGGGTATATTGCTTTACAAATAAGCAATAATTTAACCGATTTATCACAAATATTCAGGACCTAATTTGCCATTATTGAATATTTATGTAATGCTTGGTATGTGACAGATGCAGATTTGGAAGTTATTGTTGGTCTGATGGAGATTAACGGAAGCCTAGATACATTCATTCTGAGAGCAAAGGGGTACTGCACACAGTCCAGGGTCATGTCTGCATGCCCAGATGAGACAACAGAGTCCTGGAAAAGGTCATCTACTAGGTTGGAAAGTGACATCTTGATAAAGATAATCTTAAAGACTGATGCCATGAAGAAGAACAACATGACAAATGAGGAGAGGTTCAGGGTGTGTCAGCTGGTTGCTGCTAACATAAGTAAGATATGCTTTTAATTCAGAATGAATTTTGAATGCTTGAAACTCTTCTGCATTTTTGTTATGAGGCCTTGAATTTGATTGGTAACAATTATACAGAGATGATATTGCTAACAGCGTTTATCGTCAAAAAGTGCAATAGTCTGTTTACTTCAGATTATCACATGGAGGCAAATCCAGCAGATTACAAGGGAATAACTAGAGAAGATATAAAGAATATGTCTAACATCTATGGAATGAAGGTAAATATTCATACTTTACATGTCTTGAAATTTTGCCTTTTTAACACTATTATTAAGATTTCATGACATAAGCTGATGTATATAAAAAAACATTTCTCTTTTCTTTTATTCTGCTTTAACAACTCAAGATTGGCTATCTTGAAGCAATTTAGACAAATGTGCTTTCTTTTATTATATTACAGAGTGTGAAAAGTAGTAGATCTGAGAATGACAGTCCATGCCTATATTCTAGGTAATGTCAACTTATCACAATGTTCTTTTAAGACAAATCATTGATATTTTACATGTTTGAACACTCACAATTGTCCTAAATATTTGATCCCTTTAATTGTTTTACTTAAAAGTGATGAAGAACACACAGATAAATATGATGAAGAAAATCATTCTAGGTAAGTTATTTGGTAAAATATTCAAACCTGAGTTAGTCTACTTAGCTAATAAAGGTCAATGTAGCTTTTAGAAATGCGTTACATTGCATGTATTAATCTTTTAATACCGATTCTTGGTTTTGTCTTAATGATAGGCATGGTGACTCTGGTGCATAAGCGAAAGTCACTAGCATTGCAAAATCATTTACTTTGTGTTGCTTTTGCAGTGATGGGGACTACACACCTGACATTGTACAGGATAGTAGGTCATCTTCAAGGTGTGCTTATTTAATGCTATGCAATGCATTTTAAGACAATTTGTATGTCATACAAGTACCAGTTAATTTGATGTGCTTATCAATGGAAAAAAAGATATTTAAAAATTATTTTGTGTTCTTTTTCTTTTAGTTTGTACGTGTTGTGATATTTTATTTTCTGGTTTTCTTTACTTCTCAGTGAAGTCTCGTTGGTCGAAATGCCAGACAAGCCTTTTGGTAGAGCAGAATCTTCCAAGAAAACGTTCTTCCAAAGGAAGAAGTCTGACCAAAAGAAAATGTCAAGGTACTTTGTCTATTTTTTTTCAAAATCTTTGACTATCTATGATGAATCTCTTGTGTGAACTTGGTCACAATGCCTTAGCCATTTTGTTTCTACACAGAATGCTTACGTCACAAGAAGCTCTAGGGGAGGTCTTGAAGTGCAAACGGAAGCGAAAACAGTGTAGTAACTGTGGAAAGTCTGTTTATAATCTAAACAGACATCTTAGACCATGCATGGGTATTGAAGGACAAACATACAGGAAGGTCATGCCTGAGGTTGTCATGGGAGGTCATCGCCAGTCAAAGGTATATCACAAATGTTTCTAACCTTTGAATTAAAAGCATTTGATCACAATGAGTAAATAAGGTGGTAAGTACTAAAAATGTTTGGTCAATCACTTAACTCAATATGCATCATATTATGTTGCATAGTGTACCGTAGAGTAGTGGCTAAGGTTCTCACCTTGATACCAAAGGGGTTTTGGGTTTGAGTCCTGTCACCAATTGTAATTTTTCATGTCCCCCAGTCCACCCAGCTGGGAATGAGAACCTGGCTCATATGGATGTAATGAATGACTAGTGTGAGGCACTCTAAATAGCAGCCCTGCTGTATGTTGAGGTGGTGATGGTGTGAATTGGCCCTAGCCAGGAATAATTGTGATATACTGTAAAGCACATAGAAAGGTAGTAATATTGCCCTATAAAAATGATGCATTATTATTATTATTAATTATATTATTTTTGTTTTTAAGCAAGCGTATTCAAGTCTGAGCTTTGTGAGAACATTCATTTGTCATTTGTCAAGTCAACGGCATGGATTGAAGAAAGACAGTGAAGAATACAAGCAAATATTGGTTACTCTTAATTACTTACAATATCTTCGTTTTGTGTTATATATGGTTATTTCTTTGGAAAATGGTGTTTGTACCTGGACTTGATGACAGTTTTATCAATAACTTCAAGCAAAAATACAGTTTCATGCTCCATATTGTTTAAAGAAAATGTATTCAACTGTTTACTTTTGCAGAAAACATGTAAGCCATTTGATCATGGTTGTAACCAACTGAAGCCACTAGGTTTGTCAAGCGGTATTATCGGATTGCCAGCTGCAGTTCTATCAGATAGCCCCGGACAAGTGTCAACTGAATGTGTTACCAGTGGTGTTGACCTATTGTCAGTTGAAGGTCTTCCAGGCAGTGGTGGTCAAGAGTCAACTAAAGGACTGTCCAGCAATGGTCGCCAAGTATCATCACAAGATATTGACGAGCCTAGTCCAACAAGATTGGTTTGTACTTTATCAATCGTGTTAAAACCCTTTCACAGGGGTTGAAATTTCTTTGTTAGTTATATTGAGTGTGAAAAAACAATCATTTGTAATCATTGTGCTTTTAACATGAGCATGTTCTTGTCATTTCTATCTGCAGGGACAAGAGCTGGATGCGTTTGTCAAGCACCTGATGTTGATCAATGGGCGGGATATGCCCGAGAAAGATGCACGAAAGCATGCCACACAATCTAGCTACATCACAAGTGAACTTACTGTGTCAATAGACAAGGCAGCAAACCAGATAGCTCAAATAATTCAGACCAAAAGTGAGTCGGGCACATGGGCGCCTAACACATCTATGTGTTATTTAAACAGTTTGAAGATGTTTCTTGGATTCCTCATTGGCCTCTCCTGCCAGAAAAAGAGTGACTATCAAGCCGTGGCACTTCAAGTTGTCAAAGATTCTTTGAATGACTGTATTAAAAACTTGCAAAATCGAGAGAAGAAGAGAAGACAGTTTCAAGAGGACAAGGAGATTCTTACACCTGATGACATTCAACGTCTTTTGTCATCAAAGCGTTCACAGGGGGCCACAAAGATTTTATCAAGTGCTGATTGCCAGACAGTTATTACCAGAGAACTCCATACAATGATTAGAAACAATCTCATCTGGAATATTGCAGTGAGAAACTGCCACAGAACAGGCTGCTTTTTAAACATGACTCTGGATGAACTAAAATCAGCAAAAACCAAAATACAGAATGAGTCACATATCATAAAAGTTTCAGATCACAAAACAAACAAAACGTATGGGTCTGCTGATGTGGTTGTGCCTGAACAAGTGTTTAGGGACCTTGAACAATATGTTCTAACATATCGACCCGAAACAACGGAGCCCTGGGTGTTTGTTACCTGGAGTGGCCAGAAAATGCAATCTGGAGGTCAGGCAGATGCCCTCACAAATGAACTTGGGCATGCAGGCATTGAAAAGAGGTACATACAAAAGTTGTATAGAGGAATCATATAAAAAGCATAATTTGTATTTAGAAAGCACAAACAGTATCTTAGTAGTGTAACTACTTTTTACTGTTTGCCATTAATGTCATTGTTTCGGTGTGTGCTTAAAGTAAGTTAATGTTTGTTGCAGAGTAACCATGACACAGATGAGGCATATGGCAGCCACTTTTGTGTCAGGCCTTCTTCCCAGTGGGGACAGACAAGACTTAGCCAAGTTCATGGCCCACAGCAATGATGTACAGCAAAAACACTACAACAAATGCCTCTCTACACTGAAAAATATCCGCATATCAAACATATTATACAAAATTCTCTCACAGTCCAGTGTATCAACAGAAGACCTTCAGGATGTAGATTATGGTAAATAGACTGTTTCTATTATGACTAGTGCACATTATTAAATTGTTGTTTACACCACACAAATTAAGATAATTATATCATGTAACAGCACAGGTATTGATAAAATTATTTATGATTTTCATAACAGAGATTCCTGGGTATGATATCACAAAAGTCAATGTTGGCAACAGAGACACCTTGGAAGGTAATACTGCTGTATGCTTTTCATACTGTTTGGGTATGCTTACAGTGGACCTATGTTTAATCATGAAACATCATAATTATGATAAAAAAATGTTTAAATATTAGAAGTGTTGTAGAAAGTGTCAGGCTATAAATGTAAAGATGTTATTTTATTTACAGCCCAAGATGCCATAATGCTGAAAAAAGTGCCTGATTGTACGTTGACTTATGAAGAAGAAAACACCAAAGTAACAGATGGAGACAAGAGAAATGTGAAAGTTATTGGAACTGTTTGTGTGAAGACTGAAGACACAGAAGGACAATTTGATGATGCAGCTGTATTGGTGAGTTAAAATGAATCCAATTTTATTTAAAGCAACACCTGTTGATAGCAATTGTGAAAAATTTTATTCTCAAAATTTCATTTTCCTGCGACAACTAATTTAAAAAGCTCATTTAACAATATAAAAGTCCAGCTGGACATTTCCTGTGGAGCAGTAATATTATCATTTTTACAGGAAATGGCACAACCAATGTTGCGGGGATCAAGGATATCAGAGCAAGAATTATGTTGGATTAAGTCCAAAGTGGGCAAAGACTTGTTTCATAAAAATGCTCGGGGTATAACCTTGAGCCATGTTCGGGGGGCCTCAAATTTTGGGCAGTATCTTGCCAAAAAATATCCTGATGATTTGCCTGACGAGAGAGTCAGGAAAATGAGGAACGTTTTAAGAGAAAGACAGTCCAAGTGTTGA
>CM067353.1:80296083-80298583 GCA_034190875.2 Urechis unicinctus | reverse complement strand
CGGTGCCAAGAAGGGTAATAATGACATTGCTGGGGACGATAATAATAGTTAAGATTGATACAACGGAAAGAAAGAAAGCCGATCGGGAACATCATTAAAAATTGCTAAAATACCCAAAAGCGCATGCAAGAGTTTTATATAATCTTAGTCAGGAGAACTAAGTCGATAAGCTGCTTTCAGCGCAAAAGTCACAGATCTCCAGGCTAACCGCTTCCGATGTAGCGATGACAATAGGGTAAAGATGATCATGCATTCCTTAATAGCCTCGATCATGTCAACTTGAATGGTAGCAATGATTTTTAAACATCCTTTTTAAGTATACAAATTGGCTTCCAATAGCACTGAGTATAGGGGATGTGCCTATTGAGAGTTGTGCCTTCTGTGAACGACGAAAAACTTCCCAGCCAGGAATTAATTACAGCTATCAGCTTTTTTAAAAATTAATATTGAGCTCAACCTTTAATCATTAACTCCGTCCTTTGACCGAGATATGCAACGACAATTTCCGTCTCAGCCCTAGGAACCAATTAAATCTTCAATAATATTTCAATTGCTATTTAAGGGGGCATGTTAACAGTATAGTTCACAATATACAGTTTAAAGAAGTATCTGACGTAAATTTGTGTAGATGTCGAGTATATAACACATTATATAAATCATGATATTTACGCATTTTGCTATTCAGAGTTTTATTTTGCACGTTTATAACCATTATTGCAGAGAATACATTGTATACTTCTGACTTATATTATTGAATATAAAATCAGATTTCGATGTTTGCGATCAGTATCTCCAAAGTTGAAGCGTCAATTTAAGGGCGACGTAATATTGGTCAATTGTTTACATTCAAGTCCCATTATTCAAACGAAAAAACGATAATCCATCTGCTGCATCATTAGTTTAATAACCGAATAGCTTTTTGTTGTGTATAATTGCTCAGTGAAACCATAAGAACAGCAAAACTGAAAAATACTAACAGCGATAACATTTTAGGAATGCATCCGAGGATCTATTTCGTCATGGGAATAGCTAATGTATAAATACACATATTATTCATATTATAATGTTTCTCATGCGCCGTGGACATTACATTGATCATTAATATAATATTATATATGCCAATATCCTTGTCAGGATACAAATTCCACAATGAACTATAATCAATTGAAATGATTAAAAGCATAATATAAATTGTCTAATGCTTGTGATTTGAATATACCCTCTGTCAATGACATCAGTTCCATTACTCGGTGAACTCCAATTTCTGCCTACATAAAATGCAAGCAAATGATGCTTTAAGCTACGCAATCACTGCATGAGAATAGAACCTCACCATAATGACATCATCTCTTGTGTTTATTTTGATTTACGGATAATAAAACTAAACCCGGTTTGCTAAAACAGCCTAGCTTTATATCTTCAATATGATTGGGTCTTACAAATTCTGTGAGGATGGCGTCACGTCTCCATTAATGGAAACCATAAATTCCTTTTAGCGGGCTCGGAAAACCGAGCTGATTCACAACTGAGTCGGAGGCATCAGGATAACAAGCTTCTGCTAAAACGATGACAACGAATTATGACGGCGAATCTTCTCATAATGATTGGATATTATAATAACATCCATTTCACAATAGCCGTCGGGGCACCGTCGAGTATCTTACATAATACCACATCCCTTCATCGAAACTATAATTGCGATGTGATTTTCGATTTGGGCAAAATTTGAAATAAATTTATTTTGATGTCTAGGTACTTAGAGAGAATTCAGCTGTCGTTCCGTAGGAAATGAGCAATATGTTGGAGCGAAAATAGAATTACTGGCGTTGCTTTTGATTTGCATTTACAAAGTAAAAGAAACTATGCGTGCATTAACGTAACAAGATCATCCCTGTAACGTAACAGGGCAATATAATGTGATCTACTGTAGCGGTATTAGCCTTAAGCGCATAAAATACAAACATATTTATTCGTACAATATACATCATTGTAAACAGCGCCATCAATTTTTTGTGCAGGCAGGTAGCTTGCCAAAGGTTCCAACAAAGCTGAAGCTACAGACATTTGATCAGATAGCCTCGTGAATGAAGGACAATTCTACATTCGGGACCTATTGTTTGTTGTTAATCACGTAAGGCTATTCGTAATGGCTCTCAAATCGTCAATTTTAACCGACTGAGAGTGGGATAATAAGCAATATTTACAAACTTCATAAACGAAACGCCACTATCGGTGACTGGTGATAGGAACAAACGTGGAATAATTCAGTGTTGATATATGCTGCACACGACACTGTCGTTTTGTTGAAGATAGGTATGATTTGATAGTTCAGAACACTTTGTCCATGTGACAAATGCAGGGTATTGTCATGTGAAGGCTTGAATATCAAACTGCGGCTTATGGCGATCCGTTTTACGACAAGAAATGGACATCTGCGTTACCTTGCGATATGCTGCTACTTGTTCTAGTATGCATATTGATTATGGGTTTGAACTCTTCT
>CM067353.1:80283583-80291083 GCA_034190875.2 Urechis unicinctus | reverse complement strand
CACTTCACACATAATGTTTACAGCACTGAGATTTATTGTTGCTACGAAATCTTGCAATTCGCATTCATCTGCATTCATAAACTAACAAGGTACATAACTTTTTTGTCCCACATAAGGCGATCAAATTTGTTGCCAACATAGTCAAAGAAACTTTACACCACATTTATGCAGTACACTGCTCGCCGTAATAGTGTGCCCCAGTTATAAAGTTAACAACATTATTATAACAAGAAGGCATAACATTTTTCGCATAAATCCATTTCAATATGTCTCTGTGACTTGCCTCTCGTAATAAACACATAACGTCAGAACGCCTAAATCCCCAGTTTCATAGGCGTAAGATTGCAAATTAACACAACAAATAATGCATACATTAATATAGCTTTGTGCAGGATTTCACTGGGCTATGAGTCTTTGGCAAGCTAGTGCTTGAGTTTTAGCTTATACCAACTTGAGTGGCATGTGCATAGCACGGCATCACTTAATCAGCTGCATTCTGTTAGCCTGAGCAGAAAGTAATTGAGAATAATTCCCGAAATAATGTTCTGTACGTTTGGCTAGCAATTCGATGTTTTCTATTAACACCAATTGCATAGATAATCTCTTGGTCGCTGTATAAATAACAAGACATGTATAGCAAAACTGTGATTCTAGATAAGATAGGGCTTAAGCGGGAATGACTCATTCCAGTCACTCCACGTTGCTAGCAACTTATGCTTTAATATCCCGATCGCATCAACCAGAACTAATTGAATACAAAAGTTGCAGCAGATATTGTGCATAAAAAGTTAAATGAAGCGATTTTCATCATTTCTTTAATATGTATTTCAAAATAGTAATTAATAACTCATTAACCAACTGGGCCCTGCAATTCTCTCCGTTAACATGCATAAACGCTAAAAATCCACCGATAAGGTCTCACTCGGAAGTAAATACGAATCCATCTTCTCGACTCCATCGTGCCTCAGTTGACCGCTAGGGGCAGGTTTCTTGACGTCACACTTGTTGTACGGCCTCCAAAAGAATTTGATAGTGTGTGAGTGAGTGAGTGAGTGAGTGAGTGAGTGAGTGAGTGAATGAGTGAGTGAGTGAGTGAGTGAGTGAGTGAGTGAGTGAGTGAGTGAGTGAGTGAGTGAGTGAGTGAGTGAGTGAGTGAGTGAGTGAGTGAGTGAGTGAGTGAGTGAGTGAGTGAGTGAGTGAGTGAGTGAGTGAAGCGAAAAGCAATTTTTTTAGGTTTTATGATAACACCGTATTTACATGAATCCATGACGTCTTCTGATGAAGATTACGAGGCCATATTACATGACACAGGGGCATATTATGTCAATGGCTATTTATTTGAGCCAATGCGGGCGGAAGTTGAATCATCCAAGTAAGACTCGGAAAATGAACCGGCAACTCTGACTTCGAATGCAGAATCCACAAAATATCTCGACGAATGGTCACTATAGAATAACCTTCCGAAGCTGTTAGTTGAAGATGGTATGTTGACAGACCTACTACTACCACAAATCAGTACTTGGCTAGCAAATGTGGCTTTGTCATTGTACCCTCAGCTAATTCAATATTGTGGATAGAATTTTGCTTGTAGTACATCGAGTAATTCTCTTTTACATTCGTTTCATCTAACCGCAAATATGAAATAACAAATAATCTTGAATAATTCCTCTACTTAAGTGTAGCTGTCAACACTGCATCCCCATGAAGTTAGCCAGAGAGTGTGTGTGCTGCCGAAGTTTGGAGGCATTGATGGCTGTAACGGAGGAATGGTCATGCATCACCAAGCATCCCGGTTTCCTAGCAAGCTGCCTTACAAAAGATATGCTGGAAACCTCCAAATATTTATTTATTCAAACAGATGGACCTGTTAGAAATGAGGTCTCTACCAATTAGTATGTTATCCGCTATTGCTACCAAAAAGGACAATATGAGGTGGAACAATCATCATTTATTGCAGTGGGAACATCAATCCCGCTGTGTAATATATATTCTACATAGCCATGAATAAATAACAACACCAGTAAAATGAAATCCAGGAGCAGAGCCAACAATGAAATTACAAAGTGAGTGAATGGTTGATATATGACAATTGTTTTTTAATTATACAATTAATCGATATGTTGCTTCAGATGGTTCAGCTATCTAGCCTACCGCCGGTTAACATTTTGGATATGGCACAGACTAGACAATAACAACAGGAAAGTGGTGCCAGCCTGTGTGGTAACAGCCATTAGAGAAACTTTCCCTGACCCAGGTGACAAATACACAGGTTATCTACAATACAGTTTACTAAGATTTCTTGGTCATGTTGAATCGACACCGGTGAGCTCCTGTCCTCTTCCTTTCCTCTGCAAGTACCTCAACAAGTCGTAGCTTTGGTATTTCACCATTTTGATTCATTGAATTACACTACCGCTGACGTAAATATTCCTATAAAAACTGTTTTATGATTCAAAACTATTATGTTCATTAGTCGGTTAATATTCAAATCATTTGTCCACATCACTTCACTAACGAATATAGCTGTTGCCATTCCAGTAGTATGTACTGGTTAGGTTAATTTATTTGAAATTGACCGCTTAGTACCGATAACGCCGCGGTGCAATGGCTATGCATCGATGCAAATGTCATCAAATCAGCCTCTGGCAATTGACTTGTATGGTCCCCAGTTATATGTAGTCGGTGCGGTGCATCAGTACAGCAACCATCGGCATTTATTCCGTGTCAAACAGAAAAAAAAATAAACAAGCGCAAAACACTTCACCGACCCATATACATGCATCTCATGTCGTATGACCAACGTATCCAATATCAGACAGACGTAAATAGAACAAATATTTTTATTTCATTCAATATACAAATCACAGGTGACCATCAAATTCTTCTTTGTCGACCATAGTAAATTGTATCACAAGTTTATTGCTTTCAATACAGCAACAATATTACATTAATGTCGGTAAAAGCATCAAGGTGGAATTGCTATTTGACTTGTAATAAAACCGCACAAATAATTACCCGAATTTTTTATTAAGATAAGATCTCAGTATTCCGGGAATGATTTCTGTTGATCCCGATCCTGTTTAGTACCATATATGACTTCAACAGTCTATCTGTTTGCGTTCAATGAGGAGTGCACCATAATATTGGGGCTTCTGGTGCGAAGTTACTAGTATTTAATCAAAATGCTTTGCTATGGCCGCAGTTAGCTTACATTGTTCTGTTTTTTGTGTGGATATTTGTAACAAAGCTGGTGTTAGTCGATATAAATAATAGTGGATATGACTGTTGCATGACGTGTTCATTAATGTACGAATGAATACTGACGAGGAAATGACGGTTTTTTACGGTGACGTTGCTGTTCCCTTGCATTTATGACTGACTCCACTGGAAATTATATTGATCGCAAATAGTAACAGGTGAATCGACTTTTGTTTCATTTAGTTTGTTGCTTGAATACAAAACAGCGATATCCATGTCGTACTAAAGTATGCAAGTTATATATACAATTACAATATGTCCCCAAAATGCCGTCATATTTCAGCAGACAAAACGGCTTAGGAATTTAGGTAAAATATAGTTTGCGTTAAAATGGCGCAATTAAGTGGTCTCTTATTTGTCGAACATGCCGATAAGCAACGCTAAGCATATGCTTCATTTTATATCATTGTGTTCCAATGGCATCATTCCCTTCGATAACACTCCGCCTCTTGCCATATATAGCAGTGTGTAGAAAAGAGATGAAGGAGACTTGCTGATTAATCTTTTCTGCGGGACATCAATATAATCCAACGCGTACGTTAACACTTCATTTACATAATAAATAACAAAACCTCTATGAGTGCTAAAAATTACCCTTGCTACAGGGTATTACATTCAAAGCCACATTAGGCTTGACAAGAGAATCAAAACATCCTACTCATGCATAATGGAACTGCCTCGTGAATGACACGACTAGTCAAGTCAACAGCATAAACCGCCCTCCATTTCCTATAAAGCTATAGCACCTAGCACAGAGCAGTTGTAGCCTCCTGTGTGTGCTTTAAAAGCTTTTGTTCACCATCGTAAAGTATGTTTCGGGTCCAAATATGGAACGCCTTTGACATTATAGGTTAAGTGTGGCAGCCACTAGCAATTTCAAATAAATGATGAAATAGCAAGCATTTAATTGCGCCTGATGAGCTACGGTGCTATGCAGCTGTGATGTGGCTCATTTCCTGTAAGAATAAACGTTCGTGTAATTCCTAGAATGAAATTGCGCGCGCTGTTGTGAAATCGCGACGGACTAACGTTGCTTAGTTGTATAATTATGACGTTGCGACAAAAATGGTTATGAATAATACCACACGGAGGGACAAATTTGCTGAAATAACAATAAATGCATACGTACGTTTTCCATGATCCTAGTCTATTGATACAGTCAAGTTAACTAAGTCGACAAGATGTTCAATACAAAAAGTCGCAGATATCCAGGCTAGCCTCTTCTAAGGCAATGTATTCCGTAATGGCCCCGTTCATGCAAAGTTAAATGGTAGCACGGGTTTTCAACATCCTTGTAAGTGCATTAATTGGCTTCCGAGGAAGGCACTGACTGCTGAGAGTTAAACAATGTGTGCACGATAAGGAATTTTCTAGTCACGAATTAATTCCAGCTATCAGCTATAATTTGTTATCGATATCGAGCAGTCTATGGATTCAGATATCGGAAATTATATATTTCTATTGACCAAATAGTTCTTACCTCAGCTTGCACTTATAGCTAATAACAATAATTAATGTTTATTTTCATTAGGTTAGTTTGTACCCGAAGTAAGCATCTTGACATGGTTGGCAATGTAAAACAGCAATCATCGATACTGCTGTCGTGTAATCGTAGTGAGATGGTTTACAGTTAACAACATTCAACAATAGACTGTGGAAACTAATGTTAGGCGTCATATCGTGTTGGCCAATCTATCTATATCAATGATTGTATATGCAATTAAGCATGAATGACACGTCAAATTTTACTTAGAATTCATATCCACCAGCCGATCATATGATGTTTCGCTTAAACAGGTAATAACAGCTACCTTACTGGGATACATCATTTATAGAATGCACACCTTGCCACGCCTTTTATAGCCGAAAAGAACAAATGACAAAACCCCGATAATTCACCGCCATATGCAAAACAAAGCAGTTACTACAACGCTATAGCACCAAAACCTAATCTAAACTCGCACAGACGCAAGAGAAAGCTGACCGTACATTATGCAAGCAGCATTGAGAATGTTCTCGCATGTGTCCTAAAAAAATAGACGCTTCATAAATCGAGCCCCTACGTTTTAATAGGAGTAATAATTCGAAACACATTCTCCATTGTAAAATAACGACTGGGAAAATCGGATCGTGAGATATCAAGTATCATCTAACCCACAGTGGATTCATACTCAGTCATTTATACACTGTTCAAGTTCAAATGCTAAAGTCATGTATTAGTTCTATTAAAGGCAGTCTAGTACCTTCAGATATGTGCGTGTGGAAACGACAACGCTTGGCTTCAATAACACTGCATAAACTTATGCATTGTTTACGAGGTTGTAGGTCTAAGTTGGTCTATGGACTGTCATGTGAAGGGTATTATTAGATATAAGATATAAACCATAATATGTAGTTAATATTAACCCTCGTCAAGTGCATTTAAATCATAATATCAAAGTATCAATCAAATATCTGCGTTTTCCGGTGATATGGCCCAGGACTACAAAACGAGTTAACCTATTTGTGCAGAATTGCATGTTTTAAATTGCACAAATGCTTTGGATGGCATATCATTGTGTTTAAATCCCCCTTCGACCATGTCTGATGTGTTGTCAGATATCAGCTTGAACAACGCGATTACTTCGACTTTAGCTTTTATTAAAGATTGTGAAACTAAATATATTTTGTGCTCACAATTAGTCAAGCCGTCAAGAATTATTAAATCCAGGTTAGCATGGTACATTTATTAATTCTATGCGGGCAATATCCAGACAAGACGCTGGTGGACAAGTGTTACAGAATTAAAATCCGAGTCAAAACATCTGCTGCTACTCAGGGAAGTGGTCAAAGGCTGATTTTTCTGGGATCACAGTTTGCAATCATGCTGAACCAGTCATGTAGTCTCACATCACCACGAAATAGAGCCATTTATATTCCATGCTGTAAGGCCCTGTGCGGGATCAACGAGACGAATGTGTTGGTAATCTGGGCTAAGCTCATACCACGTTATTCGTACGACGCCAACAATGCTTGGGGGTACAGTCCTGACTCACTGGCAAGATAGGGACAGAGCTTTAAGCATCAATTTGCTCAACCAAATGCGCTCTGCTTCATGCCCTATTCACCACCATACAGAGATAATCAGACACACACACCCGCACAATTACACATATACCCATACCGAACATTTGTATATAATTGCAACGGGACGATGTGTGCACGATACAGGTCTTGTACGGATTCATGTACGGCGTAGGTCGCAGCAATATTAGACTAGTAGTAACTTAATATGCGATTATACCGATGCAGTTGCGTTCTACAAATGTACTATGACAACACCCGGGCATACCATTCCCTACTTCTAACCAGTTGCTGGTTATTTCTGACGGATTGAGCGGTACGGCAAATGCTTTTTTTTTTTATTTTCACTTATCAGCCATTTAATTCTGCCACTTTCAATAAGTTACTACCATACCTAAAACATTCAATATTGGATATTGCTATTCTCCAGCATGTCAGCAATGTGATCAGCTCTCCGTTTTGCAACTCATGTGTCAGTCCTGCTATTTACGCTGTGTTAGGTTGCAGAGTTAGAAGCCTTTACTTCAGGCAAATACAATCGCATTGCATGCAAAAACAATATTCATATCAGGTTATGAAGCTTGTGCTCCTTAGCTCCATAGTTTGAGCATCAATTTAAGGGCTGCACCATTTATTTTAATTGTGGTACACTCAGCCACATCAATCCGCTGAAGTAACAATGACTGATAGAATAACCGAATGGTTCGAAAGAGCGTTTGTTCTAGATACCTGCTCACTGAACCATTACGAGCACAAAACTGAATATACTTAGCATCACCAACATTGTCACATTACACCCTGAGCTCTATTTTTGATGGGAATAGCTACTGTTTACATACACATATCATTTATGTTGTAATATTTCACTTATGCAGTGGACATAATGGTGACAATTAAGGTCGTATGAAATATGCCAATATCCCTGTCAGGATATCACAATGTGCTGTGATAAAATTGTTATGAGTAGAAACAATATAATAGATGAGAAATGCATCTGATTTACATATACCCTCTAGCAATAACATCAATTTCCATTACTCGGTTGACTACAACCTCAATATCTGCCTCCGACTTCTGCAAGCAAACAATGCATCAAGTTACGCAATCCATAGATGTGAGTAGAACGTCATCATCATGGCATGATCTCATGCAATTATTTTGATATACGGATCAGTAAAC
>CM067353.1:80261083-80278583 GCA_034190875.2 Urechis unicinctus | reverse complement strand
AATAAGTCAATGGAACGTCTTGTTTTTCGCTATGCATCATACCAGGCAAGTTAATACATTTATTCGGCTTCCCAACCTGGACAATTCAGTCAACCGTCGTCAAAGGGATTCAGGTTGTGATAACGCTTGGATATTATCCATACGTTAATTTGCACGATGGATGTTTCGTAAGGCAGGTATACGTATGGTACGATGCAATTAAATAATTGTAGGAAGTAACTGTTCGAGGATCGTGCATTATGATGATAGAAAACTTAATAATATGAACGCAAAAATGTCCCATTGCATACATTCCGCGGCTGTGCTGAGGCACCATAAGGGGGTTATAATCAGTCAGTGTGATCTAATGTGTCTCCGATGTGCCGGTGCATGCAGTCACAGTGATCGTGGAATGTTGTAACACAATCATTATTCGTAGCATTCATTCACAAAGAGTATGAACAGCTGTGCTATGCTTTGATATATTTGTGTGTCGTAGTCACAACCAACCTTCCTCTCAACGTAATACATAACATGGCAACGCACAAAGCAAAGATATTCAAATTAACCGGCAGGAATTGCAAGTGACAGCAGTATCGACTTCTTATCGTGTCTTATTTGTGTAGACTAGAAAAACAAAGACGAAATCTGGCTGTGCGGCTGTTTATGTTGCTCAAATGACACTTAACCAAAGCGGCGCGCTGGTCGTTAATCATTTATTATTCCATTGGCGATCCATCCTAAGGTACATACGCCTGATGTCAGGAGAACCACCTCTGACTCTTTAAGAATATATTTTGTTGTCTTGCAGGAAAATGGCTTACCCTGTTTTACACAGTCGCAAAAATATTTAGCACAAGCAACACCAGAAACCATTTACTACAACATTGATTATTCATTGATTAAGGCCCAAGAAATAAACCAATAACATACACCTAATATAAATGATGATTGGATGTCGTAACTCCGAGAGGTTGCAACATATCAAACGGCACAGGTCGGATTCTCCTTTACTTACTTAATCATAACAATGTTCAAAACAACAAACGACCACTGTACATTATGAGCGTAAATAACTTAAGAATAATCCACAAAATACTGAAGAACTTCTGATGTTGCTCTTAAGTTTCTACAACACGCTACAAGGGTGCTTCTGGTTGGAAATGAAAGATATCCCGTATTAGCGTAAAGGCAATCAATGCCGTAGTCATAACCTAGATAGCCGTTATATTAGCATTTGTACTTGCCATGTAAGATTCCCAACCCAGGCTCAGAATACAAATGTGCCAATGACCAGTTTGTTGAACCTGGAACACAACATATCATACGATTTAATCATGTTGACAAGGTGTTTTTCACAACAACTGCTTACGACACATTTCTACCACGACAACATGTGCAGTCATAAATTAGATGACGGATGATGTCTCTCTCCCTCAGATTGCCTTAGGGCAGACATTACACGTGACTGAAAAGTCGAGTGCGTAGTCAGCTGACATTCATGATATGTTGATTATAATGTATATACCAACCTGCGACGGAAGTGCCGGCCAAGTCGAGTCCACGTTTTGTTTCGGGATGCGACGAACGCCACATACAGTCACGCACTAAATATACCAGCATCCAACGCATTACATCGCTGATTCATTATTTGCGAGATTATTTCTTCTCGCTGGGAGCGATATTAAAAAGAAAGCATCATTTCTATCCATCCAAAACGTCCCGACGCTACCTCATATGCAGCGTTTGGTGCTACGGGGTAACTACGTGATGCTGTACAAACCTAACAGCAATATTGGCAGATATAAGGCATCCCCTCATACTATATATCAGCGAGCAAGGCGTGGTAGGGCTTTGCATAATAACGACATATTTGGATACCGCAACTTTACTCGTGTTGATTGCCAAATTTACAGCAAATCCACCTCTCATCATATTCATGGAGAAACCTCCTACAGCTTATGGCAATTATAAACCCCAGCTTCCAAAAAGAACTAATGATCAACGTGTGAACTGCCACTTCCCACCTTACCTAATACATTTCCTTAGGCCCCGACCCTCACTAACTTAGCTACTGTGCGTCCCACGAGAACTATGATAGCTTGTCTGGGTTGTTGAGGGAAGCACTTCTGCATTTTAAAATCAGTTCTTCGAAATACGACGCACGCTACCTGACAAAATTATATCTAATGTTTCAGTATATGTTTATTTGGGAGAACGACTGGTCAATCACTTGTGATGATATCACAAAAGTTAATCGGTAAACAAAGAAATGCGGACATATTCAATACAAAAGTGAACGACGCAATGTCTAACGCTGCTTAGGCATGCTTCCATACCCTAGAAATAGTATCGGCGGTAATAATATGTCAAAGTCGACAAGCCAAGACATCCGGACGTCCGGAAATACAGGGAAAAGTGTCAGAGGCTGGTCTTCTGACGTATCAAATAAGAACACAATCTGGCAGTTGTCGGCAACAAGACTAATGTATATTTTATAGATAACACACTTACTGTCTATGGCCATAATCGCTTAACGCATAGCCTTAGCTCATACATAATTGGATAATTATAAATTGATTCTGGGAACAATGAAGTCGGATTCAACTCTTTCTTTTTCAAAGAGGGAACTAGATGTGGGACGTTCATCACAAATGAACCAACGACAGACAACTATCATTTTACTTGGTTTTTATATCCTATTAGACTTCCAATGTTAACACTTTTCTGAATGTATATAATCGATACCAACAAGTATTGGTTTCAGTCAGATGCTCAAATTGTATTATAATGCCATGACGCATATCATTCACTGTGCCTTTTCTTTTAAAAGAAAACTCATCAAAAGGGACAGACCAAAATCAATCATAGCTTTTGTCAATTGTTACATCTGCATTTATGTTGGTTTCGCTATTTATGGTTATATGGCACAGTATTATGAGAGGAAACGTCATACCATAGCCTCCTACGCGATAGCTTCCCGTATGAATGGGTAATTGAGTTACTTATTTTGCATGTTTATAACCACAATTTCTTCAATACACGTAGAGACACAGACATAGCTCAGCTCAAAATACACGTATCATGCGGGCGTTTGTGTCAGCGGGGGTATCTAACTTGCACTTATTGACAGGCAACATGGCAAGTAAATTATGCTTTTGAGACGGCAATCGATCTCGAACGAGTATTATGTTCCTTTACGCTGGCACAACAGTTTATATTACTTGCCTCTGTAAGTTATTTATGTGCTGTTGCCTCATTTGCTGGGTGTATCTGCGTTTGCTATTTGATGCTATGATAATCTTACCGTCGAGTACCATGACCTCTAATTAAAAGCTGGAATTCGAAATTTGTACATGGCATTGACCATAGTCTTATTAAATAGGCCTCACACGCTATGACAGATTGATGTACGACATGTTTATAGCCAAATAAATTATCTGCGGGTAAAGATACAGGCATAGTCGTCACTTATAATGTACTTATTATCAGGGCATTTGTGTCAGAGAGACGCGCGGTATAGCATCTATTGGCAAGCTACGTAATTAATACCATATGTAATGGTACCGGCAGATATTTCAGAAGAATGGCAAGTAGTGAGTATATTTGATGCGTGGTGATGAAGGTGATGAAAAATATCTTAAACTCGCCCAAAAGTGAATTTCACTCAAGCTCCTTTGCAGATTATGCATGGTTCAAAAGCCAAATAATTACGAGTAAGCCGGTTTTATTATCAACAATACGTAGATAAGATCATATGATATAACGTGACGAATGCTATGTATGCTTTTCTCTCCTTGATGTGATCCAAAATGAAAAAAAACCATCCCATGACATTCACGGATGTAGACGAGCATCATGCTGCTCGATATTCCAGAGACAATGAATATGCTCTTGCTAGTGTTGCAAAGAATGTGTTTGAAAGCACACGATCCATTTAACTGTCACCTTTCCTGAAACTATGCATTGCAAATTCACCCTGGACCCATTGATCGCCCATACTGGTAAAGCGTTACCGCTTCCATTTTGTGACAACCTGTATCAAGATACCTGCTGTTCGCGATGTTGTTTATTGTACGATAGAGATTTGTATTTTCTAGCATATCGTACGCTTAATCGCTATACCGCTATAGTGGCTCACACTTTACTGAACTGACATACTACTGGGATGACCTTATAATGCAAAGGCATAAGTAGCTTTTTTTATTGTGTAAATTCATTGTCAATTACAATGCAAGAAGATCCCTTCTCACTGCAACATTTATAGTGGGAGTAACTCTAAGGATGGCCGTTGTCATGCCATTGTTGCCCACTGAGGTTCTTGTAAATCCCACGTCTGCGACGGGAACGCCGTTTTACCTGATCATCCTCACAAGTAACCAATAAGGGTATATCAACCTCCTCTGGGTCGAAGTACGAGGCAGATAACAATTGCTGCAAAGGGACATGCTATATGACTTTTTTTATTGAGGATTCAAGGATAACTTGAATACGAAATGCAGATGCGTTTTTGTGTCGCATGCATAGACAATTCTACACACTGTAACGCAACTATTCATGTTAAAATCACAGCATGGCTTGCTGCCGTCATATCACATATTGCTAATAATATAAGCATTCCTTTCAATATCCCACATAACGCCTCCAGTGCACACAATGATTAGATGTGTAGCGGGTAGAGGTGATTTTGTGGTGAATGGGGCATGAAGCAGGGGATATTTGGTTGGGCAAATTAAATGCTTCAAGCTCGTGTTCTGTCACTTTCTTGCCAGTGAGACTGGACTGTACCCCAACCATCGTTGGCATCGTACGAATGACGTGGAATGAGCTTAGCTCAGATTACCAACCATATGTCTCGTTGATCCCGCACAGGGCACTACAGTATGATTATTGCGTGGTGGGAATAAAGGACTGCTTTAGTCATATTGCACGCCATGATCCCAAGAAAATGAGCTTTTGACCCCTTCTCCAAATCGTAGCAGATTTTCTGAATCTGATTTCAATGCTGTTACAGTGGTCAACCAGCGTGTTGTCTGCATGTTGCACGTATAAAATAGCTCTCAATTAACGTACACTGCTAACATGGATTCAATGACTCGCGACGGCTTGGCTAATTGTTGGGCTCAAAAAATATTCATCTGCATAAGCTTTATTATAAGCTAAAGTGAAAGTAATCGTACAGTTCAAGCTGATATCTGACAGCATATCAGAAATGGCCGAATACGGATTTAAACGAAATGATTTGCCATCAGTAGCATTTGTAGAAGTTGAAACATGGACTTCTGCACGAATAGGTTACCATTTTTGGTAGTCCTGCGCCATATCGCCAGCAAACGCTGACATTTGATTGGTCCCTTGATGTTTGACTAGGAATAATATTAACAACACATTACAGTTTATAGCTTTTGATAATATCATGCACATGGCAGCCATAGCCGCATGCATAAAGCTATGACCACGTAAGCAGTGCATATATATATGCAGTGTTATCGAACGTCACTGATTGACGTCAAGCGTTGCCGTTACCTTCTCAAATAGCACTGCCACTGATACTGGACTTTATCGTTGGAACTTGAACAATGTAAAAATGACCGAGTATGGACCCACTGTGGGTTTGATGAAACTCGTCATCTGATGATCGGCTTCTCCCAACCGATTTTTTTTCACAATTCAGAATGTGTTTCGAATGATAACTCATACTAGAACATTCTCAACGCTGCTTGCGTGGTGTACGGGCAGCGTTATCTTGCGTCTGTTTGAGTTTAGATAGGGTTCCGGGATATATCGTTTTAGAAACTGCTAAGTCTCGCATACGGGGGTGAATGATTGGGGTTTGGTCATTTGCTTAATTCGGCAATAAAAGGCATGCTAAGGTGTGCATTCTGTTAAAGTGGTATCCCAGGAGGGTACTTGTTCTCACCTTTTTGCAAAATGTAGCTGACAGCTGTAATTAGTTCGTGGCTTGAGAGTGCTTTGCAGATCAGAGAAGGCACAAATCCCAGCACACAACACACTTAACAGCCAGTGCAATCTATGGGAGTCAATAAATTCAACAACAAGGATGTTTAAAAACCTTTTCTTCCATTTAAAGTTACATGAACGGGACAATTCAGGAAAATATGATCGTCTTTACCCGACTGTGGTCGCTACCTCGAAAGAGGTTACCTAGAGATCTGAGACTTTTAGCTCTCCTCATGGTATCAATCATAACGATTAGTGCGTCCCCAGCAATGTCATAATTTTCCTACACGGCACCGTTAGTCATGCTAGGAATTGCACTGATATTAGGCACCGCATCGCATCTTGCGCAATCATATACTCATCAAAATAATTGGATATATGCATGCTGAGGCAGGTAGTCATTTTATTAGAGGCAAAACACCATCCAATGTAGTTTCTGCGGGTCTTTTCCATCATTAATTTTGAATTGCTACTGACAGCCACTCTTAACCTATATTCAAAGAGTTTATAGCTACGCTAAGAGGGCTCACTTCGTGTGGCTCTGCAGTGATCGCGTCCCTAATTATAATACATTTGTATCGTAAGGTGGCGCTACCGTGACACCAACAAAATCACATGGGAATACTGGGCCGACTTCACTGCGATTTTTGAGAGCGGGAAAATTCTTTTCACAGAGCCTTTCCACTGCCAAAACACGTCGCACAATAGGCTTATGAATAGCGAAAATGGCACGTTCTCGACTAAATAAATGTCAACGCGATAAATTATGGGAATCCGTTCACTTCTAACAGCGTCCGCGCAGTTTACGATCCTCGATCTTTCATGTTCGCACTATATCCACACTGTGGATGGTAGTTTTAGATTGTCAATAAATGTCGGAAGCGAGGGAACTGACCTGGGGTCGACATAAACATTTTTGACATGTAAGGGGTATGTGAAGGTTTCGAGTGAAGAGTTTATAGCTACGCTGAGCTGCGTGACAATTTTGAAATTACTCTGAAGACATCCCCGACATCAGGCGACGACACCATGAAATCAACAAAAGCACATGGGACTATTGATCCAAAGTCTCGAGGCTCGGCGGCTGTTAAAGATATGGAGTCATGTGATTGGTCGAAGCGAATACAGCTCCAAAGTAAACGGAGCATTCCATGTGGTTTTAAGAGACGCTATGACAATAACGCTTCGGTGGTGTCTTTATATATTTCCTCGGGCGGAAGCCTCGAGTGAGTTCTCTTACCGAAGCTATAAACGCTTTGCTATAATATCAGATGCGTTCCGTACTTTTGTGATGGTGCCCTGCCCCCTAATAATACATCTCAATGGTGAGTAAAAGAGAACTTTTAACACACACACATGAAGCTTCTGGTGCTGTTGACCTCCTACTGCGCACAAAGCAGCATGCTAATTGAATATGTACAATACATATTGGATGCTGTTTTACTACCGGAATCTAAACCTACTTACAGATGGAAAATACGCATACTAGTTCTGCTTTTAAGTATTAATGCGTACCTTATCATTTAAATCCATTCCATATCAGCTGCTCTTTTCCGGTCAAAAGAGATCAATGCAAGCGTCAAACAATCAATTGTTTTGATGACATTATAGGCAATTTCGATCATTTGATGTCTTTCATGATACATGCCGGTTGAATGTAGTCGATCTATGCAGCTGCAGTTCCGTTGGAACCAACGAAAACAATTAGTGTTGCCATCCTCAAGTTATAAGGGTACTGGTATGTGCGCCCGATCAATTACAGGTATGATTTATTACCTACTCTGTGTTAGGTTTTACCGCTTTATAGAAAATGGGCGATTCATGGTTTTGCAGTTTTGTGGAAATATATGACAACTTTACGTCATGTGTAAAATGATAAGTCGCGTCTTTCACGAGATAGTTCACTTATGCATGGGCAGGATTTTCTTTTTAAGCTTAATATGGCTTTGAATGTAATCCCCTGTAGCAAGGGTATTTGTGGCACTCAGCGAAGAATTATGAAGGTTTTGTTATCTGCTCATTTAGTCCGTAAATGATGTGTTAACGTACGAAATATGAACAGATGGATTGGTGAAGTCATACATTGCACTGTACAATTTAAGGATTGGCAGTAATCGTTCCCCGAATATTGAGTTTTTATCGTAGTTAAAAAGCAGAGAAATTAATGGCGTGGTATAATGACAGGTTATTTAGCCGTTCCACTTTGCAGCTATTAACGATATTAATGTGATATTGATTCTGTATCCTAAGCAATACACATGTAATACAAATTAATGTAGTCGACATAATGATTTAATGATCAACTGTCCAATGAACTTCGAATGAAATGAAAATATGTAATTGTTTTACTTCATCACAGCAATTGGATACGTTGGTCATTAGTAGGCACGCGCAAATGTTTTGATTGCGTTCTATTGCGATAGAAAATATATTTCAAGCAGCATTGTCGTAGCACATTAACCCTTTCCGTAACATTCTGCATCCTAACAGACGATAAACAGCTGCTTAATTACATAATGCTCTTTAAATAACATGCATTTGCATCAAATGTTTCAACCCTAATTTCCAGACAGACAACGACCTCAACCCAAACTGTACAATGAATGCGCGAATATATTATGAATAATCAATAACGTCTAACGTTCTACTCTGTTGTTGGAAGCAACCGAAATGGTGTTTTAGTAGTCGTAATATTCCACTGTTACGGTCCAAAGTTGTGTGATGAACCTGCGATCATGCGGTGCCCATGCAACTTTTCTCATCCCTGAGATATAAGATAGGAATGTAATCGAATATGATTGAAACGAGTTTCTGACATGCTATAAATGAATATGAGAATCGTGTATGATTCATTAAAATTGAATCAATCCTACAAAATGAAACGTGATAAAGGGGCAGATTAATGGGACAAGGTGCTACACTATTGAATTGAGAAATACAAACCGAGAACCACGCACAGTATTTATGATGTGAACCTCACAGCACAACAAATAATCAACTAGATGAAAGTGGTTTGAATTACACCCGGGTCGATGACGATGCTACACAAGTTCTATGAATGATGGCAGACGACATTAAAGTAACGCTTTTGGGGTAAATAATATTTGATCTAATCGATCCTAAGCTTGCACGTGAATAATGACATTGTAACTGGTGTTTGTTGATCACCTCACATACGCATAAACATCTACCTAATACTGCTTGTACGGGCGCATATAATCACACGAGTAAAGAGAAGAGTAACCCTTGAATAATCATAATAATAATGAATATATGATGCCAAGATGCATATTATTCATTGTGCCTTCTTTGGTTTCAAAACTTTTATTGAGACAAGACGTCATCCCAATATCCTCCTATACAATAGCTACCCGTAATAATAGTCACCAGAGGTTCTTAATTCGCATGTTTAAAACCAAATTATGTCAATATATCTTGAGATATAAACATGGCGCATCTCTAAATATACGTATCGTGCGGGTGTTTGTTTCAGTGGGGCATCTAACTTGCGACAATTGGCAGGAAACATGTCAAGTATCTTAGGCTTTAGCGACGGCCGTCAATCTCGGCCGAGTATCATGTTCCATTACGCTGGCACAACAGGTTTTAATACATGCCTTAGTAAGTTATTTATATGCCGTTGCCTTATTTGTTGGGTGCATCTGCGTTTGTCATTTGATGCCATCATAATGTAACCGTCGCTGAGTAACATGACTCTCTACATGGCTGTGTTCGAATAAGCAGGTTTGTATTTTGTGTGCTTAAGATTAATGAGCTACAGGATTGCCACACTATATTGCCGCGTTATATTTCAGGGATGATCTTATTACGCAAATGCACACATAGCTTCGTTCACTTTGAGCATGCAAATCAAAAGCAGCGCCAGTAGTTCTCTTTCCGGTCTAACATAATGCTTATTAACTTTGCCTCATATCGCAGTTATTGCTTCGAAGAGTTATTGTTTCGATTATTTCATGCAAGATACTCGACTGTGCCCCGACGGTTATTGTGAAATGTATGATATTATAATATCCAATTATTCTGAAAACATTCGTTGTCATATATTAAGCAGAAGCATGTTATCCTGATGCCTCCGTCTTAGTTGTGAATCAGCTCGATTTTCTGGGCCCGAGAAGAGGCTTTTGTACACATTAATGCAGACGTGACGCCATCCTCACTGAATATGTATGACCCAATCATATTGCGGATATACAGCTAGGCTGTTTTAGTAAACATAGGTTTAGCTTTATGATCCGTATATCCAAATAATGGCAAGAGATGATGCCACGATGATGAGATTCTATTCTCATATAGGGATTGCGTAGCGTGAAGCATCATTTGTTCACAGTAGTAGTAGTCCGATATTGTTTACCGAGTAATAGAAATTGATGGTATTCAAATCACATGCATTTAAAATGCTATATATTGTTTTTAATCATTTCAACAGTACTTTGCAAAATTTGTATCGTGACAAGAATATTGGCATATATGATATAATATTAATGATCAATGTTATATTCACGGCAAATGATATATATTATTACGCGAATAATATGTCCCTAATACATAAGCTATTCCCAATTATAACAAACAAGCCATTAAGTTGTTGTTATATTAAGTATGCTATACACGGGTAACCCCCATATTATTGCACCTATAACAGTGACCCCTTAAGGTATACTGGTATAAAAAACAAACATTCGGGTGTGTGTCTCTCTCTCTCCTGGTTATTCACTGTCTAGAACTACGCGTAAAAAAAGTCTTCATCACCACGTGTAAGCGCATTCAACTAATGATGCTGCAGATGGTTATTCGTTATTTCGGTTGATTAATGTGGCTCGAATGTACACAGTAGAAAATTATTATGCCGCCCTTACATTGACGCTCAAACTTCGGAGCTACGGATCGCAAACATCGACATTTGACATTGATATTCATTTATTTTTGCCCGAAATATTCAATGGATTTTCAGCATCATTGGTTATTAACCTGGCGAAATAAAACTCCAAATTAGAAAATACGTAAATATCAGGATTAATATAATGTGTTACAAACGAGGAGATTATACAACTACTGCCGTGCTTGTTGCAAACATTTAAGCAAGGTTACTTGAATTAAGACAATATATCTCGAATGTTGCAGTTGTTTTGTCTGCCGTATTCAAGAACATGCATGGTTTCAACAATCAACTTATGATATACTGTACCAATCAATCAATAATAAATTATCGGTACTTGATATGAGGCAGAGCACCGCTTGTCCTGGTGTTTTCAGACTACGTTTGTAGAATTTAACGGCAAGTTAATACAGCATCGTGTAACGGCATATTGCAGCACTTCTAATCCAACATAAATGTGACCTACATCGTATATAAATCCGTACACGACGAGTATGCATCATCTCGTCGTCATTGTACATACTTGTTGCAACGTGTTTGCGTGTTTGTGTGTGTGTGTGTGTGTGTGTGTGTGTGTGTGTGTGTGTGTGTGTGTGTGTGTGTGTGTGTGTGTGTGTGTGTGTGTGTGTATGTAATTATGTATGTATGTATGTTTTTATGCATGTTTGTATGTTTTTGTTGTATATATGTATGTATGTATGTATGTATGTATGTATGTATGTATGTATGTATGTATGTATGTATGTATGTATGTATGTATGTATGTATGTGTATGTATGTATGTATGTATGTATGTATGTATGTATGTATGTATGTATGTATGTATGTATGTATGTATGTATGTATGTATGTCTGTATGTCTGTATGTATGTATGTATGTATGTATGTATGTATGTATGTATGTATGTATGTATGTATGTATGTATGTATGTATGTATGTATGTATGTATGTATGTATGTATGTATGTATGTATGTATGTATGTATGCATATATGCATGCATGTATGTTTGTAAATATGTATGCTTGTATGTATGTATATATGTATGTATGTTTTTATGTATGTATGTATGTATGTATGTATGTATGTATGTATGTATGTATGTATGTATGTATGTATGTATGTATGTATGTATGTATGTATGTATGTATGTATGTATGTATGTATGTATGTATGTATGTATGTATGTATGTATGTATGTATGTATGTATGTATGTATGTATGTCTGTATGTATGTATGTATGTATGTATGTATGTATGTATGTATGTATGTATGTATGTATGTATGTATGTATGTATGTATGTATGTATGTATGTATGTATGTTTATGACTAGAAGAGAGTGTAACTGTAAAGGTGGCTACTGTAGTAGAAGACCTCGTCCTCGGATAATATTTTACCCCTATTTTCTGATAAGGGACCGACATTTTACGTTATCACCCCAGTCACGGAACAACAATCATGGTATTACATCCAGGAAAGGAACACACAGCTAGTGGGTCGTAAAACGAGGCGGGTAACAATTGCTGCATTGAAAATGATAACCATCGTTAGCTAGGATCCAACGATAACTGCTACAATTATACCTCTGACATGCACATGAATTATATATGTCGTATTTTTACGCACAAAAAGTCAAAGTAACGCATCTTTATCACCATCGAAATATATTTCTAAGACTCTCTACGACGCTTTTACCCACTATATAATGCGGTCCGATTGTGGTTATGTTGGCCGTTGGACCTAGGCATATGTGTAATTGACGATCAAAGCGATGTGTTTTCTTTGGTTAGCAACCTGTTGCAATATATAGTTTCGGCTCTGCGTTATTCACTTGCTAGGTCAGTTGTGGGGAACTGGTGGAGGTTTCATTGATTACGCCTCCAGTGCCCGAAATGATAAGATGTGTAGCAGACAGAGGTGTATGATGGGCTATGAGTGGGTTTCATTAGGCAACTGGAATGCTTAACGCCCGTGTTGTGTCCTTATCTGGCCAGAAAGTCAGGACTGTACGGAAATCATCGTTGGCATCTTACCAAGCATTTGTCTTGCTGATCCTCTACAGGGCATTAATCCATGGCATGTGCATAGCTCTATTCAGTGAGGATATCGGAATACACGACTAGATCAGTTATATGGCATACGGTGATCCCAAGAAAATGAGTTTTCCATCCCCTCTACAAATAGCAGAAGATTAACTGACTCGGAGTTTAAAACTGACACGCTCATCCACCAGCGTCTTGTCTGGATATTGCGAATATAGAATAGCTCCTAATTCTACTACCATGCTAATATGGATTGAATGACTCGCGACGGCTGGGCTTATTTTGAGATAACTATGTATTCAGCAGCAGAACCTTTCGTATAACCTGAAGACAAAGGAAAGCAGAGCTTGAGCTGACAAGAAATCAGACATGGCCAATTGGGGGCAATAATATGCCATCGAGAACTGTTGTTATAAGTTGGCACATGCTGTTGTTCTGCCATACAGTAAGAGTATGTCAAAGAATTTGTTAATCCTGCGCCATACCTCTAGAAAACGCTCACGTGTATTTATTAAAGCTTCAATTTGTGTGTAAATATATTTTAATTGGATGGGTACTTTGATGTCAGAATTATTTTAATTCATTTGACGTGGGTTAATGATAACTACATATTGGGTTTTAGATTTTATCTGATAATATCTAGCATTTGACAAACATAGAAGCCTGCTAAGAGTTATAACCGCATAAGGAAAAGGAAAATTTATCATGAAGAATTAAATTGTTCCAAGGTTGAGACGAAAATTGCATATCTCGGTCAAAGTACGGAGTTCATAATTGGAGGCTGTGCTCAATATTGATGGATAAATATAGCTAATGGCAGTTATTAATTCTTGGCTTGGAAGTTCTTCGTCGTTCACATAAGGCACAACTTGCAGTAGGCACATCCCCTATAGTCTGTGCTATCATTGGAATCCAATTTAGGCACTTACATGGATGTTTCAAAACCTTTGCTACCATTTAAGGTTACACGAAAGGGGGTATGGGACGAGAACAGCTTATCGACATAGTTCACTTGGCTGTTGCAATTAACTAGGATCATGCTGAAAGCGTGAATGCATTTATTGTTATTTTAGCAATTTAGAATGATGTTCCCGGTCGGCTTTCAAGTCTCTCATCGTGGTATTATTCTTAAGCACTATCGTCGTCCTTCATAATCACATTTCTTGGCACCGTTGGTCCGTCACGATTTCGTGACAGTGGGTGCACATGTCGTGCTATTAATCACACTAACCGCACAGCTGCATTTCATCTAGCGCAAACAAATTCTAATCACATAATTCGACATGTGCATGCTGTTGCTCATTAGAGCCAACACACCACTGCCTCATTTAACCTATAATGTCAAATACGTTCCATACTTTGTGATGGTACCCTGAACCCTAATAATACTTTTAAATGGTAAGCTTCGGGACTTTTGGTTTACTACTGCACCCAAAGCAACATGGTCATTGAATATATACAATACGCATTGTTTCCTAATCTACAACTTGAATGTAAATATATAAATATATCAAATACGTAAACTGTTTAAAAAAATTATAATGCACCATATTGCGTAGATTTGCATTTAAAATCCATTCCGTAACAGCTAATTCTTTCAGCATAATTGGAAAACAATCTATTTGATGAAGGGAATAAGTGGCTGATATGACAATGATATTGTTGGACATTAGTGTTGCATTTCAATGGAATAGTAAGAAGCAGTTAACTAGGTAATGGGGCCCGGGGTTTCTCTGCTGAAAGTGAGCTTGAGTGTAACACCGCCGTATTAACAGTCTTTATGGCATACAGCAATAACTTATGAGTAATGTAAATATATAAATATATCAAATACGTAAACTGTTTAAAAAAATTATAATGCACCATATTGCGTAGATTTGCATTTAAAATCCATTCCGTAACAGCTAATTCTTTCAGCATAATTGGAAAAAATCTATTTGATGAAGGGAATAAGTGGCTGATATGACAATGAATAGTGTTGCCATTCTCGAAGCAGTTAACTTAGGTATGGGCCGGGGTTTCTCTGCTGAAAGTGAGCTTGAGTGTAACACCGCCGTATTAACAGTCTTTATGGCATACAGCAATAACTTATGAGGGTCTGCTCAATAAGGTTGTAAATGATGAGCTAATGTTCGTACTTCAGTACAGTAATGTCAATTGGTTTCTAAAAACTACGTTATTTACCAAGGGCCGGCCTAACAAAAGTGAAATTATTGCCCTGGTCGCATAATAGCGAGTCCAACGGCCACACAAGAAGAAACTGATTTAAGGTATGTGGTCAGAACCGTTTTATAATTCTTGGTTCCTGAACTATGTAGATGGCGGTCTGTTATTAGTGGTAAAAGCACGCTTTGACAGTATGTCCATATATACTTCAACAGCGTCAAGATGAGCACAGTAGGGCTCTTTAAACAGGTATCTGGCATGAGCCGTGTTCCACTCACTGTAAGTGAAACCCCAAAGTAAAGACCAGAAACAATGAATCAGTGAAAGCAATAAACCGCATGATGCACTAAGCACATCTGTGGTTCATACAATGGCTCTGCCAAAAGAATAAATGAAAGTGGAGAAGCGAAAAGAATCACGTGTAACCTTTCATAATGCAGTAAAAAAAGTGGGATGCGTCATCGAATACACATACATATTAATTCAATGCGCCTTGTGGGTTAATGGATGCAGCACAGGGTGCACTCTAACCGACAGCACTGACTTAACCGTTTACCTACTTATCCGTTTACCTCTCGATAAACTGCGTTGTAGCTGTAAGAAGCGAAGAATACGTTAAACCTTTATGCACAGCACATCAATAACTTTAACCGATTAGCACTGGTCGTTGGACCTACTTATCCGTTACCTCTCGAAATGCGTTGTTTATGCTTAGAACGGGGACCAGCAATAACTTTTAGATTAAAAACGTGGTCGATCGAGCGAGTAGACGTAAGAGCGTGAAATAGAACAAAAGGTCATATTGAGTATTGCATGACCGCCATGAACACCTTATGTTGCATGCTAAAGATGCATAGTGGCATAAGCAAACTGATTAGATGAGATGAGAATGGCCGGAATTCATATGATCAAGTGTTGTGTTACTATCATTCCTCGGAGCTTTCGTCACCAGATCTCCGGCCGAACGGATTGAGGATTGTCTTTGCTAAATACGAAACCAATGGTACAGTTTGAGCTGATATATAAAACTTGACTACATTTGTACATGACCAATAGGATTGTTAGCCCAAAGATTTGCCCCTATTGCTGATAGAGAAAAATTTCCACGAGTTGAAGCATGCAGTAAATCTGCAGTACATCTGCTTTTTGTCAGTATACTGACAAATGTGTTAACCCTGCACTATATAATCAGCTATATATGTATGTACGTAGATTGATATATATAGTATATATATATATATATATATATATATATATATCTATATATATATATATATATATATATATATATATATATATGTATATATATATATATATATATATATATATATATTTATATATATATAATATATATTCAATATGTAATTGTATGTATATGTATGTATGTATGTATGTATGTATGTATGTATGTATGTATGTATGTATGTATGTATGTATGTATGTATGTATGTATGTATGTATGTATGTGCATTCGCAACATTTACCATGGGTTCGTGATAGAACCGTCTTTAAAAAACTTGAATTCTAACAAAGTGTCTCAGTTGATTTCGACCACGATATTAGCCCTACTTATTACAAGCTCAATGTATATCGTTCGCATATCAAGCAATTAGTTTGATCCACAAAAATGCGAGCGACTTCAGTCCTCTTAACTTAAATACTTTCCCCACGAGCGTGCTGGTTGCCACCTAGCTATTTTTTCCATTCATTGGTAATTCAATCTTGCCATACTGGCTGATTATGTACTTGTTTTGCTTATCCATCATAAGCTGACGCTGATCAAAGGCGTTGTCGTTAAAAATCATTCTGCGTCAGAGCCATAGCTAGTAAGTCGGCCACTTTTCTCGGGACGATTCAGTAGCTACTGCATTCAAGCATAGTGAACCAGGATCCTAATGAAAAGGTGTCACCTTGCCCCCTGGGGAAAACAATATCTTGCCTTCTTTATTATATAAATGTAATGATAATTTGTGATTTTGTAGATAAATATAAGTATATATATATATATATATATATATAGAGATATACATATATATATATACATATATATATATATAAATATATATATATATATATATATATATATATATCATATATATATATATACATATATCCATAAATATATATATATATATATATATATATATCCCATAGAAATATATATACATAAATTTTTAAATATATATATATGTGCATATAGAGATATATATATATGTATAAATATATAAATATATATATATAAATATGCATATTTATATGTATATATGTATATATATATATTTATTTATATATATTTATATATATATACATATATAAATATATATATATATATATATATATATATATATATAATATATATATATTTGTATATATATATTTTTATATATATATAAATACATAAATTTATATTTATATACGTACCATTGGTTCTCTACAACTACCGTAGCTGATATT
>CM067353.1:80208583-80256083 GCA_034190875.2 Urechis unicinctus | reverse complement strand
CACGAGAAAGTGAAATATTGCAGTGGGCATATACAAACGATATTTGCATCAACTGGCACGTCCGCGTAGCTGTGTTCCATTAACCCTTGCGGTATTCACTAATACAGTGGTTGTCACTAGAAACGCACCTCTTACATAATCTGAAATATATCCAGATATCACAATAGGATATTGCTAATTTCTGCTGCAATATACACCCACAGGTGTTGTTATGCAAGGGTATATCACCTGTCTGTGTGCGATCAAGCGCAAGGGCTCCAGATCTGAAGATAGCAGCCAAAGTCAACAGAAAGAACTCGCAGGTAATAGGCCCATCCCTGCATGTCCTCAAACCAGCCACCAGGGTCGTCTAGACAGCTGACCAACGCAGAGCACGTCTTCAATGGGACCGAGCGCACGAGATGTTCACAAGGCCACAGTGGCGACGTGTTCTCTTCTCTGATGAGGCAAAGTACAGCCTCTGAAAGGCCCGCCAGGGGCATGTCTGGAGGCGCCGTGGGGGAGAGATATCGCCCTTACTGTGTGCAAGAACGGGATAGCTCTCAGTGTCCGAGTGTCATGGTTTGGGCAGGGATCACTTATGACGGAAAGACGCAGCTTCACGTAGTCGATGGATATCTCAACAGTCAGAAATACAGGGACAACATTCTCGAGCCTATTGTATTGCCGTACGCTGGGGCCATTGGACCAGACCGCTTTATCTTCCAGGATGACAATGCCCGCCCCAACAGGGCCAGGATCATTCATGCCTTTCTCGAGGAGCAGGGCATTTAGCACCTCGACTGACCATCAAAGTCCCCTGATCTGTCGCCGATAGAGAACCTGAGGTGTGCGAACGTCTGCGGCCCCATCACCAGCTAGCTGATCTTCCCCAGTTGTTGCACGAGGTATCGGAGCGCATCCCTCAGCAGCTGGTTCGCTGCCCCATCAGCACGATGTACAAGCGATGCAGAGAGTGCATTGCCCATGATGGACGACACACCCACTACTAACACTGCCCCGGGTTGCTTAATGTTATAATGTTAACAGATGCTTAATGTCAATCTGTAATAACGCTCTTCTCGTCAGTAGGCCATTCTGCGAGTTTTACTTTCACACTCTGGCTACATTCGTTTAATTTGCAGTCGTCACGCATGGTCGCACAAAGACAGGTGATCAGTCCTAGCAAGGCAACATGTGTGATTACATATTACAAGAAAAAACATTTTCCTAACTCCAAATATTTCACAACAGTGGTGCATATCTAGTGACACCCAGTGTATTTTGCCGTTTCGGTAATGCTCGCCAACTTGTTTGAGCGCTTTAAGCTTGGCCTTATGTTGTTGTAGCTATTTAGTCCTGTTTATTATGTTAAATTTGCACCTGAGCCCGTTACGGTAACAGCGAGTCATACTTCAGTTTAGAAGAGCCTCTGACGGCCAATCAATCTAATGGCACGGACATAAATTATAGTACATATATAAGCTTACATATGTAAACTTACCGATAGTATAAAATCAATATTGCTCGTATCATAATTCTCGCTTGATGCGGAGCATCATCGCAGATAGCTGACAATGATAATGTGGCCAGTCATAAATGTGTGTCAATAAGAAAAGCGGGGGTAATATTAACATGATTGTAATCCTTCTACCACCAAAAAGCAATACAAGTATCAAGTCGAGTTGCAAATACCCTGGCACTTTTATATAAGATTATCAAAACTGGAATCAAGCTCCCATTCATACATACTTGGGGGCTGCTGACTTGCGATGGTCTTCTTGTAATGATGTTGAAAGACATATATGATTTAGTACCATGGAAACATTAATATAATGTGTATGAAATTGATTATTCACTTGATTTCTCATAGCGAATAACCGTAACACATTGTTGTTTGCAGCATATTTTCATACTATAATATATTGATGTTTAGTCTATTTCGCGTTCCGGACCGAAATGTCAGATGGTGCGAGAGATTTATGTTATATAAGACCCCAGAAAGTACGAAATTCACGGATGTGTCCAGCTGCTTCTGATAAATGTAAGAGCTCACCAATAGGCAGCTATAACTAACTAAGCACAATCATTGTAGTACCTGACCTTCCATTTATAGCTATTGCGATATCCTCGTCATTATTGTATGCATTAATCTATGGGACAGCTAATGGCTGCGTTCACCGGAAGACGAAAAGCAATGTGCTTTAAGATTAAAGGCTACATGTACCAAACATTGTAGCATCTATAAATTAAATTCCACCTTCGATATCCGAATTAGTGAAAGGACTGCAAATGAGTTTTACCTGGATCCTTAAAACTATTTACGATAATACTGTAGTGACGAGGAACAAAAGGCACATGCTTTTAATTTGTGTTCAAATTTGTCTTATGTGCAAAGCATTAGTTCAGATGCATTACAGGCTGGGAGTAGAACTACTTCTTGGGAATAGGAAAGCAGGCGTTGTGAGAAAATGCAACACAGCAGAATATCCGTTTCATTTCGACTAAAGCTACACCAGAGTCGACGTTTCCCATGTGAATAATTGCCCCAAAAAGTCACAGGTAATATTCGGTTTTCTAAGTTTTCGTACATTTTTATGGATTTAAAGAGGTACCAGGTGCGCTTAAAAGTCCAAAGATATGAAAATTCTAAAACATCATGTTCATTCTCTTTTTCACTGTGATTGGAAAAAATACCATCCTTTAAAGATCAGAATTAATGTTATCATATGTAGTCGCTTGTGAACGGGATAAAAATGGCCACCAAGTGAATATATATGAGATGCTTGGTTTTCGCTGCTTTCGGTTAGTTCAGTTACCGATATTCTCATTCATCGTGCGTCTTGTAAGGGTAGAAAATATATGAAGCACCGCAGGTTTATGCATAATGACATGCATACTAAAGTAATGATTCGACGGCTTAAGGGGTTATGATCCTTTATGGATACTTTTCATACATGCATTTTGATTTGATAGCACACTTTACAGATACAGATAGCTTGGGAAAAGTTTTTAAACATATCTGCTTTGACTGATTGATATAATTGAATTACTCGAACCGTTCATGTGCAAGAGTAATGGCGGAATTGCTAGAATACATATTAGGCATTCTTTCTTCGCAAAAGATTGAAAACTCACTAATAGGCAAAAAGTGTTAATATCGTGTCACAATTGCAGTTTCAGTACCATAGTGTTGCTTGTAGGCACTAAGTGTTTCATTCTATTACCTGGTTAGTGTGCAGCGTTTAGATATATTATGGAAAACGTAGGTTTTGACAAAAATCAACTGCGATGCGTAAGAGAATGGGGCCTGACGAATGTATTTGAGAATCCCTTGTGTATGGTGGTGGAAATGCTAAAGATGAAGGCCGTATTTAGATCAATGTTTTGGTAGGAGGTGAAATGGCAGTATCTACGCGCTCTGTCAACCAAGCATACACACTGCAGCCAATCAAGCGATATACATATTTGATGTTGTATGTAAGCTGCTTGTTATTTGCCAAAATTACTTTTATCCTGCATAAGCGTCGAATATATCTCGCGCGACCACTTCCTAGACCATGCATACGTCTTAAATTCCCAAATTATGCACAGCTTGCCATCACAACCCTCGCGAAGCAAGGCTCTTTGTATGCTTGCAATAGGATTTCTGCTAAACTGTGACTGTGTCATATTCGGCATATCTGTGCCGTGTTACACGCATTCTCCAGAAAGCGATGCGTCTGCCGGGTGGATAGAGGAACTCACACAATCTGTGTGTCGAAAGGCGAGGCGGGTTACCACTGCATGACGTTGATTTTCTATATGACAACCATCGTTATTGAAAACTCATGCATATCAACAAAATACATGCTTATAAAATAATTATGCGTTATGTTGGTCGTATGCAGGGATATCTATGGGCATAAATAGTTACAGCAACGCATCTATTCATGTTCAAATTACATCATGACTAACTGGTGTCGGGAAACATTTTGCTTGCCCGGAGAGCTCACGGTATATGTCAATGTCGCGCAGATAGATCCATCGGCTCAGCGTTCATACCCCCTACAATTAATTTACAAACCAGACCTCAAAGCAATACCACCACGGAAAAATACTTTCATTCTAACACGACTCTGGTTCTATTTAACAAATACTAAATTATGAGGTCGGGTTCTTGTACACTTGGTTGCTCGACTTTCTTCTGGTGTTTATTTGTCTTTTAGGAAGTGGTGGGTGTTAAAACACAGCTGTGTGTTTCATATAAGTGCCAATTTTTCATGACAATTTATCAACCCTGAGAATAGCCTTCACCTGTTAATTCCAGAAGAATATCTACGTCACTTAAAGTGGCGAGCAATTATGACATTCAAAGTCGTATATACGACTCATTTGCTAACCTATGTGTGTTTTTGATAACGCATATATATCCAAATATTTAAAATGAACGAGGGCACGTTTATGATATCTATTAAAGATTGTGTTATCCAATATGGGCTCAATTGGATATGCGATATATCACTATATTACACGGTATCGTAGTTTCGACCGGTAACCCGTGACGATTATTGTATTTGAGGCTTTTATGCATATCATTTGATATTTTTGCGATAAACCTATCGATGGGGACATGTTAAGGTTTAACTAAATGTGATGTCATATTGTATTTAATTGATCAATGACTGTGGCCGGTCAACACTGCATTATACATCGTGATCTGACTTAATTATCACTAGTTTGGTTCAGGCAAAGATTACGTAGAATGTAAGTGGGCGGTGGCTGAGCCTGGCTCTACGCTTGACAAATTGTGATGTGTTATAATCATTGATAAGTCATATGAAGACTTTAAATATGGGCCCCTGAATATGAGTCGGCACGAGTTTGATTGAATGAATGCGCACTGCTCAATGGGGCGAAATTGACTGATAAGTTCAGAGATGGGGGGAGTTTGGCAATTTGGCATAAGCCTAGTAACAGGGTTGTTAGCCCTCTGCTATATCATCAGCTGATGGCGACGTGCACATCTTGAAGCGCATTTTTGTGTGTCTTAGCTTTTATCTGGTAATACCCTGTACGTGGCAACAGCACCATCCTGCGTAGAACACGTAAATGATACACAGGTACCTGAAAAACTGGCTATTATCATCGAATGTCAATGATTCCAAGTAACTCACCCAGCCAGCTGTACTAGATTGTGGCACATGAACTTGAACAATATTAAAATAGCCGGTTATAAACCGTCATTGGGTTAGATAATGAACGTGGTCTAATGATCGGCTTGTCCCAATACTTTTATTCTATTTAGCAAGTGTTACATATTACTCATAATCCAACAAAAGTGGAGGGTAATCCTGTCATTCGTGTAAGAAATAAGGTGCCAATAGTATATAACCGCATTTATGTCGTTATTGATACATTGCGGAGCTAAACATTGTGTGACTGTTTTGTAGAAACGGAAATGCAGGTTTAGGTAAAGTGGATTGCAATTGATTAATACAGATAGACCTAAGCATTTGGCTCGTGGCATGAATGAACGTGGAGCATCTTTTGGAACGATACAGGATGTTCGTGATGCTTAACATGGTGTACCTGTGAAAGTACTACACCAGTAGACAGGAATACTTGACCTATCACATTTGTGCTGTCCGAGCAATTTGATAATATTGGCTATTTAGACTTCATTGTGTTGCTGAGGCCTTTCGTCTCAATGATTGTGCGTAAATATGTCTGCAGCCATAAACAGGATTATTTATGGGCGATTTCTATTTACGTTTTGCTAGAAAAGTCCCGTTACTGCAAAACAAAAACCGACGCGTAATGGCAGAAGACATTGCGGTATTAACACATTAGTTTGGTTAAGTATGTTTGAATAAAAACTAGATGCAAACGTCAGGAATTGCTGATGCATCGGTATGTAAGCACTTTGAAGTATATTTAAATGATTCAGCTAGTCCTCTGCCTCTTTTCCGATTGAATTAATTAGACCTATATGGGCGTCATGCAATCGCATCTTGGACGGCCGGGATGTTTATCTTAGGTTATACCCAAACAAAACGCTGACTGCAACATTATCGATTTTCATGTTGCTGTCTGCCAGTAACATAACTGTCTATGTAGTCATTACTTTATTCAGCTAAAGAATGCCAACGTTCAACCTGAAACATCCTGCCGATGAAAAATAGACCATGGTGGTTTTTTGTCCTGAATATTGATTTTAATTGCTCTCTCGAGATAGCTGTAAGAGTTAAACGCTTCTGAAGCGCTTTAATATGATACAGATTAGCGTGAAGGCGGTAATGTATTTTGTATGTTTGAACCATTGACAAAACGACTAGCAAGTGTATAGGTGCTGACGCTACTGTAGAGCTGCTCACATGAGGAAATTCTATAGATGAATCCAAGCATGAATATTCGTAGGGCTAGCTCATCACTAGCTTAATATGATTTTGTCGTTGCTCCATAATGTTTATATCGGTTTACCACCGTTCTCACTCACATTTATCCAGATGTTCCGTATCCATTTCACTAATATACGTATAACTGATGATTCATGAAATTGAATTTTACGTTTGATGCAGCGGGTAATGTTTAATAATTATGTGGTTGGTGCATCTAAGAGGATAAATCTCGAATCCATAATGTTTATGCTCATATCTGCATATGCTATAATTGGTCAAGAGCAGTAGACAAATTGCTAACCCAAACGTTTGCATACCCGCAGTACACAAATATATGCATTTGCTAAAAACGATGACAACATAACTATTGAGCCGTTACTGATATGTGGAAGCATAGCAGTGTATCCAGAATATAAAAAGTATCATTAAGACGTAGTCATAACTCATGGAGGTTTCATACCAACCCATTGTAAAGAAAACGATGTCGCAATGATTTATTAGGTGATTATTGTCAAGGAGTCTAATGTCACACACACGCGTTTTAGATACGGTATCCTGTAATGACTTATTGCCTTGAATAGCAACATCGGTAGAACGTAACAGCGGACGTGTGGTGTCCTTGCCTGCAAAAAACCATAAATTTACTCGGTTTCATTAGAGATTGGCACGTACACGTCATGCTACTAGGCACCATATTAATATACAAGCGCACATTTTAACAACAAAAAGCTTATTCTGTTCCTGGCATGTTTGTTGCCCCTTGCATATTGTATTTCTCTCACTTTCGATAAACGTCACTGTATTCCTAACGAGACAGCAATTGCTGGAACTCAGGAGTTACAATGATCGATGGGAGCGATGGAGATTCACAGTAATTGCAAGAAATGGAATATACAGTTTCATCAAGGATCATTTACCCGCTTTGAACCCTTAGTTTCAATGCCGATTAGCAGAAGCAACATGATGGCGAGAAGTATCATACATTACACTGCCTGGTGATATCGAATCATAGCTTCAGCTGTGCACACGCCTGTCGTAAGTTGTACCCTGTACCAATCTTAGCAAGCTTTAAGTTGCATTGGACTAGAAACATCTAACGTTTGCATATTTCATGATGAATCCTATCTCTGCAATACATAATAACATAAATGCAATTATATAATCATTGATTATTGCTCGGGATAAATCGCTGTTACTCATATCAGACAAATGCTATCAGATAATATCAAATGCTATCAGATAATGTTGGGGTGAACATATGAATTGCACTGTCTCTTTTTGATACACCCAAAGTTTTTCGATACATGTTATTGTAAGCAACAACCCACAGATAGGGACAATAAAGTGTGCAACATTAGGTTTGACAAACGTTAACATGCAATGAGCATTGGGAGAAATTTTGTTTAAGAATGTTTGACCAACCATATAAAACTCGCATATGGCTCAGCATGTCATCGTCATCATTGGAATTTGCATTTACCATAAGCCCTAAAAAATTCCATCGTTCAACATACAGCAATAGCATATCATTCAACGATACTAATGGACAGAACAGTTTGCAGGTCTTTGGTTGAGTCACAATGCAAACAGATTTCGATAGAATGAACACTATATCATGTTGAGCTCCGAATCGAGGATAAAGGTCCAGAAGTGTTTGCAATCCATTTGCACTTGGCGACATCAGACATAGATCGTCCGCATAAAATACATGGTTAATACAAATATCACTAATATAACAGCCGGTGCAGGATTTCAACAACAGACTCGAAAGATCATCGGCATACACATTAAATAATAAAGGGGATAAAATTCCACCTTGTCGAACGCCATTTGATACAGTAAAATATCTAGACGATTCACCGTCCCACTTAACACAGATTAACTGTTTCTTATACCAAAACATTAAAATTCTTACTTACACCAACGGCATGCCACGGTTGATGAGCTTTATAAACAGAAACCAATGATTGACCTTGTCAAAGGCCTTCGATGCATCTAAAAACATGTGTACACAGGGCTGCCAAGATCTTTATAGTATTGTATAATGCTCTTGGCAGTGTAAATACACAAATTCGCTGAGTGACCGGCCTTAAAGGCAAATTGATGGTCGCAGGAAGTAAGATACCCGTCTGCGATATTGAGCAGCACTAATTGGTTTTGAACAAGATGTGACGAGAGCAATGGGCCGGTAGTTATTTGTATCGCTAGTATCCCTATTCTTATCTTTGATTATTGGTATAATATCAGACTTCATGAAAGAAACTGAAGGATACCCATGCTTTAAAAAACATGAGAACAGCAGTGACACATAGACACATATGCTGTCGTCAGCAACAATAAAATGTTCAGCGGCAATACCATCTACCCCGCGAGATTTTCCTCGTTTAAGCGTCAGTAATGCTTGACGAATGTGAGCAGAGGAGATTACAGTGCTAGAGGTGTCAGTTTCGCATTTCACAGTTTCCGTCACCTCGACCTTCTCCAACCACATGTCGGCGATGTTTTCAGCCCCGGTACAGCCGTTAACTACTGACGCCAGTGGAATCGATCGATTTGGGGCTCATTTCTCTCCTTTCCAAAACGAGGCAGTATTACCTTCGTCCAATGAGTTTGCCATGGCATCTACACGGACAGACATCTCCTGGTATTTAAAGTTAAGACGCGTAAGCCTCATCAGCTCACATGAAGGACCATGTCGTTGCTTGCCGTCACTGCGCCAACTTTTATACGCCAGCCTCGCCTGCATATGCAGGTCTTAAACATAGTCATTAAAGCCAGCGACGAAACAAATCGCGACAGGACCTAACTTAAAATATATCAATGCGTTTAGTACTGGCCTTGCGTACCGCTTCCGATATCCAGCAGAACCAACGATCGGTCTTCGCCTTATATAATATATATATATATATATATATATATATATATATATATATATATAGATATAGATATATATAGATAGAGAGAGAGATAGATATAGAGAGAGATAGAGAGAGATAGATATAGAGATAGATATATATATATCTAGATATCTAGATATAGAGAGATATCCCTAGAGATATATCTTAGATATATATATATATATATATATATAGATCTACATAGAGATAGAGAAATATATATATATAGATATATCTCTACATATATATATATCTACATATATATATATATATATGCATGCATATATCTACATATATCTTCATATACATATATATCTACATATATATTTTCTATATATATAAATATATATATATACATATATGTATATGCGTATATATCCACATATATCTTCACATATATATATATCTTTATACATAAATTAATAAATATAAATATATATATATGTATATATAAATATAGATACAGAGTAGAGATAGAAATATATAATATATATATAGATATATACAGAGATACATATATAGATATATAAACTATAGAGGGATATGTATATATATATAGATAGATATATATATATATATCTATATATATATATATATATATATATATATATATATATATAGAGATATATATATATAGATATATATATATATATATATATATATATATATATATATATATCTATATATCTCTATATATATCTATATATATATATATCTATATATCTATATATATATATATATATATATATATATATATATATGTATATGTAAACAGATAGGAACAGATTGTGGCAATGGATTGCATGTCGATGGGGAATAAATAAGCCGCATAATTGGTAACGTGCGCGTGTGGTTCTGTGTGTATGTCTCGATGTGTGTGTGTGTGTGTTGGTGTGTGATTGCGTCTTGTCGTGTGTCGCACTATAGCCATTTCACAGCTAGGTTAAGTACATCAAGCATTGTGTGCGTGCTGTGCAGCTCTGAGGGTGGTCACGCGAGTTCCTCCGAGGATGTTTTACATGCCGTGTCACAGTGGTTTTACTTGTTCATCCAAGTTGCAAGTAACTAGTCAGGCAGGCACAAACAGGGATCGAACAAAGAGCTTTTGGGTCGAAGGGCGAAACTGCAAGCCACTAAACAACCTGGACCGACTTGTTTATCGTTGATGACATTAACACTTACGGTGGTAACCCACCGCTGAATTTGGCTGCAGCAATGTATATAATAGTTTCTTTAATTGATTTGGTTATGTTATGTTGTCGCAACGGATCGCCCAGTTCAATGATAAGGTTCAATGATATTTATATTCAGATGAACTTGTTAGACAATCAAAAATCATGCCACTCGAGGGGAATACATTCGTCTAAATGAACACAATGACAGCCTAAGATTTAGTTAGATGTGTAATGAAATATATGTATATATATATTTTCTACAGGGAGTATGCGTTATTTCGGTGTTAACATCGTCGTGCTTCTGACTCTATGATGTTATGAAGGAAGTTTGCACCTCACACTTACAGTATGCTGATAGACATTTCATTAGATATATTTTATCAAGGCGTGCATCAGTACATTATTCCGCAGTGTAAAAAGATTCAGAAGGAGTTTGAATGTGACCAAGTATCAGGACATTAGGTAGAAATATTATTAAACCAATTATATGACCTTTACGCCCTCTCCGAACACACATACAATCAAAGGGAGGGACAAATTTGCTTTGGTGTCATATATTAGTGTTGAGTGCCAAATTCATAACAAACCTACCCTTCATCATAACCCTCTCAGTCATCAGTTGATGGAGTAACCCACAACATCTTATATTAATTATACGCCCCAGTTTCCCAGATCCACAAGTGACCTACATGTCACCTGCCACTTCCCCCCTCTCCTCATACATACCCCATATTCCAGAGCCACATGACCTTTCTGCCCAGGCAACACCCGTTAGCCCCAGCCCTCACAGACCTGGCTACGGCATGTCCCAAGAGAATTGGGATGGCGTGCCTTAGTCATTGAGGGAAGCAACTTATATTTCAAAATCAGTTCTCTCCTGGCCTCCGAGCTCAACACTTCTCTCTCTTAAGTTTAGGCTAAGTTACATCTGAAATTCGAAAGTTGAAAACAGTTAAATAAAGTTCAAGTTGTTATTAACCCTAGATCAGGAGTTCGATTCCTTTGCTTACTACAAGTGCGTGCGAAGCGTGAGCATCTCTACACCACAGATCACGTTACGACATTAGTCTCACGTGAATCTTAGTAATACGTTTTTTGTGTCCAAATTGCGCAACCCGTAAGCCCGGGTGTGATACATGAGTCTATCATCCCTTGACAGCGTTTTTGCTACTGGTTCTCCAAGTTTCACCTGCGTTCAGCTACAGCTGGATTACCCCATAACACGGTCCTACATTATTAAAGTAGACAATGCTTTTTACCGTCTACACCGATCCTCTAGGTCAATTGAACAACAAAATTAGTCGTGCCTTCGTAAAGGCTATCCCCGAAAATACAAATGTATACTTTGGGCTAATTGTCTAGGTCTAAGCTTAAAAGGAATCGCTATAGTTAGAAATGACTTAAAGATAAGACGTTTCGATATGCCGTTTATAATGGTTGCACTTAACTTCTGAAATGTCTGACCAATTATTTCAACCAGCCTTATTTTTCCACGATGAACCCTATTCCGCAGAATAGATATGCCAGTGCAATATCGAGAAATAATAGCTGGCGGTCAGACAGCACAAATGAGGAACCAATTGGCTGCGAGCTGAATGCACTGAGGAATCATATGTAAGATATGCCTGGCGTAACTCACTCTCCGCTTAACGGTCGGTCTGTTCTTCATTTTTGATGGCTAGTATGCTACTTGGCATTTTTTTCATTGTGTCAGCTCGAAGAAGTAGGACAGAATAGACCCCACATGCTGTCACGGTATACATATATATGCAACTATCTATGATTCTGCAACATTATGACTTTATTAACAAATATGCTTTCATTGATTGACTCAGTTAGTTTATTTTAACATTAGTTCAAAGCTATTCTCTGAAATCATTGTAAATATAAATGTATTTTTTGATTACCAGAGTATAAATTATAATCTGCGTAGCGCTTAAAAATGTATATACTTACTGCTGTTTTAATGGCAACTTAAAACTCACGACGACAAGCTGCTACAGTAAATAATGAATATGACCTCTCGGGGCTGTATTCACCCAGATAGGTAATGGTTGTATTGGGGTTTCACGTCACTTTCAACAACGAGGAAATATCACGACGGTGATGGATGAGGATGATTGTTGTGCTTAGACAACTCCTCTTTAGTGCCAGCGCCCACTTGGCACGAACCCGTTGCCAAGACCGGGCTGCACAGAGGAAGGTCCAGCACGGTACTATTGAGCTATTGTATCACGAAAGGCAAAGAAATGTTTGTATCGTTTATTTGTAGAGTAACTCTATTGCATTTATCTCTGCCCTCAATGCTTTACCTCTTGCCCGGCATATTGAGTGTTATGTTAGGACAGAGAAATTAATGCCGCAGTTATTTTCAGCAAACATCCTAGTGACAAGGCGGCTTTTTGGTGGCCCCAAAGAGTTCATTATAATAACAAAATTTGACAAGGTCGACTTTTTTTAATAAGGAAGATTTATTTATCAATTTCACTGTTTGAGCCATCAGCAGCAAACAGGTTGGGCAAGTTTACAGATTGATTAATTCACTATTCCGGATGCAGTATTTGTTCAAATGTTACCGCTTTTGGCAACAAGGCTATATCATATCAAAACAAATCATTTCGTTAGAAGAAGATATTCTAGGCCTATTAACCCGAAGTTTATCTGTAAGCTCACTTGTCGCTAATATCGTATTGATGCATTAGTTTTCAAAGACATCATTTCAAGGCATCATTTCAAGCACGCAGCATGGCTGGGGTGACAAATAACCACTGACGCCCGAAATAACGAACGCAATAAGAGTCATGTCATGCGACCAATATATTTATTGGTACTCATTAAGTATTCTAATGCGATACCAAGCTATCTTAATCAAATAATCCCAAATTTGCAGCGTATTCCACCGTAGCTAGGTACCGACCATGGATGATTCTTCGTCCATAACTTCAATGAAGCGATGAAGTTATTTCATTATAATTCGCTAATTATATGCAAGGAGGTTGTCAACATTTATGAAACGCGCGTTTTGTTCTAATTATTATGTATACATTATTAATTTCATTTCCGGTCTGGCATCCGGAGCCATATCTCGGTTACTTTTGCTTTATAATATATGGCGGTGATCAAAGTACGTGTGAGTTAACATAACGGGCTTTGTATGTATGCCTTATTATATCACGCCGCGTTCAAACACGCGTTGTTCTTGAAAAACCAAAATAAAAGCATTTCCTTTGGCCTTAGACGCGTTATTGGCTACACCTGATCGATGATCGACATAATCCTTCACAACATTACCCAGACGTGTATGTCGTCAGAGCAATAGGTGTAGAGCGCTACTGTTTAGCAGATATTTATTTCAGAAAAGGTTATTGGTACTCTTAATTCATGTCCACCTATTGTTCAATTACCTGTATCGGTTTTAGAGTAAATCGAGTCAAACAGGGTTGTAGGTAAGTTTCATGGAGACATGAAACACATCTTATGCCCTGGATATTATTTTATCCGGAAGTGAAGACAATGTCGACTCTGGAACCATGTTTAATTTTCTCAATACGTATTCAGTTATGCCATTAAGCCACGAAAATTTGCAGCCCTCTCATTCGTTCTTCAATAAAAGAGTTTAGTTCAATTTCGTAACAGTACATTAATCGCCGTAGGGCCAAGATGCAGGGTGTGTGCAAATTTTGAATTTCGATGTACATATCCAAGGATGAAGGATAATCCTTTAAGCAAATAATATAGCACCCAGAAGTTCTCGCCAGGCGGAATCCCCACCGTATTCATAATTTGTAATTTCCTGTTTATGTTATTGCAGTTAATATAAATAGTTTTACTCATCCTCTGAACTAATGTTGATTACATAACAATCAACAGAGTACGTAAATGCCTACGGCAGTTCAACGACCGTAATGGGTAAATAGACCTACTGCATCTTGAAGAAGATAGACAAATTGGGATAAATGAAGTGACCAAATATCGTCCGATCATAAAGAAAGTAAACATTTACTCAAAGCTTGCAGCATTAGCAATGTTTTATAATTGACATGTTTGATCAACATTATCGTCGTTTTTCGAGTGCGTTGAGTTTATTTTGTCATTTCCGATTTCTAATGCATCCAAACTTGTGCAAAAAGTCACAAGTTAAATACCTATATTGTTACGACATCTAATTGCTACAAAGATCCCAGCAGTTCAAAATATCTTGTATACGAAATTTGTAAAATTCTTAACGATAAGCAATTTATCATCCGATTGTTAAAACATTATCATATTCTGAAATCTGAATCTATTATCAAAAACTTTATTAATTGACATGTTCTATCAAAATATATGTAGTTTTAAAAGTTCGCTGAGTTGGAAATTTTACTTCACAATGTCAATTGTCCCACAATATTTGATTGCGAATAAAGATAGTCAATATCTGTTCGATATTTATAACAGTTGGTTGAGTTGTTGTCATATACAGCGCTAATCTAATCCACAGGCACTCAAGTCAATACCCCCAAGCAACGGTGATATGTACAATTATAGAAGATGGAAAATACAGAGCGAGCTGTGGGCGCTGTTAGTCCTTGTAGAAAAGACTCAACTTCAGATTATCTAAAAATACCGACCTTATGTACACATATTCGGTATAACATGCGATGGGTTATATCAATACGTTTTGGGTACTTATTCGTGCTATAAATAACGTTATTTTACAATGTCTGGAGCGAATATTTGTACCTGAGCAAATCAGACGTAACCTGATGTCTGCGATGCGAACTGCTGTACCGGTCGAAGGCATTAGACATCGCGCATACTCATTGGCTAGAGCTAGATTTTTCTCAAGCTAACCCAAAACGTCTTATTTCGTATGTGTTTACAATGTGATCGTCCTTTATCGATTTCCATAGATTTGCAACCTTTCACAGGCATAGGCGGCATTTCAGAGTTACGCCACTCCCGAGAATCTGGATGACCAAGGTTTTTTAAATGCATGTATAATATTTAATCGAATAACACTCATTCCATATATAATTCTATGTTACCGCCGGAACACCACGTAATATAAAAAGCGGCCGTCCAGTGTGGCTTATCAAATAACATTCGAGGCACAGAACTGAACCAACCTTATATATATATCAGATATATATATATATCAATATGTAAGATTTAATATATATAGTGCCCTCGCCGATCATACGCAAGTAGAATACTGGCTGTATATAAACTATGCTAGACGATATCAATAAAAAACTGAAAAAATAAAACAAAAAGTTATCAGGTTGAGAAACTATTTGCAATTTGCAGCCTTTCTCTCTATATCTATCACGCCACTCCCGAGAATCTGGATGACCAAGGTATATATGTATTATATATCTCTATATCTCTATATATAGATATATATATATATATATATATATATCTATATATATATATATATATATATATATATATATCTCTATATATATATATATATATATATATATATATATATATATATATATATATATATGGCTCTCGCCGCCGTCCCTTCCGCTGGTTCCCTGAATTGGCTCCCACGTGATGGTGTGATGGGCTGCCAGCTCCGGGTGTCGAAAGCAGTGACCTGCCAGACCCATCCCCCTCTCCCTGATCTTTATGGAGATACAAGGAAGGTCACCATACTGGTCATTGTTGTGTACGTTGTCCTTCCAGGTGACGTCAAGTGCCATGCGCAGCATCCGTGTATAGACACCATCAAGGGATTTCTCTTGCTGTACATTTAAGGTCCATGCTTCAGCGCCGTAGAGCATTTTCAACTTGACTGTTGCCACAAAGAGTCGCCTCTTGAGGTCGTCGCCGAGCTTGGCCTTCCAAACCTTCTTCAGTGAGTGAACCGCACAGAGCCTTCCTGACCTTCAGCTCCCTCTTTGTCAAGGATATGTAGGCCCCGAGGTATATAATGTCCTCTACCACTTCTAGCACTGGTTCGTCGCCAGTGACTACAGTGGTGTCCTCGAAGGCAAGCACTTTTGTCTTTTTGGCATTGAGATGTAGGCCGATCTTCTTGCACTCTGATTCCACTGCTAGCAACAGCACCTGTGCTTTTTCTTCTGTGTCATATATGAGGCCTATATCGTCAACATAGTCAAGGTAAGTCACCATGACTGGTCCGACCCGCCGGCTTCTACTGGGGTGAGTGTGAAGCCCAGTTGTTCCTCCTTGCCATCAATTGCCTGCCTTAATGCATGGTCAAGGGTTAGTACAAATATAAAGGGGGGGGGGGCAGTGTGTGTCGCCCTAGAGTACTCCTGCATGAATATCGAAATACGGGGTCTCACCATCTGACGAGAGCACCTTTGCCCGAGTTCCCCTTTAACCCGCTGCAATTGCCTGGACCACCTTTTCTGCAATGCCATATGCACAAAGAATAAATAATAATTTTCCTCTGTGTACGGTGTCGAATGCCTTGCGGAAATCGATGAAGGTGAGCACTGCTGGTAGTCTTCCCTCCTTCGCTCTTTGCTGTTGTAGATCTTGGCGAGATAGTTGTCCGTCTTGGTTAGGTCACATGACTTGGGGACTGGAACAATATTAAGGGTCCTTCAGAGTGCTGGTAATGCTCCAGTTGCATATGCTCTTTTTATAAAGCTGAGAGTAATATCATCCACCTGGACAAACTTCAGGTCTTCTGGGGTCACTCCATCTTCACCGCATCTCTTGCCACACTTGATGCTACGCTTGGCCTTCAGGTATTCGTCCATGGAGATTGAACCGTCTGGTATGGGGAGTTCTTGGAAGACCTGGGAGATGGGCTCATCTCATTGTCTACCTCCGGTAGACTACCAAGCAACTAGGTCAGTTCCTGCTGTTGTATTTCTGCATAAACTTGGTACAGCTCTTCTTTCCTCAGCTTGTAGGCCCCTCGCCGCTCCTCTACCTTGCGATTTGTCAGGTAACTCTTGTACGAGGTCCTCATCTCCTTCATTGCCATCACGGCCCTAGGGTCCAAACACTGCTCCTTCCGTCGTACCCTGGGGACTCGTGTCAGACATGCCTCCGCAGCTGCTTGGTTGACCTCGGCGAAGCGCTTGTAACCTGCAGAGATGTCCTCGTCCTCCTGCAGTATTTCGAACCAGTTCCTGATCTCCAGTTTATACTGCTGCTGCAGCTTATTTTTCGCCATCTCCTTACGCGGTGCCCGCAGGCTGAGCCGAATAGTAGCTGCCACCATTCGATGGTCCGAACCCAGGGAGCTGAATGAGCTGTAGGCCTCACAGTTAATGACACTCTTCCGCCACTTCTTCCTTACCAGGATATAATCAATCTGGTGTAGCGTCTCATATGGCGACTTCCAGGTCCACAACTGCCCTCCCTTCTTGCGGAATATAGTGTTGGAAGTCCTCCATTATCTCTAGCATGCGTCTTCCGTTGTCGCTAGTAAGCCTATTGTACGCATGGAGAGAGAATCACCCTCGCTGAGTCGCGCGTTGAACTCCCCTAGCACAACAAGACAATGGTGCTCTGGATCACCCTCAACTGTCTGCCGGAGCTGGTTGTAGAACGCGCTCTTTTTGTCATCCTCTTTGAACTCTGTCGGGACATAAGCAACGATGACTGTAGGCGCAGGATTACCCTGGAATGAGGCTTTGATGATCCAGTCTGATAAACGGGCCACACCAATCAATAGCTTCTGTGTCAACCGCCCGACAACTATCCCTACGCCACCAGTAGCTACTTGCGAGGTATTCCTCCATGCTGATGCTGTGTACAGGTTGTAGCCGCGATCAGCGCTAAAGAGATTGACCTCATTAATTCTGTCCTTCTGATGAACCTGGCGGTGCGCCTGTATTCCACAGTTCGGTTGTCAATAATCATGGTTTATATAGTGTTTGATTTTATTCCCTTTTATTGTTTTCTAATATGAGCTTCAGAAAGGCGGAGTCGGGCGCGACCCCCAACGGGCCCGCCGGTAAACACATAGGCAAAGGTGTCAACTCCTTCCGTGGCTATCCACCACTTTGAGTCAAACCTGGAGAGTGACACCTTGTTGACGGGTGTTCAAAACATGGTTTGACACCTGGTAAAAAGCTCCTCTAGGCACTCCAATCGCACCATATGATCATCGTTCTTTGACTCCAGATCTCTCACAATTCTACACGATTATAGAGCTCGATCTCTAAGTCTATTTTCTCGTCTCTCGGATAATCTCTATCTAACTTCAACTCTTTTAAACCTAACACTCTCGTTTATTCAATAGGTCAGTATATACAGTGCGCAATGAAATAAGTCTGTGTATTGAGGTGGGTCAATCATATTATCGCTGGTGTAGTAGCTGGAGCACCCAATGTTTTTTATGATGTCTTCTTATGCTTAGTCTCCCTCAAGTTGAATCAGTGCGAGTTTTTTTCATTGACAGGTATATTTTGTGACCTTAGCTAAGACGAGTGTAAACTCATGATTCGAGGTATTGCCCTTTTTAAGTGCTGTCAATACAATATCCGCAATGGCATTCAAGTTGCTCTGAGACAAAACGCGGATCTGATTATGTTTTTAAATCTTGATGGTCAGTCGGCGACTGCTAAATGTTCCAACGATACCGAGCAGCCCACAAGTGGCCCAAGTAGCACTCAAAACACAAAAGCAATAGGATTACTGTAGACATTACACATACGCCACCAGCGACAAAACACATACCAACAGTAACTAAAACAGTGTCTACTGCATCTACTGAGTTAACTGTTTGCCTATATTTTTTGCAAACAGCGCAAAATGATTCAATCTCTTTCTCGAGGTATTGCTTCTTGAGGTTGATCTCATTCAACCCATAGGAGTGCCCTGGATTCCCATCCGGCAGCCCTGGATAAATGCTAGAAGCATGTAGTGTCTTCGTAACTAAGCATACGTTAGATTTGACATGTTCTGAAACTGATTTGATCTCCTATAACCAACTGGGGAGGTAACTATTCAGATACCAACATGATCGTTTCTTGGTTTGGTTACATAATAACTGCTTTGTTGGGCACGATTACCAAGTCACACCTAGCAGGGCAGGCCATCCACTCAGAATAGGTGATAGCCTTATACGCAAAATTCGGCCCGGCGCTGACAAATGATATCCATTGTCAACACCATTGGCACCATCACTAAAAGACCACTCGTGCATTCTATCAACCATTGAATATCTTTTCTTGCCGAAATAGTAATGAAGGGCTTCATGGAGGTCTGGTTGTGTAGCGCATCAACCTAGTTTTTTAAAAATATTCAGCGAGATCCCGTCAGGGATCCGTCTTTTTCTGTTGAGGTCCATAGATTATCCCTTTTATTGACATCTTGTAAATTCAACGAGAACGCTAACACGAAGGTCGTGGTTGTCCAATAGCCGTCGCTTGTTATCCCGCAACTGAACCTTCAACTGTCCAAATGAGCCACTTTCATGGCCACGTCTTAAACAAGCGTTGTGGGGCCCCCAACAAGCATGTTGTACGAGGTAATGTATTTACGCCAGATTTTCAATGGGCACTTCCTCCTTTTCCTGCAGTAATTGTTCGTTATGTATATTCTGATTCAATGTTGTGCCGGCCCAAAGTATACGTAATTGACCAGAAGCCTACGCATAGACCACCTACACTGTTGTCAATAGCATTTTGCAGTGGCACAGCCACCTCGCCACTTTGAACAACAGACAGAGTATGGTACATAGTGGTTAACATGAATACCCAAGCCGTTAGATTCAACAGATATCGTAAATACAAACCAGGCTAGCTCTAGCCGCCCCGTGTAGCAGCTAAGCAGCTGACACATCTCCTCATCCAAGTCCAAACAGAGGACAGTAAAGGGGCGTTAAACGTGGAGTTCTCCAATCTGTTTGAACACTTTGTGGTGCCAAACATAAGCGACGATAAACTTATAGTTGGCTGGAGAACCAACCACATGCCATACTGCCAGCACCAGGTAAATTTTATTGTTTGGTGCACAACCTCCGGCTGCGGTGTTTCCTCGCTGGACCACCTTAACTCTGGAGTCCCACCAATGAAGCTACATGGCCAGCCACTGATAATACATTTGACAATAGACTGCACCATGAACTGCACCACGAGTTTGGCATTCCGCAAAACCCCAATTGGAGGATAAAAGGCAGAAACCAGGGCCGCTGGTGCATCTACTTAAAGCAAGATACTGCGGGTGTAAGTACTGCCTGGAGTACTTACATACTGGAAAATATGAGGGGTTCACAGCTCCAGGTATCTCACGGATCAACGAAAGCATTCGAACCTATGTTCGGACTATTCTTGATGCTTAGGTGCTGACCCGCACAGAGATACTAGGTACAGGTACATCATTTGACGCCCGAAAGCAGTTTCAGGCTAATATCGAGGATGCTATTGTCTCACCAGTTGACATTACCTAATCCATCAGCAGGTATAAACGCCTTGTCAAAGGTTTATTATGACTTTGGAACGGGCCTTTATATCGCTCAGTTAGACATGAGACATGCCATTGGAAAAGTCGCTTGGCACAACAACCTGATCACCATCGCAAATGAGCAACAGCAGATCCGCATCAACACTGATGTCAACGTGGATGCTGCACCTGCTAATGAAGGAAGCTTGACACACCACCATATGATATGGGCAGCCCTGCATCGTCCGCAGCACCTGTTGCACCCACGGCCACAAAGATGAAAAAATGCTCTTATTGAGGGCGGAATCGTGATAGACTTAGTTGTTTTTTGGCTTGATATATAGTAGGTCACGGAGCCTCACTCCCCCACCGCCACAGCTGCGGCCAATAAACGTGCAGCCAACCAAACCACCTTTGCAGAAGCCAATCATCGCTGGATGGACAGCTTCCGCCTTACCGGCCAGGATCTTCAGGGCTTTTGCCAAAGAGTTCAGCTGTTTTTGTATCCATTCCGTCACACCGGGCTTGTCAACTGCTGTTGGGGTGGCTCATGTCAGAGCTAGTAACAGGGATGAGGCGAAGAAGGCCTTTGCTGCAACGAGTTAACAAGGCCCCAGTGTGGCAATAGCTGTAAAAGACCTGGCATTGACGGACATGTCCCTAGGAGAGTACCCTGTGGCTCGACGTGAGGACGATTGACGACGACCAGCCACATGGTAGAAGAAAAGCGCATAGAGAATGCGTCCGAGGGTGCCACGATTCAGATCACATAATAAGCAGAGGCTACTGGTGCATTGAACGTCTCTACGTATGTTGCTTTGGATACACAGTTCGTCAACTCAGTCTACTAAGTTTACATTTCAAGATAGTCCCTGCTCGGCTATTGACTCTAGGCAGACAGGATGCGTTCTTCACGCTAAACCTACTTGAAGGGTGCTTCTTTGGTGCCGTTTGAACATATTGTGATTCTCTGCCCTACCATCTATTTCAACAAGGCCTATCAGTGATTTTGATGTGTATGTGGCTCATACAGGGAAGCGGCTCCTTGACTGGTTAAGGGTTTTCTGCCAAAGCAATTGCCTTGCAGCACATGGGGTTAAACCACCCTATGTACGCTCTAAGGTTGCACTACAAGCTCTCAAAAAGAATACTGAGTCACTTAAACAATGAGATATTTGTTAGACTTACCGCTGCAGCGGCAGCACCGTGCAACGCTCCCCATCTCCCCATGCCACGCAAAGCACCCCCAGTCCCCTAGCAAGGCAAAGCACCCCACGTTCCCACACCATGCCTGAAGTTCAAGAAGAATAAATAGGTTGTTATAAGCTGTTTGCGTGGATGGGTGATGAACGTCCTTGAGGGTCATCCCCTTGGTGTGATCATGTTATGATCACTAAAGTCGCTGGTTGATAAACTAGAGAATGTGCCTAACCTAGTCCTGAACGTCTTTGGTTTGGACGGAGGCGCTACTATCATACACCACATCAGTACAGAGAGATCAAAGATCTAAACCACTTGCTGTTTGATCAGACTAAACACAAAGTTCTTCTGTAAGCGATGTGCAGAATGAATAGTTGTCAGACTACCAGAAAAATATCCTAGGTACAATGCGGAGCACCATAGAGGTTGAGAAGCTGGTGCCCAACCTGCGCAACAAAGAGAAGTATGTGGTCCTCTACAGGAATATCAAGCTCTATCTGTAGCTGGGAATGAGGAGTACCACGATACACCCCTTTTGACTTAAAGTGGTGGATAGCAGCGAACGTAGTTGACACTTTTGCCTATGGTTTTTAATGGCGTGCCCCTTGGGGTTCGGGCCCAAACCTGCCTTTCTGAAGTTCACCTCAGAAAACAATACAAGGGAGTGAAATAAAACTCTGGATAAACCATAAATAGTGGTTTTATATAGATAAATGGCGGTGCGCTCTGATGAAGATTTTAATGGACCTGTTCAAAGCGCAAATCGGGCCAAAACCCTCTCTTAGGGGTGTCTCCCATTGCGCCAGGTGTAGTATTGGAGGTTGGGATGCGCCAGAACCCTCACTTCCTATACTACTTAAAGACCTTTACCAAAACCTATGCAAATAATCAATGTAGTGAGCGCTTGGCTCAGTTCAAAACGAACAACTAATATTAGCAGCCCCTAACTTCATTTAAGGGTTCTATGATACTGCTGCACTTGAACGATGCAAATGAAGCATGACGTCTGTAAAGGTTTGAATAACTCATATACTATGGCTGTTTGACTATTCAACGCCCGACCGTCCTGTTTGTATAAAGACTGAATGTTCTTCGCCATACTGTCGAGAGGTTTCAAATGTGCTGTCTACTTTTGAGTGAAAATGATCTAATAGCAGTTGTTGTTGGGAGGAAGTATGCAACATTATGCATGCATTGGTTCAAACTTGGGGCGGTTAATAAATCAGCGAGTCTATCACGAGAGTTATGGCATTAGGTCGCAGCAAAAGTTTTGCATTATATTACTAGTTGCACTCGGCAGATGATATAGTTCTGACTTTTATCATGACCCATTACTATAAGATGTATGAAACATTTAACCAAAATGGCTGACAATCCGCATATTGCTCTTTTTATTTTGCATGACTTAAACGCCTTATACATTAACCAAGTTATTTGCTACAGCAATCGATACATTTTCCTAACCAAATTACTCGCTGAACAAAAAATAATCGCTCGACTTGAAGCCATTAAAAAGACACCATAAATCTAAGCAGCCCAAGTGACAACACCATGAGCGCTATAAACCCCTTAAGGCGACTTAATGAATTCGTGACTAAGAAAGTTCCTGACCAACGAAGTGAGTCGGTGTCGGGGGTATATCCCGGGGGGGGGGGGGGGGGCACTTGGCCTTATTCTGGATAGGGATGTGCCGCGGGACCTCGAAAACCCGTACCCGTCGTACAAGGTCAAAATGGCCAAAAACATACCCCGTCGTACAAGGTATTATGCAAATGTATAACCCGTCGTACAGATTGAAGCTGAAAAACATACCCCGTCGTACAAGTATGAGGTCAAAAAACCCGTCGTACAAGTCGAGAGGCCGAAAAAGCATACCCCGTCGCGCGGCACATATATACTACCTCTATACACTTAAGTGCCCCCCCCCCCCCCCCCCCCCCCGGGGGGTATATCTGGTAATTGTCACGTATTCATTTCGGGTGATCGCGGGCACAGAAACATAACAAACAAGTTCCCCCTCCCGATCACCCCGCCCATATGTATGTATCATCTTATATAAAGCTGAACTCAACCAATAAAATGATCATATTGAGGACTGAGGACATGAATGTTTGCGTTTGGTTAAAGGGATTATATGCCTTCTCTGTTCGTCGCCCATCTTAGCTGTTTGAGTTAGCATACAAGCATACTTGTATCATTTGCTGCTAGTATATTGCCTGTAACCTGTTGCAATAATTCTCTCTCAATCTTCCCAGGCATTGGCCAAAATATTTTTCACAATTCCGAAATAACAACTCACTAAACTTTATAAACACAACAAAACATTACATTTGAAGCAAACGCTTGGTTAGAGGCAGATAATATGAACTATAAATCATAGCAGTCACGGTGTCAATAACATGTGAGCTCTAACCCCCTCCTGATGTGAATTCATGACCCGTAAAGTGACTGCAATCCTGCAGTTGTTATGAAATACCAACGAAGCGTGAATTCTGTGTCCAGTTATGCGTGGTAATTGCCATGTTATGAAAACTTAACTTCTGACTATCAGATTTCATTTGGTCTCTGCGTTCACCGAAACACTGTCAACAAGCTTCTGCGGTTACCGTCAAGAATCGGATTTTACCACTCAGATGTAAGTGTAATTTTATATGGAGCTAAACCCAAATAGGAAAACTCCTCATATTGAAGACTTGAATATTTGCTTTGGAATAGAGGATGAATAAGGCTACTTTGTTTGTCGCCCAAATTAGCTGTCAAATTTCCGATAACGGCATGCTTTCATTACAAACTTATTTGCTGTTGGTAATTTGCTGTTGAATATTACACCAAGCCTTATTATATATCACATTATCTTTAAGAAACACGATTACACAAATATCGGGTTTTTTCAAAAAACGGACTTTTTATTCGTCCCTTGTTCTTTTATATTGTATATGTGCACCCCCGATGATTTCCATTTATCTAGGATTTGGTTTTTATCATTTATCTAGGATTTGGTTTTCAATCATAATTTATCAAATAACTGCTTTCATATCAGACTGCTTCTTCTACTTCAATTGGTATGATTTCATCAGCGTTGATATCACCTTCTTATTTCACTATATTGTACACCATTGCATTTGCCTACACAATAATTAAATGAATGCTGATGCAGATATGACTACACTACAATGGATGTGAAGATCTGCTTCATATTGTTGGTGCTCCTGGCACTGACTCAGACAATGGCGGCTCCACTGGACATACTTGTTCAACTCCGAGCTAGAGAAGAAACCAAACTAAAACCTATAGGATTCTGGGGTGGATTGAAGGATCACGGAGGAGGAGGAGACGGAGGAGGAGGTCAAGGAGGAGGAGGAGGAGGATGGGGAGGAGGAGGATGGTGAGGAGGATGAGGAGGAGAAGAAGAAGGATGAAGATGAGAAATAGTGTAATACCTTCAGTTATCCGATTAATGCTTAACAAACATGTTTCTATCGATTATTATCATTTAGATTTCATGATGGTAATCTTACCCGATCACTATAATTAATAATTTGTAATAGAGTATTACCTTCAAATGTATCCGATTAATGATTAACAAACATAGTTCTACCGATTATTATTATTTAGATTTCATATGTATTCGTTTCTTAGATTGAGCTATTTACAACAATTGAATGCTTATGGGATAAACAGCAGTGTTTGCGTTAATAATGAATTATGCCTAAAGATTTCTGTTGGCAAGTGGTATCCGGCTGTTGTCAATTCTGTTGCACTGACACTGACACTGATATTTTACGTACACTAAACACACTGCATATTTAGGCTGTAATTTGAACCTCTTTTGATCTACTCATACCACTGTGGCTTGTTCGAGCTACCACATTTCATTAATCAAACATTTTATCATTCATAACGGCACTTCAAACAATAACGAATTGTTAAGCAATTATAACGATTACTACACGTGGCGACATTAACTTGCGTTACATGCTTCATCATTCAGACCAGAGCACAACACTGTGCAAGTTTTCTATCTGAAAACGCAAACAACTTAGGGAAAAAAATCATTTCATTTCAATAGTACAGTAACCTAAACACCGATCCACTGATGTTTTATAAGAGGATATGCATGAAAGCATTGACTTGTGTTTGTGTCAATAGCTCAACATCGGGTCACCCTATGAAAAGTAAGAAACTCAGTGCTATTTTAATCATTTGACGAGATCTTGACAGGTTATATGTGTGTATATATAAATATATATATATATATGTACCCATATATCAATGTATATCAAAATATATATATATATATATATATATATATATATATATATATATATATATGTACATGCATATATATAGATATATATATATATGTATATATATATATATATATATATATATATATATATATATATATATGATATATATATATATATATATATATATATATATATATATATATATATATATATGTGTATATATAATATATATATATATATATATATATATATATATATATATATATATATATATATATATATATATATATATATATATATATATATATATATATATATATATATATATATATATATATATATATATATATATATATATATATATATATATATATATGCAGTTAATATATGCTACTGGGCTGACGTCACTGTGATTGTTGATAGCGGGAAAAATTTCTTTTCACAGAGCCTGGCCACTGCCAAAACACGTCGCCCAATAGGCTTACGAATAGCGAAAAAAGCAACAATTCTGCTAGGTAAATGTCAACTGGATAAATTATGGAACACAGTTCGCCTCTTATAGCGTCTGCGCAGTTTACGACCCTCGATCCTTCATTTACACACTATGTCCGCACTTTGGATGGTAGTTTTAGATAAATGTCAATAAATGTCTGAAGTGAGGGAACTGACCTGGGGTCAGCATAAACATATTTGGCATGTCAGGGGGATTTGAAGGTTTCGAGCAAAGAGTTTATAGCTCCGCTGAGATGCCTGACGATTATTAAATTACTTGAAAGACACCCCCGACTTCAGGCGACGATGCAATGAAATCAGCAAAAGTACTTAAGACTGTTGCTCCAAAGTTTAGAGGCTCGGCAGCTGTTAAAGATATGGAGTCATCTGATTGGTCGAGGCGACTACTACTCCAAAGTAAACAGAGCATTCCATGTGGTTTTAAGAGACGCTATGACAAAACGCTATGACAATAACGCTTTGGCTATCAGGTGGCGTCTTCGCATGCTTTCTCGGGCGGAAGCCTGGAGTGCGCTCTCTTAGGAAAGCCATAAACTCTATGATCAAATCCTCTGATTTCATGGATATCGCTTCCGAACACATTAATTTTGCAGAGTTAACTCATACACGCCCATCACTTTTTAAATACCTCATTCTTTTTTGAGGAGGTAGTTGTGGCTTATTGATAGTTGCTATCGCCAAAACCTTCCTCACTTTTTGTAAAGATATTGCAATAATAGTATTGAGAGTTATTCAACGCTTATTCATATTACCATGCAAGTTTTGCTATTTCAGGTATATACCTCCAATCATTCGGTCAGTTATCCAAGCCAGATAGTGTTCCTGAGTCTTTTATCTTTTGACTGGTATAAATAGCTACAGTAAGGGCTGGTTATGGAGCTCTTCAACATAGGTTTTTTTTACATATTCAGAGAGGTCGGGGCCCTGATCCGTTTTCTGTTGAGGTAAATCAATACTCGTGTAACTGAACCTTTAACTCGTTCACAGCTTCGCTAGTGAAACGTTTTGACACAGGATTAGCAATGTTTGTGGTTATAATATCACTAAAAGAGCCACCCTCAAACCCCACAACTTCAAGAGGCGTAGTGGGCGCACCATCAAGCATGTTGTGCGTGGTACTGACTTGATCGAGGTGTACATAAAGCGGGTTAAAAATACTGAAGTGGATGGGCCGGACACCTTTTTAAGTACCTGAAGACAGTTATCAAGATCCATCATTTTTAACACACCGTCGTCAGATTGTATTGTCAACCTTTGAACTAACACCTATAGCTGCAAATACCTCCTCCATAAGTTGGAAGTTCCGGAGGCCAGGTCGCAAATGGGCACCTTCTTCCTTTCCTGTAGTTTCAGTCCGTCATGTAATGGCCATATTTGATTCAATGTTATACCAACGCAGTATACTTGATTGATTTTAGACCAACACATAGATCGTCTTTTGTGCTGTCAATAGCATTTTGCAGGGACACCGCCTCGCCGTGTTGAACATTAGGTACATAGCTGCAAACATGAATACACAAGCCTTTAGATTCAAAAGAAATGGAACATACAAACCCGGCCCGCTGTACCCACCCCATATAGTAGCGGAGCAGCTGACACATCTCCTCATCCAGGTGCAAGCGGAGGACAGTACAGAAGCGTTCAAGGTGGCGTCATCCAACCTGTTTGAGCACTACGTGACGATAAACTTGTTGTTGGCATAAGAACCAACCAAATGCAATACTCGCACCCGAAAGCAATTTCAGGTTAATATTGAGGATGCTATCAACTCACCAGTTACATTCCCTTATCTATCAGCAGGTATCAAAACCTGTTCCAGATTGCTTCCTCAAAGGTTCATTGTGTGTTTGGAACTGACCTTTACATGGCTCCGTCAGACAGGAGCGCTGCCATTGGAAAAGTAGCTGGGTACAACAATCTAATTACTATCGTGTCTGACAGGCTGCAGATCGGCATCAACACTGATGTCAACGTGGATGCTGAAATTTTAAATGGAGGAAGCTTTGACATCCCGCCTGATGATATAGGCAGCCTCTCTCCACTTGTCGCGCTCTTAATAGATCACCCCCATAAGACAGGTGCACAAGGATGAGAAAACCACTCTTATTGTAGGTAGAATCGCAATAGGCTTAGCTTTGCCTTGGTATGCTACGCAGTAGGTCAAAGAGTGGCACAGCAGTGGTCCATACATGCTATGCCATCTAACCAGCCCCCTTTGCAGCTGACTTCAACAGCCATGATGCGATGCAGCCATTGGTCCCTGGAAGGGCAGCTGCTGCCTCACCGACATGGCCCTTCAGGACGATTGCCAAGGAGTTCAACTGTTTTTTTAATCCATACCTTTACACTGGGCTTGTTAGCTGGTGTCGTAGTTGGTGCTGGCGTGACGCTAGAGCCTCGTTCACCTGTCAAAGCAAGTACTAGGGTCGAGATTGCCAATCCAATTGAACCATTTGTCGGTTTGCAGAGACAGCTTCTTGCCTTACTTGTCTTTGTTGAAATTTCCATGCTCGATTATAACCTCTTCCATCCTCATGCGTGCTAGCCATTTTAGCTTCCCACTCTTTTATATGCCCATCTATTTCGCTTAGCCTCGCTAGGTTGTTAACCAGTACAAATTTGGTAAGTAAATATGAAGGAAACGAACATGAATCAGGGCGAAGTAGTAGAGATGATAAACAGTGAGCGACCTACAAAAATCGCTGAAAGGGTTGATGCAGGGCAAAATGGTGCTGCATATTGACAAGCCAATCAGAATAAGCTTCTGACAGAGCTCCGTAAGGCTAAAGTACACGCTTTCACACGCTAGAGACGAGGCTGTCTAGCCAACATCAACGTGCAAGCCTCCAAAAAGGCAGCCTGCTGACGTTTATTCTAAGGATCCTTTTTATATGGAATAAGATGACAACACAAACAACTGATTGAAAAATGCTCGTCAACGTGCTGTTATAGGTTATGCCAGGCTCGGTAAGATGGCTCTGGGTGGGGCACTGTCGCATCTTGACTTCATGCCACACGACCTGGCTATGTCTGTGGCCGATGTAGCACTATCCATAGCCACAAATGCTAATTAAACAAGGGATTATACCAGGTGATATACTTAAGTAATGGCCTTGATTGCGCTACTTGCGTTTGCATTCAATCAGAGCCCCTGGATGGAGCCTTACATTCGCATGAACACAGACCTGCGTAAGGTTGCCACCAGCGACTTTGAGAAGAGCCTGTACAAGCTGATGAATAACTCTGTGTTTGGTAAAACCATGGAGAATCTCCGAAGGCGAGTCGACGGCAAGATTTTGCACTCGGCAGAAGAGGAAAAAATACGCAGCCTGATAGCAAGTCCCGCCTATGCTCCACATAAAGTATTCAATGATGACCTGGCCGCCCTGCAAATGCATAAGACCCGCTTAGTGTTAAATCGCCAGGTGTATATTGCCATGTGCATAATCGACCTCTCCAATCACATGATCTACGAATTCCATTCTAACTCAATGAAGTCCAGATATGGTAGCGACGTTGGCCTGCTATACACAGACACGGACTCGCTGCTTATGGAGATAGTGACCTTTTTGTTAGCCCCAATTATGATTCTTCTCATCCTTTGTTAAGAAACGTAAACAAGAAGGTGCTAGGGAAAATGAAAGATGAGTGTCCCAGTGTGTCCTTCAAGGAGTATGTTGGTGTGCGCCCAAAGATGAACGAGATCCTGATGTCTGACGAGGGCAATATTCAAAGGGCCAAGGGAGTGAAAAAGGTTGTGGTTAAGAAACACCTACGCCACGCACAGTACATGGAGTCTCTGTTCACAAAGAAGCAGTTCCGACATAGAATGGACATGCTACGCAGTGATGGTCACAAGATATATGGGCTACACGTCAACAAGGTCTCACTGGCTCCATTTGACTCAAAGCGGTGGATAGCCACAAACGGTGTAGACACCTTTGCGACCTTCTATGGCTTTTGCACATGCTAGTTTACCCCGCATAAAAATCATAATTGGACCCTTTTTGGGGGGGGGCATGGTCAGTAATTATTAAGCCACTTGACCTGGTATTCCCCTTAATTGTTTTTGCAAATTAACTGCCTGTATGGCTTTGCTTAATACGGGTGAATTCAGCTGGATTTGTAGGTGCATACATCACCCCGCATAAAAGGCAACTACATGCTGTGCACGTACACTTGATAAAATGTCAGATAGAGAGTTTGGCCATGAAGTTGGATACTCTGTGGCTTCTAGGTTTCCAATACTGTGAGTACCTGGCTCATATCTTATAATTCTTATTTCGCGGTATTTATCCGAAAAACGAGGTGGACGCGGCAAACACTTCCTGTGTCTGATCGCGAGCATTCCGCGTGTAGCGTGCCCATGTGATATTGTTATGGTTTACTGTAAACCTAACACTGTCAGTTGGATATTGACTGTTTCTTTTCCTGCCTCGCATGGTTTGGAACCATGGAATCGTGAATAAAACGCAAATATCTCTGATTCGGAACAGAACTCACTGCAGAAGTATTATTTCGTATTGCCCTAAAAATGTTTACGAATCGCTTCATGCAAACGAAATCCATCATGGTGGTGAAATATGCGCAATCACCCAGCACAGATCTAAACTACATGCATATCAGCAAGTTTGCGGCTGAGCCTCTGACCTTTTAGAGAGACAACTCCATTTTAAGGACACGATATAGATGGGCTGCATGTCTGGGGATTAGAAATCCCTTTTCCGTTGGATATGTTCGACATGTGCTTTACACATGTCGCTGCATAACGTGCATGAACTGTGGGTTCAACCATCATTATATGTAACTGGTGGGCAGATGAGACATTTAACGACCAGTGAATGCGCTTTGCATTAAAAAAGTGTGGTAACTGTTACGGCACACCTCATTATCAGAATTCCTGGAGACGCGGTTAACATTATTGTGGCAGGGCCCGAGTTTGTGACATATAAGTTAGCAGTAGGTTAGGTGCCATCTATCGCGGACTTATTGTTGTACATAGGGGACCGTTTAAGGGGAGAGCTACAAGAAATTTGTTAGATTTCCCTAAGGTTTGGGTAGGATTCCGTGATGTAAATGTTGCCAGCCGGGCCCAAGGGGAGTCACCATGGCAGCGCCAGCCGCTTCGTGGCAGGTCTATCTAGGCACAGCCGTCCTAGACACAATGCTTGTGTCTTGATGGCAATAGCAAAGGCGGTCAACATCGTTGTTAAGATTAGTATTGCGGCGTAATTGTAAACAAGGCGGTGGTTTTCTTAATTAATCGTATTTTGATATCATCGGGAGAAACTTAATAGAATATTTTAGAAGTGAGTATTACCGAAATATGTCGGCAAACCCGTGTGCCAGACCTTAGCACGTATTTATGATTATCTATTTTATTTTAGCATACCACATTTGTTTAACATTTGTTTATTCTCTCGGGCAGTGAGCCCGATTAATAATCCCGATATTGAGACTCATGACAGGGCAACTGTTTCATAATCGAATGTTTCACATACTTTTATGGTAAGTACAGATAGATTCGACGGCAATCATTTTTGCCAGGTGCTTTGAGCTAAAGTAAAAAAACAACTCGCCTCGCAATAATGACGGATTACATTGGATTGGCGTGTTTTTTATGTTTAATAAGGAAAAAGTGATAGCTTATAACATTGTGTAATAGTTGGAACCCAATCAATAATACTCTATGAGAGCGGATTTTTCCATTCCACACGTATTTAATCATGGCTATGGGTTTACTTTACTAGCACAAATATAACTCTTTTCATATCTGGAATCAGATGGCGTGAACGTTTTTCATGCCGTCTCCATTCATTGTAAGCATCAGCTCAGTACGAAGCAATGAAGCTGACGTAGAATATCTCGTATAACCAGCTGCCTTGGATTTTGGCTTAGCAGTGGCTAGGAATTGGTTGCGATTTTGTTCCGTTCTGAATGCGTCGAGCATAATATGATGATAAAGAGAAACTCCCTACACGACCTACTGGAGGCACATTATGCTCATCAGAATTGCGATCTTGAGTATTATTAATCGGAATGCATAAACCAAAACGTACCGAAATTAGTCATATCACACGTTGATTTACTTTCGCAGGCTGTGCCTTTATTACCCGGTAGATTTTATGGGTCATTTACGATGATCGTCAGCGCACTTAATATTCCTTTTAATGAGCATAATGACCCGTTAACATTCAATTACAAATAACCTCCTGTGAAATAACGAACCAATGTTATCTACTTGCAATGATAATGATAAAAGACGAAAACACGCTCATATAACATTGCGCCATGTTAAAAGGCTCGTCAATAAGTGAAAAACAACACGCCATTAACAATTAAAAGCATACAATTCATGGCCCTATGTTAGTGTCTTTTCAGCTTAAGTGATTTAGACAAAGTCAAACATAACCAGCATGAGTTGCTTACTATTCTTAAGCAGCCGGAAATGACTCGAATACATGGCTTGTTTGTGGTTTATATGAATTGTAACCGATCGTTTAGCACTTTGGAATGCAAAAACAGAAATCATGTAGAGATGTACATGTATCAGCGTAGCATAAGGGATCAGAACAACAATACACTTCGCTATTCGGTCAACTGCTGCATCGGCCTGCTTGGGTCAGGACCTTCAACTATCCATCACAGATGGCATTTGTTCCAGCTTCGATTGTGTAGCTGCTGGTATAGTCTGTTGATTACCTTGACTGACATACTTAGTTGTTAAATTGAATTTATTCGAAAAATGTCCCTAATTATCATTATTATCGCGTGAAGGTGCCCTCCGCGTCCTCGTGTTCTTTCCCCATATCACCAACGTGACTATGCGATAACCAACAAACATATATATATTTAAACATACATATAGACAAGTAAATATATATATATATATATATATATATATTATATATATATATATATATATATATATATATATATATATATATATATATATATATATATATATATATATATATATATATATATATATATATATATATATATATATATATATATATATATATATATGTAGAGAACCATTTGCCGATCTGTCCCATCTGCAGATGGGTCTGACCCGTTTACCGATCGACAGATGGGTCGCCCATCTGCAGATGGGCGACCCATCTGCCGATCCCCGTGACGGAATGAGAGCGACCCATCTGCAGATGGTTCTGACCCAATTGCGGATCAGGCTTGCATCGTCTTATACTAATGTATTTTCCCAACCGCGAAAAAAGTATCATATCATGATTATTTTTATCGACATTTATTAATTTTCTTGTGCCACAAAAACCAACAAAAATTATGTGCAAACCACATTCGGCGAAAGAAGCAATTGTGTCAAATACAAACACAACATAGTATGTGAAAAGAAAATCATCATCAAAAGTAATCGAAATTAACATCAATACAAATCCAACAGATATCATCATTGAAACAGTGGAAGCAGGGGCCATCTTAAAGTGACATTAGAATGTTCGGTGTCCGCATCACTATGCTATATGGGAATGGAGGCAAGTCACCAGCTGGCAGTGAATCCGCAAGGTGTTGTCTGGGGTAGATATATATAACTTTGGATGCATGGATCGTGGGCTGTTAGCAGGGTCTTGGCAAACGCGATGGCAAATACCCCACAATCGCTGCCGTTGGTCTGACGGTGTACATTCATCACAGCAATTGTTAAATCTTCTGTACTGACGTTCACGTACTTGGCAATCAATGCCACGGTACAGTTAGAGGGCTTCCTACACAGAGAGTCATACACACCAACAGTATTCTGAGAGTGGCCAATGTTTGAGATGGTGATCCAGTGGTTTCTATCTACATGCAAAATTTTGACAAATTCGCCTGATGGAACATCCCAGGAGTTGTTCTGGTGGAGTACAGTGTCCTGCAGACCAAACACGCCAGGGTGATCCTTAAGCAAAATCGTATTGGCAGCATCCATGTGTACGTCCGTTAACCAACCATTTGGACGTTTCAGACATCGGGTCTCTCTTTCTGACAGCTTGATGGCTGGGCGCGAAGAATCGTTGTTAGCTATGTCTTTATTTGTACATGCATGTTGCGGATGACAGTGAGTTGAACAAGCGATTCCATTCTGTCGGCAACTACATTTTTTAGGTCAGGCATCAAACTCCCTGAAAACTCCATCAGATCACCTGCTCTATATTTACTGTTCAGAATTCCGTGTCTGCAGGCTAATTTGTAAGACTTGACCTTCTGACCATGAACATCGGTCACAGCACAAGACAGGCGGGGAAAATCTGTAGATGCTCGATCAATCTTCGGTATCGCTACTGACACAGTGTCTCCCAAACTAAACTCCCGTGCCATAGTACGTTTCTTTCGGTTGTAGTGGTCAGCCATTTTGCTGACAGACTTGTACGTACGGTCACGTGCCTTGTCTCTGAAACTCTCATGCTTCATTTGTTCGGCTGCTGATGAGTCTGAATCGTCAACTGTAGGTCGCTTTTGGCTTGCTGATTTTGTTGGTTTATGATCTGGAGTTGAACTTGATTCATCATCTGATGTTTCTGTGGAAATGTTCTGAACACTGTCTGGGCTTACAGTTTGCTTTGGATTCTCCAATTCCTCCTCGTCAACAACGTGGATCTCTGCCCCAGGAACCATTGCATACTTCGGTTCCTGGCCAAACACTAGCTTGTATGGGAGATCACCGGTTGTATCAGAGGGCTGGGCGTTCATATGGTACATGATACGAGGTAACCACGTGGACCATGGACATGATGTGTCACATTCTGACTTCATTGCAGCAATGCGTTGCTCAATGACACGGGTGCCACGCTCCACAACACCCTGTGATTGAGTGTGTCGAGGTCGACCTCTAACAAGCGTGACATCATCACCCCAAATCTCAAAGGGGGAATGCAAAAGTTGATTCACAAATTCGCGGCCATTGTCAGAGTGAAAAATCCGCGGTGGACCTAGATATATATGTTTATATATATATCTATATATATATATATATACATATATATATATATATGTATATATAAATATTTATATTATCATATACATTTACCTATGTATATTAATATGTATATATATAAATGTGTGTCTATTGATATATATATACATATATAAATATATATGTATATATATATGTATATAAGTGTGTGTGTGTAAGTATAATTTCATATATATATATATATATTTATGTATATATATATAGCCCCACATGAAATAAAAATTGACAACTGATAATTTATTCAGCGCAAATGTACCTAACACATCTGTCCGCATGCGTCTGAAATTCCCAAATGGCAGCACAGCAAAGCTCATTTCACCTATGCCAATATTTTTGTGGTTGTATCATCCAATTGAGTTACTTTTTACCTGTGCCCATCGCTACTGTTTGTTCGTGGATTTGCGCCCTGTTCAATTATGCGGGCACTGACTTTAAGATTGTGCCGACTTTTGATCATCACTAAGGCTGCTGAATGTTTGTGAGCAGTTATACGTTTTACTCATCCAATTCCGTTTTCTATCATCATAAGGCATGATCTCTGAACATTAAATCCCCAATCTCATTGAGCTGTAACATGTAATTCTTCATCTTTATGCACAATAACAAATAATTTTATCCGTGAGCCAAAGAAGAAAAATGTGTGAAAAGCGGAACAGCAATACATCGAGTGTAAAATGGGGAAATTCTCACATCTTTTTATGAATGTCTCTTATCAACAAAACCTCACCATAGCATCAGTTGTAGTTGTACATATTTACATGAAAAACTTAATGATAAAAGAGGGAATGAGAGTGATTGTTAATGTGAACACCAATGGACGCACAAAACTACAGAATTGCTGTCTTTGATGCATCGAAAAAGAAATAGGCTGTTACTGCCAAGATAAGTTTTGTCTTATACTGGGAGGTCATCTTTATCATTTCTGAAGATCATTATGACCTGAGTAGATACCGTTGCCTAACAGCGAATACTTTAGCGCTATAGTTTAAGGTCCCTTTTTTTTAGTAAACGTTGATCACGCATTCTTCATCAATACGCTTCATTTTGTAACAACTTTGTTGTTGCATCCGTTGTGAGGCTCTTTAGTGTAGTCATGTATGACTATTATATAAAGATACCGTTAAGACTTATGATCACATTTAGAGATTAATACAGACTATTGAATTGTGACAGCAGTGCTGGAGAACGAAGAGGTTGCGGTTATGATGATATTTACTCGCAAATGGATTTAGATGCTATGTTTTAAAACAAAACGGATAATATTGAAAATGCTATTGTCTTTTCTGACCAATGCAGCATTCTCGCCACAAAAGAGGAAAACATATTACAAATGACTCCACATTAGAATATCATTCATCAGAAATAACAACTGCGGCACGAAAGCTGCTGTTTTAACTTGACACATATTTGAATCACTAAACAACCATCCAATGGCAATTTATCGTTGTAGATATGTATAGGTCCATACACCTCTCCAAGAGTCAGTGTCTAAAAGACAGGAATGATACAAAGAGAGCAACATAAATCATTTTATCACAAACATTCATATATATTCAAATGTTCCACTGTATAGCATAATTACATTCCTTCATCTATACGCATTAACATAAAACAATATCTACATGCATACATACATACATACATACATACATACATACATACATACATACATACATACATACATACATACATACATACATACATACATACATATACATACATACATACATACATACATACATACATACATACATACATACATACATACATACATACATACATACATACATACATACATACATACATACATACAGACATACATACAGACATACATACATACATACATACATACATACATACATACATACATACATACATACATACATACATACATACATACATACAGACATACATACATACATACATACATACATACATACATACATACATACATACAAGACAGGACATACAAAGACAGCACATACATACATACAGACAAACATACAAATGTACACGGTAGACATACATTACATTCCTACATACATACAGACAACCAGACATACAGACATACAGACATACACATACATACATACAGACAGACATACATACATACACACATACATACAGACAGACAGACATACATACATACATACATACATACAGACAGACATACATACATACATACAGGACATACATACATACACACATACATACATAAGACATACATACATACACATACATACATACAGACAGACATACATACATACACACATACATACATACATACAGACAGACATACATACATACATACATACATACATACAGACATACATACATACATACATACATACATACATACATACATACATACATACACATACATACATACATACATACATACATACATACATACATACATACATACATACATACATACATACATACATACATACATACATACATACATACATACATACATACATACATACAATACATACATAAATATATAGATATATATATATATATATATATATATATATATATATATATATATATATATATTCATTCATATATACGTACATACATAAAGACATATATACATCTATACATATATGCATCTATACATACATATATACATAGCTGCATGCATTCATGCTTACATATACACTCATACACATATGCATGCATACATACATTCCTACATATAAACATATCTACTTACATATCCTGACATACGGAAATGTTTGCATCGAACACTGCATTAATGCAACTTGATAGAGCGGTGGCGTATGCGTCTAGTGTCGAACGAAGTGGTTTCGCCAAAAATAAAGTTATTGGGTTAATCTGATATCATATAGTCGCGCCATCAAGTTAACAACAGCATGATATTGAACTGTTATTCTGTTGTGCCCCATATTACCGTGGATGACCTAATATGTGATTTTCTATGCAACGGTACCTTACGCATAGTAATGATTAATCGATGACGTGTTCTGAAGCTTATTAAGTCCGCTAATTATTGGCCATTGCAGAGCATAGTAGCTGGATGATGTAATAAATGGACTACACTTGTTGTTTAGCCGGCACGACTAGGTAAAAACGACTCAATTCTGTGTATTATTATTGCAATCACAGGCACCACATTCATCATATGGGTGGTACAAAGGAGCCAAAGCAGCAAAATGATGCATAAACAGTAGAGCAGCCCACTTAACGTAAATGTGGTAAGTGTCACACTCTTATCTGAAAGTAGCTAACTAGCGAGATTACACTACTTGTGACGGTGCATTTTTACATAGAAGAATTAATTATCAACTATGGATAGAGTACAAATGTTATTGTGGCCATCCTTAAATAAATCAAAACGGTAGATTTTCGGCATTTGGTCCTTCATTGACATTAGAATAAGAATCGCAAGACATGGTATCATTCATTGCACTGGAAAGATAGCTATGTTGATTTAGAGTTATGATATTCCTGCACAAAGTTCATTATTTCGTTAGATGAACAGCAAAACAGTTTTGCTGCATTTCATCCTGTTACAATACGCTGGTTATCTCTGGTTTGTGCTCCCGAATTACTGGTGCCATTAGAGCACAAAGTTCATTCACAGGAAGATCCCCCTTAACATCAATTATCAAAGTTCTGGTTTGATACCTATCGACGACAAGTGATGTTTTTGTATTTTCTGAGAGAGAGAGAGAATAGAAAATATGTAAACATGGCGGCTTACTTTGTCGCAAATTCGATCCAAACATGTTACAACCAAGCCCAGCTTACCCACAATAGTATCTTGGCACTTTCTTCGTGATCTGGTGTTTTGTGTTTCTCGTAGATCAATTCACTCTACCACGCGTAATAGTAAATATTTATAGCAGTACTGCATGAAGGCTCGTGCATTCAGCATATCGCCATTGCAATGCTGGTAACAGCAAACAAAGTGCAATGTTCTTAATTAATAGATTCCAAGGTGTTAACATATCGCACCATCGCCGAAAAAATAGTGGAATTATCAAATTACGTGTTTCAAATAGCAATATGCGTGCTTATGCGATACGCCCATTGTTCTTTGATCGTAAATATGTTATACAGTCTACAATATATGTTAGAATCGAGTATAATCATATAAACTGTATTTATGAAAACATGGTATATCAAAAACATGACGTGTAGTTTTTTACGGTTTCCTATATTGTAAGTAAGGTTTATTTTACTGGTTAATTTTATGATGTATCTACATTCTCTTCGGGAAGGAGCCGAATCGTACCGATTATTACATTTTTTATGGTGCTGGACATTAATAAGATGTAAGAAATTCGTTTCTGAATGTTAACCACGCATAGAAGAACAGAACATGTGGCTTTGATCTAGGGCTCACAACAGAGCAGAAAGGCTCATATATTCTCTAATAGGCATGTTGTTGTGTTACTTATGCTACTAACAAACCTAATAAGCACCATTGTCACTCAATATATTAGCTGTTTGGGTAGCAATGATGTAAGAATGTTATCGAATGTGCTTACTTTAAAAGTGATGTCACTTCAATGCCACGGCATGATTACCACTGGCATTTTTTATATAAACCAATTACTGTTTTCTTCCCCTCTGTGCACAACCTCGAACCATCAATGCCGTCTGTTGATATATATCTGTATTGTTACATTTCAGTCTAGCATTGGGAAGATACACAACTTATATAGATAATTCAAGTGCTTAAATGAAAATATAACTGCAAATATGTATTCTGCAGTAACAGGTTTGTCGAAAAATCTGAAGCAAACGCATTCTTATATGTGGAAGTAGCTACCCAATTCATACACGTTTGCTTCATGCGAATATAAGTATAATTTTAGAGCAAAGGCCGCTGCTATTTGCATCAGATTAACATAGACAACAAATAACACGGGCACTTGCAATATGGAGCTGATTGTTGTAAGATTGAATCTTTACGAATAGAATCAGAGCAAAACAATACCCTCTCAAATTTATAATTCTATCGACCCGGTGATGGTTGTTGACGATAATGTATTCCAGAGATCAACAAAAGTAACAAAACTATCTTCAGCATTAGAGCAGCTTTGCTATCATTGCTTATGGGAAATACTGCATTAATGCTATTCACGATTTCGATTATCACTCATCGCTCATTATGTTATCAACCCATCGACGACTTGACGTACACTAAGATACGGTTGACCTGGTAACCGGGCCATATTCTAGCATACTCGCTGTGCGCATGCAACGATGATCCGGTAGTCTCAAGGTGATTTCAGCAATCGCCTTATTTTACAAGCTAAGAGGCAATTTGCAATCATTCCATGTCGAGGCCGTATAATATTTTATTGCGTAGAGCGATCTCAGTACTGCACAAAACGTAAAATGACAGTCCTTTAGAAACGCTTTTGATAGATAACCGCCCATAAAGTTTACTTTTGCAGTGATCTTCATCAATCGATCATGAAAATAATGCAATATTAATATCCATCCGGTTCTAGATGATCTTGGTGGATCGGTTGGAATTATACCAAATGACCGTGTTTAACTAACATTCATTTATAATTTAAGATCACCATTTTACCAGCTTACCATATGGCGTCACACTATGCAAAGTTCGTTGACCAAATTATCAGAAAAATGATATTTCATTACATACAAGGCAGCAATTCTAATCATGCATGGAGAAAAAAATGATATTATGCAAATCACATATATTGTTCATTGGTCATTCCACATTTAGTTGAATAGTCTTTAGTTGCAATGCAATCCATTATCCAAATATATATACGTAAAACAATCACAGGGAGATAATAATGGAATGAAAAGCTTCATAAAACTATCCTGATGTGTCAAGCTGCCGAAGATAGGATGGTGTAGAACAATGTTCTTTGACGTGGTATACAAACCATTTGCGGATAGGTAGCTCAGACGCATAATCTTTGAGTGTGGTGGTTTAACTGCACTGGCGCTTGTAGCTCTTGTGCGCTGATTGAAGCGTATTCGATTCTGCCATGGTTTTATATGCATAGACGATAATGGTAATAATAGCAATCGATCTCTGACAGCATTAGGCGCGTATTCCTGGGACAGACACGTCTCAAATTCAGATGGCCCTTCTATAACCGGATAATGTGGCTATGCGCGTGTAATTTAGGGTAATTGATATGGCTGCGTTAATGTGGGGCCCTTGATTTGAATACGCAGACACTTTGATTAATTGAAGAGATCGCTACGTGGTCTTCTTCTGTGGTAAATGATCAGTGTACTTGGTCGTCATGATTTGGCCGGTAATGTTGCTTTAGGCTTGAAAATGTAGAGTCAATGATTTGGCTACGGTTTGTAATTGTGGGGTCAATTACATGGGCTCGTTATTATGGGGCCCGTGATAGAACTACTGTCATTATCATTAATGACCGGTTAATGATCCGGCTATGGGCATGTGATCGAGGAGTTGATGTTGTGGTTATGGGCTCATTATTTAGGATTTCATTATGTGGCGCCGAGCTCATTATTTAGGGGTTAATGAGATGGCTGCGAAGTAAATTTTGTTGCGACGGGCACATTGTTTAAGATTTCATGATATGGCTACGGGATCATTATTTAGTATAGTCAAAACCACCACAGCAATGCGTAGTAACGTGAGAATCAAGTAAAGACAAATTGACGCTTAAAAAGATATATAGGTTCTTTCTTTTCAAGTGTCAATTAACCTTTACATGGTGCTCATATCGCGAGAGTATCATTATCTTGGTCCGAGTAGTCAATTAGCGTTTCATATCGTGCGATTTGATGGGTGGAATCCTATCGGTTTTGGTATCAGATCTAGTCATGTTGCTAATTATATGGCTCTTTGTTATGTTTGTGATCATTTAACGTGTTTAGTAAATGAATACAGTCGGTGCAAATCTGAATAAATCTACCATTATATAACAATGTACTCACTCGAACTACCACTATATTGGTTGTTTCATTTCTGATCATGCAGGGCGTATGTTCATATACACATGCAACGTGATGTTAGATCACGAATATTTTCTAAATGGTAGCATAACAAAATCATAAACGGCGGCAGTAATTAAATAATGCTCTATGATAATGAACCAAGATGGATACACAATGCTGAACTGTATGCACTAACATCGTTAATATCTCTTTTAGCTATGTGCTTTTTTATTCTGCCTTGTAGTCGACGGTCAATTGCATGCTTAATATTCTATCGTTACGAATCAAGGGTTGTTTATTCAGTCTGCGATCAAATAGACAGATTCGCGGTTATCATAATGTACCATGCTCGACGTCTCACATTTGTTATTCCCGAAAATAGCGGTGTTATCGAACATAGTATTTTCTCAAGCGAATCAATTGTTATCTGGCATCGAAAATGCCTATGCATGTTATGAATATTGCTCAATCAGAATTTAAGTCGCTCATTCGGAAACATTACATTCGACCGTACAAAAATAACAGTGTGCTCAATGTTAACTAGGTAAATCCCCATTTGGAACGTGAACGTTGCCCACACACGAATACCAACTCCATGTTACTGTGACGAAATTCGAGCACATAAAGAGCAATTCAGGTAACAGTTTGCAATCAAGACATCTGTTTGCGGCCCATAGATAGCGGCGATAGTGGTAGGAGACAGGTGCGCATGTAAAATTGTCATAACAGTATAACATTGTAGGTTATAAAAATATTGCTTTAACAAAATCAGTGAAATGTATGTGCCTATCAAATAACTGGTGTCCATCAAGAGAGTCAATTGCTAATTGGTGTAGCTATGAACGATACGAAGAGATCCTTGCATATTCATCCGGACATTACCGTTCATGTGGTCTATAGATTGTCCTATCACTCTAGTCGGGCATTTTACTGCGAATGTAATGTGCGTAAAAGAACTTATAATGCTCATGGAGCTACACATTTCTCTGCAACAACGTAGTATATGCGTAATGAAAGCATTTAGAAAGGGGGATTTATGGTTCGGAGTGTTAGACTAATTTTTGAGACAATCATAAACAAGGCATGCAGCGCATTTCTATGTCAGCCTCACAGCATAATTAGCTTTTACTTAATCATCCCAATATCACCTTCAATGTTACATTTACCGATCAATATGTCCTTAAATGTACATATCATGGTTTCATATCGCATTAAGCATACCCCGTTTGCATGTGTGATTTTCAATCAGCTGACAACTTGAACTGCATCAGCGACACTTGTATATTTATAATTTTAATGTCAAACAAGGGGACGAACTCTGCGGTTGTAATACTTGGCAACACATTCTTACACCGGAGTACTTTTTTGCAAAGCTTATATTTGTTTAAAGCACGCTTTTCCGCTTATTGCTCTTTGCTTTTATCTCGCGCTCAATAAGCTGCACTGTATGCCTTGGATAACGAGACAGCAATTGCTGGTACTATGATCGATGGGAGCGATGGCGATTTACTGCAATTGCACGAAATGGAGGATGCTGTCTCATCAAATACCATTTGCCCGCCATGAACACTTTAGTTCAAGTGCCTATTACCAGAAGTCTCCTGATAACGAGACGTATCACACATTATATCGCTTAGTGCTTTGAAACATAACTTCTGGTCCGCGAGTGTGTAACTCTGCACCTGCTTGTCGTATGATGAATCTACGATAAAACTTTGAATTGTATTGGACTAGCAATATCTAACCGTTGCAGATTTCATGAGGTGTATAAAAGCTCGTAAGCTGATACCGACGGCAAAAAAATGGCGGTTGACTACTTTTGCTGCACATTCACGCAGATTTGTATGCCATAGCAGACATCATAACGCAAATGTTTGTGCTTTCTTAATCATCAGAAAATATAAACTTATGCGCCTGTATGTTTTGAGTAAGCTAAGATAAGTTTCCTGATAGGTAGCTTAAAATAATGTCGATATGAATACGATGCTGCGTGATCATGTTTCAAGTGGGGAGTGTGGGGGAGCTTTGCTCTATTTATGCATCGTGTAGCATATATTAATATACTCTTGCTATCATGGTTGGCAGCAAACTATACAAGCAACTAAGCGCGGCTGTGGATCGTATTGTTCAAACTTAAGGTAATGAAATGTAGCAATTTTGTAGCTCAACATGAACTCTACAATAACAAAATGGAGACAATTATGCCTACAATGCATGTATCTAGGAGCAAAATAATTGATATTTGCTGTAAAGATGCGGCTCTACCGGTAATGTACAACGGCACAACCTCGACGGAACGTCGTTGTGGCCAATGGCTGTAATATTGTTAATGAAACGGCCTTCATTAGTTTTTTTATTACCAAGGCATCCCTTAATAAGCTGTATTATGAGTGCATTACTGAATAGGATGCGTGACGTCCACGGAAAAGTATCGGTTTGCAGTATTTTGATCATTCAGTGCCATTCATAATACAGGTCGACGAATTATCCAAGGTGTCAATTATTCTGAATTTCTACTGCAATGTGGGACGCAAGGGTAAGGGGTAGGGGCGGAGATTTTTGTTTTGTTGTTTGCCTACAGTTGCTACAGTATTGCTAGAGTCATTCATGATGCTATTAAATAATGCTTCTCTGTTCGCTCGTTGAGCAGAAAGTGAGTTTGCCGATAATGCTGTTGTCGACGCAGTTTTTATGTGAATTATGAGGGTCATGGCCATCGCTCATTTAGGCTGTCATACAGTGACATCCAAGAGACTGTGTATTAGCGAGCCAACAGCTTACCAGGAACGGGTATACAAGGCACGATACGGGGTGTCTTGACGGAGGCCTCTGTTTGATGTAGGCAATAATACAGCAGGACAGGATAAGAATAATAACACGACAATCGTTCTTGTCTCAACCACATCATTCCGTGACAGAAATGCACTACACTAACCCGAAACCATTCATTGTAAAAATGTTCAGTGTTGATCATGCACAAGCGCTTGACTGACATTTGGGTATTTGTTGCCTAAGCTGGCAATGAAATATGCCAATCTTCAGTGCTGGTGTGTCTTGCATCAAACTAGCTATTGGTACTTTCAGTTAATATGTAAGATCCATTTCATGGGTTATGGATTGACCAAAAAACGGCAGACTATTCAAATGGCACGATCGACAAGTTTTTCGATTTAAATGCAAAATGCTCACTTTCTATAAGCACTATACAGTACTTCAACATTGCGACAAGGCTTGCAGCATGGTAACATTAGAGCAAAAGAGGGACCTTTGTTCGCCAGTGAACAAACCTCTTCCAAATGTTACAATGTACTTGTAAAGGTGCAGAAAAGAGGAAGGCCGGAATAGAATAGTAAAATGCAGGGGGGGCTGGTGACACTCAGAGCATTCGCAATTGTATAAATGTTACTGTGTAATCAAAATGGGTTGAAATTTAGTTATAGCGTCCTATCACCAGCTGCATAATTCCTTTAATATGTCGAACAACTTCAATCCGGTTTGCACGAAATTTTGGCTCCATGGTATGGACGAAAACCACGTGCATTCCCGACCAAGCCGACACAAATAGACGGTTACATCAATCCCCTGGCTTTCGTTATAAGTGCCCTCCAGTAATCGTCATGTCCCGTAGGTTTTTTTCCTGTGGCAAACGTTACAACATTTCTACTAGGAAGTCGAGGTGGGGGATATATGCAGCTGCAGTTCCATTTGAGCAAATTACAACTAAATTTCTGGTGCTTAACCACTAAAGATGTCAAGCTGTGTATTGTGCGTGAGCAGGGATTCTCCGTTATCCCGTTGAGCTCACTGCGGGCTTTAGTGTTGAGCTGGTGTGGTAACTGTTTATTGCAGTTTAATTCCCCAGGTTCACTTTTGTAGTTTATCGTCGTGAATGTCTAATTGAAAAAGGCTATGTTTGGCAAAGAACCACCGACAACCATAGTACTGCTGAAATTATACAACAGCATCATCCATGTCCCTCTGGTGTATGTCTATGAGAAACAGAAATCATGCTATAGTCAATGTGTATTTGATATTATGAGCATGCCTATTGCAGCAGCTGTCATGCAGATGAGCCCTCAAACACATTCTACAGGATGTCCAAACGTCCGTCATCCACGTTAAGAGTTTCGTTCCAACAACGGTCGTCATTATTCAAGATAAAATCTAATGGTAATTTTGACAATGAATGCAACGGATGTAGTTTTGGAGAGCTCATTATCGCTTGACTCCGAATGTTATTACGCCGTAGTCATGTAGGAAGAAACGTGCATTTCACTTTTACACACTACTACAAGAGCAACGACTGTGTTATCCGCAATTGTATAGGGAATGATTGCAAGGGCAGTACAATTGGCTCTCTTGCACATGTCATTCGAAGGTGCGCATTATTATTTTGATGTTATTAGCTGTAGTCAACGTCAGCAGAAAAATGCGCATTTAATCTTTTACACCTGTTTGTACGAAAACATCAGAACGTTGCTAAGTACCCCACCCTCGCGCAATTTTTGTTGTCGCGGATTTTTAGATGTTTATAGAATAGTTTATTTGTAGCGGAATGTTTTAACAAGGAATAGTTAGTAGCTGTCTAACAAAGGTTTGTCGGGCCTTTAAAAGGTTGTTTCGCGTAAACAAGGTTTCATTGATATGAAATTAGAGACGAAGCTCATTTGAAATGATTCATGGCAAAAGGGTCAGAGATGATACCGATGATAGACGCTGAGCACCTCGAAAGCAAATAAACGATGTAACTCCTCAAGCCATAAATCAAGGGTTGTCTGCATAGAACAGAGGATACTGCACTTAAACTACA
>CM067353.1:80201083-80203583 GCA_034190875.2 Urechis unicinctus | reverse complement strand
CCCTTCCCTAATGTTGTATCAGCTGTAACGCCGACATAAGGTATACACAGGGTCTTTTCACACATGACACAAGTTTAATAATTAATGATACGGTGTGCTGTTCCAGGTGCGCTCATATTTCAGGAACGCGACCACTGTTCTTGATTCTCTCTACTGACATTCGGTACCTTGCTGTTAATTGCTGTTTTTATGAGCATTCCATGCACTCAGCCCTCACCTTATTTTAGATATCTGCTTCGAACAACGCCCCATGTTTTTTCGTGTAATATGTTGGCATAGGATGCAAAGTTGACGCAATAGACTTGAGTTGATAAGTCGCATTACTGATGGATAAGGAAATGTGGATGAATCCGGTACTCGATCTGACGGTTTTTCATTGAAGCAAATGGCACATGTTATTTTGTAAATTCGAATCACCACAATTGTAGATTGATATCATTGTGTTATGTTTGCTCCCGTTAAGTTTGGTCAGTATCAACAGAGACAAGAATATCGTGCAAGAGAAAATACATAATTATGGTGTTGTTAAGGCATAAAGCTCAAGTGTAGCCACTTACCCAGGAATATGGAACATACACTGTAATGCACGTAACCAAATGCACTGTCTACAGAGCGTGGGTAGGTTTGTGTTTCTCTAGGCAAATACGATAGTTTCACGAGTAATAAGCAGCATTTAATTGCCAAACAAAAGTTAATTTACTCATCCGACGATATGAAGCAAGCATTCTGGACCGCGTTATGAACGCAATATGTGTCAGAAATAAGGTCCGTCGTAGGATGGCTCAGGACGGCATCAAATAATTGTTTGATTGGGAACATATTGATCATGATGGCAATGACTTTAATCAGAGACTGACAAATTGCGTTAACCTATTGTGTCTATGCGGACGACTTAGTCGCAAAAGCATATAATCTTACGCCTTAACTGTTAATCTGGTATGCATTATTCATTGTTTATTTGTTTAAGCAATTTTAAAGCTCTTTACATGCAGTTTTTTTTGCACCAGTGACTATTATTCTGTGGTACGTTAGTTCCCCTATATACAGCATACGCGTTTGAAACAAACCGTGGTGCATTTTTCACTTCCATACGGAGCAGAACACGCTGACATAACGTTATGATTAATGAATGACCCTGAGCAAATTACAAACACAAAATGTCATCAAATACAGCAGATTGTAAATAATATGAATATTGAGATAAAGTCTCTGTTCTGCGTCTATTACTTTCATTACACAAAGTTCTCTTGGGGGCGGTCAAATGTTACAAATATTTTGAGTTAAAAGCGTCCGTGTCTAAACAATATCAAATGGACAGGAAATTGATCCGTATATATGCAATACCAGGCTGAGCTGATCTAAAAGCACACCAATATGTGCTTCTGTTCATAAAAACATGATGTATCCTTAGAAAATAGTATCACATCACGTACCTCTTACACTCTTGTTCTGGAGTAAATACATTAGGGCTTAAGACGCGGTATTATCTCTGCTATCTAAAAAAGAATGCGATTATGTTCAACGTTTTGTGAAGGGTAAACACTATCGCGTTATACAACCTAGTGAAGGTGAACCCTGATATGTTGAGACAGTGATGAGAAGAAAAGAGCCGGCATTATGTTGGTACGAATCGACTGGGTGAACAAGAGTGCATCGTACCCTTTAGTGTTTGACAGGCTTCCCTTCGTTGTAACAATTAATAGTATAATGTTCTCATGCAAAATAATGTTATACTTATGTTATAAATATCAAAAGGCTTCACCGAGGTACAATTCATAATGCAATTCATTTGAATAACACTCACTACCGCATTAATATTATTAATATGCTAGTTCCTCAACCAATGTACATTTAACCTCATTGATCGCATATTGCTACAAGACGTGGTTGTAAGCAAATCCAACAATGGAAATAGTAAACAAGCCTGACATGAGAGGCGCTCATAAAGCGTTACAGCGGCGCGTGCAGTTATCTCATTCCCCGTACCATGGTTTAAGACCATTCATCAATAACCACGCCACATTATAGCTTTCGGTGCTGTTGATGAATAGAGCGATAATGGATGTGCGCGGCAACTTCCCGTGGATCACAATTTGCTGTGGTGCATTCAAACACAAAACAAATATTCACAGCTAAAATATTCGTATTTGATATGACGAATGCTTTGTATCGACAACGTCAGTCGAAGTCAAAGTGACGATAATGCTAGACCTGAGCAGCAGCTGGGAACAAGTTTCTATCTAGCATCTGGTTCCTCTTTGGTGCGTTATTCGAGTCATATAATAATATATGATATGCAAGGTTTAAATTATGGTGTCGCCGCATGAATAATAATATTTTTTGTGCTGCGAGAACTGTATTCAAAGACCAGGAATCGGTTTGGGCTGCTGGGTTCGAACTTCTAAAGCATAATCAAGAGTATATTATGCATATGCATAATGGCAACTAACATCAGTCACATATAATTATATTGACGTGAAATCATTACCTTTCTGGATTG
>CM067353.1:80083583-80196083 GCA_034190875.2 Urechis unicinctus | reverse complement strand
ATATATATTTATGCACACATATGTATATATATATATGTGTATATATATAAATATTTATATATATATATCGATAAGTATATATGTATATATATATATGATATATAAATATATATATATAAATTTGATATATAAATATATGTATGATATATATATATATATATATTTATAGATATATATATACCTTTATATATATATATATATATATATATATATATATATATATATATATATATATTTATATATATATATATTTTATTTGTATATATTTATTTATAAACAAAGTGCGCAGCTTGCTAATACTGACCCTACATGCCAACTGTGCTGCATATATTGGCACCAAGTGCACTAAAGATGACGCTGGCCTAAAGCGTATACCGCTAAGGCCGCTGAATTATCGGAACGGCCGCAATTTAACTCATCCAATTTCGTTTTCCATCATCATAATGCTTCATTTCTAAACTTGACAAAGGTCAATTGTTATATTTTTGCTAGCAATAAGAGCTCATTGAAGTCCCGAATTCACAGATCTGAGTCTTGGGCCAGATTCCGATTGATTGCGAGAGCTATTTTGTAAGGTAGCAATGAGCCAAACTGATATCGAGTATTCAGGTTCATATACGAATTCATAATTGTTCAGTCGTGGGTTTGTAATCACGCGGTCCTCGTTATGATGCAGCCATTGCCTCACACCAGTAGATTTGCCAAATGAACCATTAAAGCTAGTTTCTTTTTTTATTTATCTCAAGCTACATTTATGCTGCCGCAAATGTGATTATACCTAGTCATCATTCCGATGCTAAGAGGACACTAATCAATATACCTCTGGAGTGCCAAATACCAAGTCTAGCTTAGACTTGCTTGGTCTGAATCAATGGTTGTTATGGGACTGAAGTATAAAATTCGCGTAATTCCTGATACCCTGGTATGCTTTTTCATTTATAACCAAAATCCTAACACTAGCAGAGCCCCAAACAGTCGTAATTCTTTGGACTCGTGGTACTTGCAGTCTCTCCGTTGCCGAAAATATCAAGCAGATCATTTGAAGTTTGGTTGTATTTAAGCATATTATTTGGACTTTTATATGAAATTGGTTATATTCTATCGTTATCTTTGAGTGTGCCATGATGAGATGTAACAAGCATCACTCTGGATAACCCGCCAGTAAACCAGTTTACTATACGAGTTTTCAAATGACAGCACTCTGCACATGGCAACCTTAACAACCCATGGCCGCATAGACAATGTGTACTGAAGGGTCTACAAAGGCATATAATACCTCGCTTTAATGAATCATGGTGATATAAAAACAGGCAGAATGTGAAACGGCACAACTTCGGTTGGTTCAGTCTTGCTTGTGACAAGCTACCTGCTGCACAAAATCGTAGTGGTTCACGATTCTGTTGACTGAATGTATGAGCCGTGTTTGCCATGTCTCCTTTAGCGCCTATGGTGGGCTTCAGCGCAATACCGCTGTAGTAGCTGATTTCATTGCAAACTACGGAACATTATGAAGTTTATTGCTATGTGCTGATTCAGGCTGTAACAGACACAAACGCTCACTATGTATTTCAGTGACATTTAACCAGGATGATTGAATAATGCTATTTTCAAAATAAGAAATCCAATATCAACGGGGCCGCCAGTAGTTTTTGGTCCAACACTATAGTCAAGAACTTCGGTGCGATATATGAATTTAGTGTTAATTACTTTATCATCAAAATGAATTTGCTACAAATATTTCGCAAAGCTTGTTGCTGCATGACGAGCTGGACATCTGCTTATTTTTGCCATGAAGCGATTTTAGTGTGCAGGATGATCGAGTGTGCTCTGAGAGTTTTTGGTTAAATGTACCTACATATATCATTGCCGTTGATTCAGTTGTTGTTTTAATAAGTAGTGTTATGGTGATGAAATTAAAAAAAAATGGATAAGTAAAACAATTATCATTTGTGAAGTACCCAAGGCACACCGTGTCTCGACCCCCCCGACAAATTGACAACTGTGGTCATAATACCCAAATATGCTGAAACGATCTGCTGTCATCTATTCAGTAGCAGCTTGCTGGCTTGATGCCTCTAGCTTCAGTGTGAATCAGCTTGGTTGTCCAATGCGACGAGGAGCATTTGTACTCAACGTCTATACAGACATGATTCCAGCCTCGTTGAATATATATGACCTAATCTCACGGAGGATATACAGCTAGCCTGTTTAAGTACGCTAGGCTTTCTCTTGTCAGATAGTTATTGTGCAGGTTGAATCATTATCTGCTTGCAGTATTTATTGGCAGTTATATATGTTGGAGCTAATGGAAAAAGTAAATAGGCAATATTTAGCGTTATGGAAATAATATTTTATTTCCGCTCATATAAATTATGTGAAGTTTTTGGTGGTTTTTGTATCATGACAAGCATTTTTCCATAAAATATGCAATTGTTTTATCAACATTCTCCTTACAGTGAATAAGAAACTAGGTAGGTTGCATAATATTGGTATGTATACGTTAGATACAGCCATTGTAAAACCAATCCTCGGATGTAACCTACCAATATTATTGAGGCTCACTATATCAAGTTTTTCCTCGTATGGCTTCAACAATTTATTATACAGACAACAGGCTCTTTGATACCATTCGACTAATCAATTAGTGATGATGAATACCACCCCCACCCCCTTCTCCATCGTTACTTCAGCTGGTTGAATGCATCACAATGGATACTTAGCATGCCACCCTTCCACATGCCGAAACAATACTCCCATTCGCAAACTTTGTAACTAACTCGACTGATAGAATATGTTGCCAACGAAGGAATTATGCAACTGCTGTCAGACTTGTTGCAAATATTGAGGCATCGGTACATAATTTCAGACAATGTACCAGGTCAAAGCTGGAACCGTGGCTGACGCGTATAAGGTATTGCTGCAGTGTGACAGTAAAGAGGAGTATTATTTTTCTGTACCAATCAATTCAAATACAGCAATCAGCAACTGATATGAGGAAGTCCATTTTGTGTCCTAGTCTTTGCTGAGTATATCTTACAAACGCAACCGGAACGTTATACATCATCGGTATAATAGCATAATGCTGTGAGCTGCATCATGCATGTATCCGGCGCCCTTGTACATGTACACGTGCCAATCATCGGGTTCATGAGCAACAAATCAGGTTGTTGCCTGTGGGTCGACAGACGAGGCATGGGGATTTGCTATGACAGCCATCGTTATTGAAGATTCATGAATAACAGCAAAATATACGCTTGCAAAATGCAGATGCTTTCTGCTGGCCGTAGGCAAGGACAACCTTTGGACAAAAATAGCTACTGCAACGTGTCGATTCGTGTTAAAATGTTTGCAGTTGGCGGTCTTTAAAACAATAGTAATAGTAATATAGATTCAGCATGTTTCCATGGCTGGGGTGGAATTAACCATACGCAGGGCATGTTTTGTTATTATACATACAGCAAGGATAAGAGGTCATAAGTTGTTCTGAAACTAAGGTCGCTACAAATAGGCAATGCGATTAGACCTGAACGCTTATTGTCCAAGGCATGTATAGTGACGGTGGCAGGGGCATTTCGACATACGCAAGGATGGACTTCCGTGATGCTCAGCATTGTTTATCTGTGAGTGTTTTACACCACTAGACACAAATATTAGACATATATTGTTGGTGCTGTTCAAACCATTTCGGTGTCACTGCGACTGTGTACCATTTCGTGACTGAAATGTCATAATGTCTATGCGTAAATATGACTCATGCAGAAAACATTAACAATGTATCTTTACCGAAATTAATCTGTAACATGGATCTAAGGGCATTACCTCAATTACGCAATCGATGTTAATAGGATAGCTATATGTGAACTTTTATTATTTGGCACATAAGAGGTAGAGGGCAATTAATGCTGATGCCGGTTTGGTCGGAACCCTTGAAAACTAACCTGCAGATGCAAAAACATTTATGCTTTCGTTCACGAAGCTGTTTATTTATATATGAACAGATATTCTCTACGCTCTTTTCAAGCTTACGGTGGGCTTAATTATAATACCAATGCAGCAAGAGGGACTTGCCGTTTCCTCAACTATGTAGCAAGTGATATATTTTGACAGGCGTATTCCATTACAGTGATGTTCATGAGGGTTTATTCATGGGCGGTTTTTATCAACGTTTTGCTAGAAACCTCTATATAAGGCAAATGGCCTGTATGGGCGTCATGCAATTGCACTTCGAACCGGTTTTGTAAGACCGGGATGTTTCTTGTACTGCAAGCAAAACAGACTCCATAAAATTTTGATTTATATTATGCTGTTCTGCCAGTATCAAAACTGCCACGGACGTCAATAATTGCATCAAAGAGAGAATGACAAGAAAGCTTTGATCACATTCTAGCAAACTGCCCTACCCACAGCTTTTCTTTGTATAAGGAGTATGTAGAGTGGTTCAGTACCAACTGGTAGTCGCGTCGGGGTTAGTAGTTGAGCCAGTCAGGGGAACATCCCAGATGTTATGGAAAACAATGAGTTCAAGCTCGTCTGAGATAATGTATGACGGCCACTAGACGACTGGAGCATCGAAGGCCGGACCTGTTGTTCTGGGACAAAAAGGAGCGACGTCTATATATTGTCGAAGTGGCCGTGGCCCTCGACCCCATTGTGCATGACCGGACTGCCGAGAAGTGAGCGCGTTACCTTGCGCTTGCAGGAGATCTAGAGAAACTAGCGGCTATTCCACACTGGTCGTGTCTATCGTGGTCGGGAATCTAGGCAACTTAGACAGTCTGGAGCTAGAAGGGGTTCCTCAGGTAGAAGATAAAGTGAGGCTGACGGGGAATATTCAGCGCACGGCGGTTCTCGCACCTAGCGAGTAAGTGAGAGAGAGATCAGTGCCAAGTGAGTAGACAACACGGACATCTGTCCGGGGATTGCCTTGTATACCCGGAACCCTCGTTATTAATGATCTTTTGTTTCAAACGTTACCAAGAAAAATTGCAAGATGGACAGGCGTAAAAGAGAAGCGGTGACAAAATCCTTGGGGCCGTATTCAAAAAAGAAATCTTATCTGGAATTGTCTCAACGTGGGTTGGTGATCTTAGCTGAGTTCGCGATCTCAACAAGACATAGACCATCACGATCACATTGTGTTTCTTACAGGAACAAATTATTATAAAATGTTCATTAGACAGGAAATTGCATTAAATGGGGGCGAATACGATTTAGACGAAGGAATTGAGATAACTGACTAGCCCACGACGTTTTCCAACAGTCTATCGTCGTATCCTTTGTCACAATAACAGGAATAGCCTTCAACACGGATGTTTATGAACATATTACTCACCTTTATTCAATCAGACTGTACGGTATGACATGATATCGAGCATTTAATGGCTAAGCCACGAGTGTCACAAACATATTCCACAGCAGTCCGAGCACCAGCATTGTTATTCATAAATAAGACCACAATGACACGATGAACCATCGACATTGTTACGTTTGGAGACGATTTACACACTTACCAGGTTAAATAATCGGTAATGTAATCCGGTAAATTGATATAGGTCTATTCAGCCAATATTAGATTGCAAATCTACTGTACCCTACGCCATTCACACATAACATTTCATGGCTGGTATCGCTATAATTCGCCGTTATTAACACACAAATGTTTTAAGAAGGACAAACATGGCATCATCAAGATGTTCATAGCTCGTGGTTAGCCTCCTCCGTACTCATAGCCTTGTTTGGCCGAACCGATGTCGCTTCTTTTTAATTGTAGCTGAACTATGTCGTAGCAGCACATAGCATTGGCTGAATCATAACGGCAAGCCCTAAACTCAATTGATAACAACACTAAGGGCACACACAAATATACTGCTTGTTTTCGAAACAAATTGCATCGCAAAATGATAACATCCGTACATTGTTAACATGACGCTGCGAGGTGATTTAATGCACCAGCAAAATGACATTGCTTACACGCTATAGATAGAAGAACCAGTAATAAAACCTGAAAATGCACATTATGAACGACCGCTACTTCTTGTTTATTGCGGGTTTTGCTGCTCATCGTCGGCGGTAATACACAGTCACAGCCTGCCCAAAAAATTGAAGTAAATGTTCCTTGCAGCGTAGGCCAGTCAGGGAGCTATTTAATCACACTCTATTCATGCGCTGCCGTGCATATGATGAACTAGACTTTAACTGCATATAAATATAACGTAGTGCATGCATTGTTTGTGGGGCTTCAGGTCTAAGTACGTGCAGAACATTTTCACATGGGAACGCTAATTGTGATCTTCAGCTTTCATGATGCAACATGCCACCCGATACAACTGGGGTCAGCGTATACAATAGGATACTGGGAGTCGCCGGTCATGCGTATGCCATAGGATGACAGTAGCGACCTCTGGCTACTGGAAGACACCCCCGTCAGCCTATTGATACGATGACAGATTCAGTGAGTAAATGGCCCGGGCGTACCAGATGTCAATTTGATTATTGTCCATTTGTTTTACGAAATAATGGATGTCATCGTTAAGTATAAGAACGTCAACAGAAAAACAGCGGTCGCGCACAAGGAATCACTTATCTGATGACATGAACGGAAACGATAAACCTCTCTGGTATGGACAAACAATCCAGTACTTTTTTTCATCATGTATACAAATTTCTTATAAATGTAGGCGTAAAATCATGTACATCAATGCGATTTCTATTTCCCGCATATATGCGGATAACAAATGCTTAAGATATGAAACAAAATAAGGATATAGAATATTATTCAAGAAGTAATTTATAATTTTACATTTCTCATGATTTTGAAATTTTACGAAGATTGAAGACTCGGCTCTTGACATGTTGTCTTCTGATGACATCCGTCGGTGATCCTTGGAAAATGTTAACACTTCCTAAGAACCTAAACGAGGCCACCACCCATAGAACCCTCAGAAGAACTATTATTCAACAAACTATGAACAAAATTGTCACCCTTTTATTTGCTTATGGGCGCGATAACAAAAAATAAAAAATTAATGCATGCTCCCAATTGTACCGCGCTGCGCATGCGCTATGAAAGGAACATGTTCACAACAACTTTTCGTTGCCCTTTTCGGCTCGGATTAGCCTTTTTAATTCAGGTAGTAGATCATTGCATCTAAAAGACATAAGCGGCAAGTCAACCTTAACCCCGAGCCAGACGGCGTGTACATTAATGAGAGCGGAAGATGTGTGTGGTATCCAGTTGAAACACCAGTGCTTAACCGCGACACGGGAGCTCCAGGGCCAGACCCAGCCACGATCATGATAACGAAAAGTCAAGTGTCAGCAGTGACAAGTCTCACACAGCCCCAGGACCCAATGACGGTATAGAAATTCAAACATATATTATTGTTTTCTTCAGAGAATCGTTTTCAACGGACTGTGCCATATAGAAAGATAAACGTTCTATTCCCCAGATAGACAAAGACGCTTCGCCTCTGACCAGCTGACAGCTTCCGCGCTATTTACCCTGTTTACTACTTTCGATCTCTCACATCCGCGCTGTAGCCTGTAGGTGGCATCAGATAATCAAAACACCAGGGGCAAACGCCTTGCCTATTCCCCAGATAGTTTCCTTACGTTTACCCAAGTGAGAGTATCTCCTCGAATAATACCCGCTTTGTCGCATTTTGAGTTTCATGACAATTTGAGTCTGCCGTATTTCTCAAGCGATACGGGATGGAGAGAAGATAAGAGTTTCCAAACGATGCAGGTCACCAAGTTCATTGGGCTGTTCCAATAATCACTTCAGGGTTGAAAGGTTCAATGGGATGACAGGTTAACAGTTTCACTCACACACCAAATATCTGTAAATCATGCAATTGACTACAACAGTTCAATTGACTTGTGTATCAGTTTAATTCCATATTGCCAAACTTCCTAATACACAAATACTCAGTTTCGCTTCCCTTAGACATAGTTGCAACATGAAATCGCCCTAGGACTAGGACCGTTACCATGGAGCCGTAGCTTTGGCGTTAAAAAGATTTCACTGGGAAAGTAAGCTGGGTACATGGTGTCTTTAAATTGACTGTAACATTAGAGATTATCATACCAATGTGTGAAGTAGAGTCTCCTATATATAGATGCTAGTGATAATTGAAAAGATGCATGTTTCAGAGGGTTATCCAGTTTTGATCAATTATCACTTGGATCTGCTTATCACTTTCATTCTTCCACATATTGGTGTAACTAAGATGGCAATTGAATGAAGAATAAAGCAGTGTGACAATTCTTTCTTAGGTACATAAATCGTGACACCACTTTCATGGCCTCGAACTATAATTGTTACTATAAAATCCCCAAGGATAACAAAATGGTATTGAGCGAAAACACTATTCTTCATTTGTAGTATATTAGAGGAACTAAATGTTTCATTGCATTTTATGCCAATGGTCATTTATATGAGACTACCAAACAGTCCAGAACGGCCCTGTCACAACAAGACAGGTTTGCAATTGGCCACCCTTCCATGGTGTGCAGTAGGTCTGGCACTGGCCTATGACACTTACCTAAAAATTGTGTGTAACAAATAGTCACTGCAAAAAAATGATTAGCATGCTTTGGTATGTATCTGATATAATCTATTGTCATTCCATGTCTACCAAGTTGTTGAGAATTTATTTTGCTTCTGTATAGGTATGGCCCATGCCATATCTGACACAGCCCTGGACCCAGGTGAAGCCAATTGCATGAGTAACCGATGAGTTACCACAGAACAATACTCATGCTTAAGTTGGAAAATTAGAATCTTGAGGTTTGTTCTTTTAAACATTGAATAGCACAGGAGTGTTTACCTTGCATTTTGTAGCCTATTACAATTGGCTCCCAATTGAAATAAGTAGAGATGGTCAAGGTATTGTTTTGTAATGCGCATTAACCTGCTCATTCAGCCTACAAAACTCAGTGTTGTGTGAGACTCACAGTCTTGAAACCCTAACATAAATATTGTTAAACTGTACTCAACTAGGCTGTGTTAATTAGCTTGTATTTTGTGATTGAATATTGTAGCATCTCAATTTATGAAATGGCAACCCACGACCTTATGGCAATGGCTGGCCACAGCAAAAAGACACAGATTGAATGTGAGCCACTGTGAGACATATGGACATTGGGCGTCAACGCCTTCTAGTCCAAGAGTGGCATTTACTCTTGATTTCATGCGTACACTAAGAGCCATGGTGTTGGAAGGACACTAGCATGCAAGAGTGCAGATCAGGAATTGGTAGACATGCTCATAGGGGGGTGTGACATGTTTGAACTGATTCTTTGAATAATGCTTGGGTTTGCTTCTTTCAATAACTGTGATCCGATTGATAATGCAAACCAAATGTACAGAAGCATCGGCTCAGAATCAATCTTGAACTTTGGTTGGGTTGAGCATAATTTTGGCACCTTGCCGTTCACTGGGCTAGAATTCCCAGATGGATCTCAGTTCCCTGTTTGCCCACAGGTAGACTCTTGAATGCAATGAGATTGCCAATTAATACCATTGCCATGATAAGCAATGATAATAACCACTATGCACATAAAATAATCTACTTCTTTTAACGAAATCTGATTGAGTTGGCCGTAAAATAGCCATGGATGGCAACATGAATTTAGTTTGTGGGGCAAAAGCAGGACATAGTGTCAGAGCCCCTATACATGAAAGCTGTTTCTTCTTGTCTCAGAATGAGATAGACCAGTTTGTCGGACACTATAGTTACACAGCCAACCCTGTGGACCAGGTGGGTGTGGAATATATATTTCAAATACTGTCAAATATGGTGAATATTAACATTTGTTGTGTCATTAACCTGCACTAACTGATGTATGTATAGATAAGTCAGCTGAATTAATTGGTTACTTTAGTGATGTAATATTTTTTGAGATCTGCATTGACCATCTTTATAATTACCTTATCCTCATATTGCTATTGTAGAACTGCAGCAATTTTCAAGCTGGGTCTGTTCTCGGTGCCAAGAACAAGACGGCTAAGCTGGACATTACCGATGCATTTGCATCTGTTTGTTACTGTAACTTCCCTTGCAAGATTTTTTACATGGAACCTGGGGAGCGGTAAGGTCAACTCTTTTTGTATAGTTTTAATATGGTTTGTAGAATGTAATAATTGCACATCCAGACACCCTTAAGCAAGTAACTCATTTGCCACAGGTAGACATATGTGTCATAATGTGAATATTTTGGTGTAATCAAACTAAGCTACAATTTGTCCATCTACATCATGATTTAGTCATGTCATGTGTCATTTTCTTGTTTCATGCAGGAACAAAAACAGCAATCACATATACATGGGTTTTTGATGCCAAACTTTCATTATATGACCATATACGGTGGCATGTAACAGGACTAGACCTTTATGATTTACAACTGAGCTTGTGGAGAAGTTTCTAAAAATGCAGATCTAACAATTGTCAGTTGAATTTCAACTGGCACATATAACTGGCATTTGAGACCATACATGATGATTTCCCCATTATGATATATAATTTGGTATCATAGGAGAAACATCACACCATTGTGAATGACTTTGGAGAATGGGCTTTCTGTTATGCTATAGTTAATGAAGAAGCATGTGAACAGTATTGTTGTTGTGGCTTTGGTTGTTGTTAGTTTGATATTTTAGATTTTACCCACAATTGTGATTCATCTGGATGGACATCTATAACATACTGATAACCCTGTTTCTGTTCTTAGCAGCATGGCATACCGTATTTTCATGATGAAAAACTTGGAGAATGTGGACATCCTAACGTATGATTTGGGTAGTTTACTAAGCACTGTTGTCAAGGTAACTAAACACAATTTTTTATACTATGCAACCTTATTCTGAGAGTTGTTGCCAATTTTAGTTAAACAGTATTGTTGGCGTGCATATGCAGAAAAAAGACATAAGTGCTGGAGTGACATTTGCCGTACCAATATTCAATGTGTATGGTCACAAGATGTCATGTCAGGTAAGAATGTAAATTAAAGTTACAGGAATATTATATTGACTAATATACTTGTGTAATAATGTATGATATTATATATTAAAAATATCCTCATCAATAATTCCATTGCTACCAACAAAGGTCATGCTGAAACATCAGATAGTTTTTAATCGTAAATCCAGTATAGCCCAAGGTGCACAAAAGGCCCTGGGCTTTTTGATGGTGAAGGAACTGAGAGATGCTGGATCTATTTGGGCAAATTCAGCAAGATCACAAAAGAAATTAGGTCAGACTCTATTGTGGAATCACTCCGGAACTATGGACAGAAAACCACTTCCAAAATATGCAAGTATAACCACCTGTACCTTACTTATTGTCTTTCTACTACTCAAATTATATTATTTTTGAATAAATTGATTACTTAAATGGTTTTGAAGGCCATACCTTGAATGACAGATTGTCATTGCTTATCAAAGATAGTACATCAAAGAAAATGGAGGAGTATCGTGCTTTATTACAAGGCATTGTCATTGGTATTCCTAGGCTATAATTAGTTTATTAACTTGTAATGTATCCTTATTTTTGGTGTGCCATACATGCTGTGAATATAGTTAATAAGCATTGCTTCATCTAACCAATGTTATCTACAAATTTTATTGAATCATGTAATTGCAGTTGTGAATATTGTGAAAGTTGAAGTTATATGGTAAGCCCACACAATGTTATCAAAATGGCTTCAAACAGGAGCAACCATAGGTCAAGTACATGACTGGTGTTCAGAAGAGAACAAGGTGGTCTTGACTTACAAGCAGAGCCATAATGGTAATAGCCTGTTCTGACAAAAATATGCAGTTTGATTTAATTAATTGTCTTAGATATCTGCCAAATGTGGAACCTCGCAATTTATTTAAATCTTTTTTTTGTATGTACTCTATAGATGCTTGGGAATGCACATATGCATTGATGTTGTACCTGTACCATTCATTGAGGTAAACTCTCTTCTCACAATGTGTTGGGTCTTTGAATAATGTAGATTTTTATCAAATACACAAATTTTCTGCCAGGAGAAGGAAGACCAATCCTGTTATTGGAGTGATATTAATGTTTTTATCTACTTATTCTGGCTGCAGTGTTTGTGAAATTGATGATGCATTAAACACAGAGGATACTGAAGAGCAGCTAGCCAGGTAATTTGATAGTTACATACATAATTATAATAGATGCTAAGATATTGTTATATTTGTTAGCTCAGTCATACAGTGTACCATAACATATATCTTTGCTGTGGAAAATGAATTGTCACTCCTAAACTTAAGATTAGCCCTTCATGACCTTTGAAAAGTACAAGTATTTTGTGACCATGAAGTCAAAGTATGCAAGTGAGTTTTGAAGTCACCTTATTTTTATGTCGTTTTTCCAATAAACTAAATCTTTATGTCCTTCAGCCTAGGTCAAAATGGGATTATCATGAAATGCTGATGAGTAATTACATTGTTGTGTCAACAGGGGGCCAGTCCATGGCAAAGTGTATTACACGCCAAAGTCTGCTCACAAGCAAGAAACTGAACAAGATTATCAACTGCTACAATAGTATCCCGACATATGGTTCTGGCCCCGAACCGCACCATCTACAATGCTCTGATGTTACAGCGCTTGATGCAGATGTGTGGCAGCACCTTTCACAACGCTCTGATGTTACAGCACTTGATGCAGATGTGTGGCAGCACCTTTCACCACTCAATTCTGTTTCCTCTAATGTGCCACTTCCCATGAAGCGCAAGCTTATTGACAATCTCAGACTACCTAAAAGGGGTATTGAGGAAATAGACTTGGTGAACTGAGACATGGCATGCCTGCACAGGGCAACAGTGACAAGGGTGAAACAGCTGTCAAACACCAGTGATGCCATAAAACAGCATACTGACCAAACTAGCATTGATAAAGGAACTTTGTCAGTGGTTTCAAGAAATCTTAAGGAAACCAGGAACCGTTTTCATGCTGTAGAAACAATTATCAAAACATGCACAGACAGAGGGTGCTCAAATTTAGAGCATTGTGTTCATTATCTTTTCAGTGTTAATGATAAAAGAATGGATGGACTTTCCGAGATTGTTGTCAACGATGAAATTTAATAAGTTTATTTGTGCAGATATTTAGCTTGTGGTCTGTTATGTAAATAAAATTCTGCCTGTATTGAACCAATTTGTTTGTATCCACTTCTTAGATATATCAAAACAAGCAGACAACCCATTTACACCCGCATTCAACATCAGATAAGGGCAATTACTTTTGATTGGTTATGTATCACAGGCACTTGAGTTCGGACATCATGATTTGTTATCTCCATGATGTCGAACTCGAGTGCCTGTGTTATGTAATATTTATTAAAGAAAATTGTCAGTCTTTGAGTATGCTTGTCAATCTTCTCCAAAATGTGCACCTAGCCAATTGCAAGTATGTACAGATGTGCAATTTTTCCATGAAATAAGTCTTCTCTGAGGCATGATATGCCTTCAAGGTAAAAATGCCTTCAATGCTATTCTCACTAACGGCTAGATTGGGAATAATGTAAGACTAAGGGCGGCGACTAATGTAGGGTCACGGCTGAGATTAGGGACAAGGCGGGCTGATCAGCTCAGGCCATGCCAAGTGATAGGCTAGTTAACAATATCTTTCATTTGTCACCATCGGCTCATAAGACCGTTACAAAAACACAGTAAATCAAAACCATATGATAGTAAATTTAACATTGATAACCCCCTCCCCCTCAACCCAATACCCTCCCCCCCCACACAACCCGTAACATCGTCCGCGTGCTCCGCATCATATGCCACATCCTAACGTCGTCCGCGTGCACCGCATCATATGTCACATATTAACGTCGTCCGCGTGCTCCGCATTATATGCCACATATTAACGTCGTCCGCGTGCACCGCATCATATGTTACGTATTAACGTCGTACGCATGAATTAAAACCACTAATCTGTATGGCGTATCCAATTACCATTCACTTTTACCCAGGGGTAAAGTATTTTGTTTTTGGTGAGAGGACAGTTTTATGAACCACCCAATATGATCGGGTCGTATTGGGCGATGGTGAATTTAAAAGACAGATCCAGCAGTTTTTGAATCACATTGGCAAATCAAACAAGCATCATTAACATTTCAAAAAACGTACGCATGTACGTATAATAAACTTGCACTTGTATGTATGTATGTATGTATGTATGTATGTATGTATGTATGTATGTATGTATGTATGTATGTATGTATGTATGTATGTATGTATGTATGTATGTATGTATGTATGTATGTATGTATGTATTGTATGTATGTATGTATGTATGTATGTATGTCTGTATGTATGTATGTATGTATGTATGTATGTATGTCTGTATGTATGTATGTATGTATGTATGTATGTATGTATGTATGTATGTCTGTATGTATGTCGTTATATGTAGTTATGTATGTATGTATGTATGTATGTATGTCTGTATGTATGTATGTATGTATGTATGTATGTATGTATGTATGTATGTATGTTATGTATGTATGTCTGTCTGTATGTATGTATGTATGTGTCTGTATGTATGTATGTAGTGTCTGTCTGTATGTATGTATGTATGTCTGTATGTGTCTGTCTGTCTGTATGTCCTGTATGTATGTAGTTCTGTCTGTATGTATGTATGTCTGTATGTCTGTATGTCTGTATGTATGTATGTATGTCTGTCTGTCTGTATGTATGTAGTATCGTATGTATGTCTGTATGTATGTGTATGTCTGTATGTATGTATGTATGTATGTATGTCTGTATGTATGTATGTATGTATGTATGTATGTATGTATGCATGTATGTAAGTCAAACATGTGAAGTGACAGTATATGTCTAAAAGTACATAAAAACTTATTGCTCTATGTAAATCTGGCAGAAACGAATCACCAAGGGCAATGTATTGATAGCTCGGTGGGGTGGGAGCGTGGGTGTTCTCACTATGTGGAGGTTAGTGGGGATGTGCCGACAATTTGGGTCGGTAATGGGGCGTTTTGGTATACAAATGGGTCGTTATTTCTTGAAGACAGGTATCGTAATGGGTCTGTTCTTTTGGCAATGACCTGGTATACTATTATGTACGTATTTTTGACAGCGAGTATAGCCATGGATATTTGTTTTGTGATGGGTATCCAATATGATGCTCAATATTGGGTGTTTGTGCTCAAGTCCACTGGGTCAATGGTGGCCAGCCCTATCCTGGTTGCGTTGTTTTAAAGACAAGTTTTATGGCATGATAAGCAAACAGAAATGTCAAGACTGAACGTTCTCCTTCCATTGTTTCCTGCAATATCGTCTACCTCATGGGCCGGACGCCCTGGGGTGCTCGTTGATAGCTTGCGGGCCCGAGTCACAATTGTTTATTTAGTGGCCGCTATCTAATTAACTGCCTTGCCGTTACGAACCAGAGCATCGTTGGGACTAACGACGGTATCAGCAAATTATTTTTTTTAATAAACGTACTTTTTCATTCTGAATCGTTAGGTTGGTATATGGATGGTCAAGAGGGTCTAGATATGTATTGGTGACCCTTTTAAAAAATGTGTATATGAATGGGTCTTTTTTCAGAGGATTTGGTATGTAAATGGTTCCCTTTTCTCACTTTGGCTTGGTTTAGATATGGTCCGGTTTTTTGTTTCCCATGGCGGCTCACTCCTACCCTTTTCTAAGGAGAGAACCAACCCACCCCCCGGGATTGATAGCAACCATCAGCACACCAACATCACCCATCGGTGTAGCATTAGCACATCCTCAATGTCTGCAGCACCTTCAACAGCCGAGATATTGAATTTACAAAGTTTTCTTTGTAAACTAGTCTATACACTTTGTTGTCATTGACACCATTTTGTTAGGACTCTATTTAAGTCAGTAAAGGATAATCTAAGGATATTAGCTTGCTCGCAATTGTTGAGTGCCACCAATTTGTTTAAAGAACCTTACAAATACCATATTGGCTTACTAGCATAACATTTAGCAACCATAAAGGGGGCAAATAATGGGGACATCTTGACCTTAGTACGGCTGATGGGACTTGACTATAATAACCACCAACTCTTACATTAAGTATTTTAATTTATTGATATGCTGTTTCAGAGAGAGAAAAACAATATGTGTAGACATAAAAAATACTCTTTATTGTAATCAGTTAAAAACAGCCAGCATGACCAAGGTTTAAATCATGTCATTCCAATTATATAAATGTCACATTGCCAAAAATACAGCTACACAACGGGTTTTTGCAGCTTGGCGTTCAGTTCCGGCTGTATTGCTAGAAGCGCAGCTGAAATTGAAAAGGATATATACAGGAAGCAAATTAGATAAGGTCAATTACAATGATTAACTGCTTGCTTTAAAAAGGAACTTCACCATTATAATTTAGAATACTCTGCATCAGGTATTTACCTTGATAGTTCCATTCCTTCGAAACTTCATGTAGTCTTTGCGTGATGAAAGGTATATATTGATCTTGAACTCAACTGCAATAGATCTCCTTTGCACTTTCTTCACAATACCTGATAATATATGAGGGAAACACTTAATAATCTTCAGAATAATTATGCCATTACAAGTTTAACAGCTGAAAATATATCACTCATAGTACCCATACAAGTGTTCATGACTTCAAAAAGATGCTACCAAGTTGGATACAATGTGCATCATACATTTGAAGTCAAAACAACAAAAACACAACAATGTTACAAATTTGTATATGTACCTCGGCGCCATCTTAATTCGTCAGATTCATCAAATTGCCTTTCAATCCTTAAGAGTCACATACAAGGAAGGTTGCATAACATAACTGAGAGCTCTCAAAATATGCTAGGCTTGGAAACCATGTGCACCATGCAACTGGAATCATAAGACTGATCTAGGAGACCAGGCCAAGATCAGCTAAATTAGGTCAAAGTTTTAATTGGATCAATACCAATATATACGAAGCTATGTGTTATGTGTAAATTTTTGAAGAATTTAAATTTACCCTCCTTCTATGTTTTCAAAGCTCAGGGCTCATGGTATCCACAAATTAAATGACATAGACATGTTTTAGGCAACAGACAGATGGACAGACAAATTAAAAGAGTTCAATTTACATACCATTTATCCATGCAGGAATGCACATGCATACCCCAGTACATACATCAACCCATATAACTATCCGTTGTGTATGCTTACCTCTAGCTGCTTCATGTCAAGGGCCTCGTGGGGTTCAGGGACAGCGTGCTCTCTACCTGCACATAGCAACATTTGTATTAATAAAGATCAGCTGCCAAAAGTATTATGTACTGTGACCAATCACATTAGAAATAAGGTGAAGGGCATTTAAATATTTTGCCCTTAGTGAGTTAGATAAGATCGTTACTGACAGATATCATTATCAATACATTACCACTTGAGCAGAATAAAAAGAATTTCAAACTAATCAACAAGTCAGATGTAAGGCTGCTGTTTTTATATAGGCAATGTTTATTGTCCAAGGAGTCACCCTTAATATATGGGCCGGCTAGTTTGACAAATATTACTTCAAAGAATAGGAATAGACCAGTGGATTATGCGAAAGATGACTCCTGGTATACAACTTAGCTAAAAGGGCATATCAGCTTGCTAGCAGACACATAAATATATGAACATATCTTCAAATGGATGCATACAAGTTTACATATACACAATGTTTATACTTTAATGCATTTAACAACCTATTTCATAATCTCAACCACTTGTGTATGCTTACCCCTAGCTGCATTACGTCAAGAGCCTTGTGTGGTTCAGGGACAGCAGTGTTCTCCACCTGCAGCGTTCAGTGAGATTGAATCACACATGTTGGGTGCTAAGAGGTGTGTTCATGTGCAGGGCTTTTCTGAAGCATCTTAAGAATGCATGCAATCAAATGTGAAAATGAAAGTCAGAGATTATGAATAATGTGCAACCACAATTTACAAATGGATGGATGAATAAACTGACTTCAGAGCAAAGTTTTACAAAAAGCTCTACCAGACAGCATTTATATATGAGTAAATATCAAATACCAATGTTTGACCAGAGGACAGTCTGTGTAAGATGTCAACAGCTGACTCAGTGGACACCTTGTGTGGTATGGTATCTGTTCGTGTCTAAAAAAACAAAGAAATGAATTGTTTATTTCCTATGCAAGCATAGTGCAATATCTTAAAGCCTTAAATAGTCTGCACCATATGACACTTTTACAGGTATAATTGGATGCGGTGCCTGACATGCAAATTAACTTTTAGCAATGTGCACTTGCCATCATTTCGTCTTAAGTCACTTGAATTTTCTCTGCCTGACAGAGATTGTCATTCGCTGACCTACACACATACACAAAAATTTACCTGCATAACATATGCCAACAACCATATAATTATAATGCAAAGAATAAGAAAAGTGTTACAGGGAGGAGGAACTGTTCTTGGGCAATTTAGTTGAAATATATAATAAACACTTATCTGAAATGCAATGATCCTCACCAGCACACACAATTTATTTTTATACAAACTGAGGAGCACATCCACTTGGGCTCGGGTTTTGATAACCTTTTATAATTATGTTCAACTACCATTGTTTATCATTGGACTAGCCCTACAAGACGTCAGTAGATTCATGTTACCGTTATGACCGGGGCAATCATTGGACTAGACTGGTGTGGTTTTTCGTTATGTCAGATTTAAATTACTCACAAAAATAATAGCAGATTTTAAACATCTATGGGGAAATCTTAGAATCAATTGTATACACACCGTTCTACCAACACCCACAGCTTCCATCGTCCAGACTGACTTTTTACACTGCAAAGGTACGTGGAAAGTTGCCAAAGATGTAAAGAGTAACCAAGGATGTCAAGTGCATAAACGCGCTCGGGACGAAGAGCGACTTTGACGTAGCTGCGAAATTCCGGGGAGCATAGCGTTACCGGTAAATCACAATCAACCTGACTATATTCCCGCGCATTTGCAAAATGAGATGACTCCGTGTTTTCACAACATACGATGTAACAACGGTTACGGTTTATCGCCTCGGAAGGGCCGGGCGATGAAGTGGAGGGAATGGTGAAGAATTTTTTTGGTAAAATGTAGCTATGCGAGTTTAACGACTTATTGCTGATGATCACACTTTGTAAATGAATAGAGTCCGCCATTTTCTACCCTTCGAATTCTCATATATTTTGATGTTTATTCATTATAGTAAAGTGATGGGCTTATGATTACAGTGAGAATACGTCGTCGTTTCGATACGCTGACAGAAGCGTCTCCCAGTAGCCAGCAGTAGGCGTTTCTGTCATCCGAACCAGCGAGTTTCTCTTTCTGACGTTATTGACACAATATTATTTCATATACTTTAAGTGAATAGAGTATGCCATTTTCTTCTTCCAATTGTCATATGTATGGACGTTTATTCGTTATAGGAAAGTGATGGACTAATGATAACAGTAAGACCCGTCATCGTATCGATACGCTGACAGAAGCGTCTCCCAGTAGCCAGCAGTAGGCGTTTCTGTCATCCGAACCAGCGAGTTTCTCTTTCTGACGTTATTGACACAATATTATTTCATATACTTTAAGTGAATAGAGTCTGTCATTTTCTTCTTCCAATTGTCATATGTATGGACGTTTATTCGTTATAGGAAAGTGATGGACTAATGATAACTGTAAGACCCCGTCATTGTATCGATACGCTGACAGAAGCGTCTCCCAGTAGCCAGCAGTAGGCGTTTCTGTCATCCGAACCAGCGAGTTTCTCTTTCTGACGTTATTGACACAATATTATTTCATATACTTTAAGTGAATAGAGTATGCCATTTTCTTCTTCCAATTGTCATATGTATGGACGTTTATTCGTTATAGGAAAGTGATGGACTAATGATAACAGTAAGACCCGTCATCGTATCGATACGCTGACAGAAGCGTCTCCCAGTAGCCAGCAGTAGGCGTTTCTGTCATCCGAACCAGCGAGTTTCTCTTTCTGACGTTATTGACACAATATTATTTCATATACTTTAAGTGAATAGAGTATGCCATTTTCTTCTTCCAATTGTCATATGTATGGACGTTTATTCGTTATAGGAAAGTGATGGACTAATGATAACAGTAAGACCCGTCATCGTATCGATACGCTGACAGAAGCGTCTCCCAGTAGCCAGCAGTAGGCGTTTCTGTCATCCGAACAGCGAGTTTCTCTTTCTGACGTTTTTGACACAATATTATTTCATATACTTTAAGTGAATAGAGTCTGTCATTTTCTTCTTCCAATTGTCATATGTATGGACGTTTATTCGTTATAGGAAAGTGATGGACTAATGATAACAGTAAGACCCCGTCATCGTATCGATACGCTGACAGAAGCGTCTCCCAGTAGCCCGCAGTAGGCGTTTCTGTCATCCGAACCAGCGAGTTTCTCTTTCTGATGTTATTGACACAATATTATTTTATATACTTTAAGTGAATAGAGTATGCCATTTTCTTCTTCCAATTGTCATATGTATGGACGTTTATTCGTTATTGGAAAGTGATGGACTAATGATAACAGTAAGACCCCGTCATCGTATCGATACGCTGACAGAAGCGTCTCCCAGTAGCCCGCAGTAGGCGTTTCTGTCATCCGAACCAGCGAGTTTCTCTTTCTGATGTTATTGACACAATATTGTTTCATATACTGTAAGTGAATAGAGCCTGCTATTTTCTTCTTCCGATTGTCATATGTATGGACGTTTATTCGTTATAGGAAAGTGATGGACTAATGATAACAGTAAGAACACGTGATTGTTTCGATACGCTGACAGAATGGTCTCTCATTAGCCAGCAGTAGGCGTTTCTGTCATCCGAACGAGCGAGTTTCACCTTCTGACGTTAATGACACAATATTACTTCATACACTGTGAGTGAATAGAGTCCGCCATTTTCTACTTCAAAATGAGTTTTAATTCATACGCTAGTCCAATTTCCATAGACAAGGTGGCGTTTTCGCTTAATCTCCAAGCAACCAGTAGGCGATTCTATAATATTTTGCCACATGACACCTATTTCTTTCTTCATTGGTTCATTATGTCTGTCTTAAGAATGGGTTTTTCACCCGACATTTCCAATACGTCGCAGGTTGGTTTGCCTCGCCTACTCGCATCCCCACTCCTGGTAGCTAATTTTGTCTTTGAATGAGTCAACTCTCAATAGGTGGTCTTGTACTTTAATAAACAAACTGAGCGATATATAAGAACAATTCATAAAATCAAAAATTCCCCGTCTCGAAAGGTAAATGCAGATGATGTGCACCACTTGGTTCGGGAGCTGTCATCGTATCAATAGGCTGACGGGGGTGACTTCCAGTAGCCAGATGGCGCTTCTGTCATCCTATGGCATACGCATGACCGGCGACTTCCAGTATCCTATAGTATACGCTGACCCCAGTTGTATCGGGTGAACATGCATCATCGGGGAATAGAGTTATTTATAAATTTCAATTTTAAACCCAGCAATGTGATCAACCAGACGAATGTGTCCAAAATATGCAAAGCTCACACAATGGCCTGATTGTGGTGACGGCACTCTCTGCCTTACGGTTATGTCTCTCTTGTCAGATAGTGACATGCCACCATCGTAATGCACCTACCTGGACCGATCATATAAAAAGTAACCAGAACACGGTCATCCTTTTTTCTATATGGCAATTCAAATACAACATTTTTTGTTGTAAACAAACCAAAGATGCTGAGTGCATGGCATACCCCATTGGTGGCATGAATATGGTACGATTTACGAATTATTAAACCACAACTGAACGAGGAACTTTTGCAGCGTTAATTGCGACAAGCAAAGAGGCGGATTACGCAGTAATTGACAACATGCTTAAGTGTGCGAGGTAAGATACACAATAAATCAACAGCTACGACTAGACATATGCTGCTCACATCCCGTTATAGTAAATGAAACATTTATTAGTTTTGATAACTTCTTTATTGACGCAATGACAGATCAACACATGTATTTAATATGAACTGAAATCATTAAACAGGGCCATTTGATACAACATGTTCTTTAAAAATGAGAGCATTGTTAAATATTATGCGTGCATTCGATATTAATGAATATGAAGGCCCACTAAAATACGTTATGAAATTATACTTATGGCATGTTTATTGTTCTTATCAATTGCGCATTCTAAAGAGTGTTTGAAGATTACGTCGAAATTCTTTAGATGTAATGCAATAGAGATAGAAATTTAACACGTAGTTAAAATAGTCGAAAAAGTTAGCAATTCTTATAGCACGCCAAAGAATAATTACGTAAGAGGATGACAACATCGACCTATTAAGATAACCCAAAGGTAACAGAATACCAATAGGTGCAGTACAAATAAGGAAAGTAAATGAGAGCGCCAGCAATATGCTTGTAGCTTGAGTTATCGATGCTGGGCGGGTCACAGAGATAATGTGTCGACGTTGCCTGTTGGCCTTGCGAATCTTGACTAGGATTGCACATGATGTAGACATCATTATAAAGAATGGAATGAGAGTCCTAATTGATAGGTCTACCCAAGGCATAACTTCAGTTAAAAAGTAAATTTGTCGTGTATAATCACAGAATGTGGCAATCGTCCCATTGTCATACACTCTCATCAAACTCCGGCCCCATATGTGACCACTCTCCAGCACACAAAGAAGGCAGGCAGTAATGCTCAGTGAAATGCTCGCTCGCGATCGGGTGAAGTACAGTTTGGCTTTTAGCGGTACAAACACAGCAATGCATCTCTCAATGCTGATGGTCACCAGAATCCAAGCCTCTATCACCGACATGTAATAAGGGATGAAGCTGACACTTTTACATGAAACATTACTCCAGTTCCGAATGTGCATTCCTTGTGCAACGAGGATAAAGTCAAGCAGCCCAACATCTAATGCGAGAGTATCCACAACTGCCAAAACGACTAAATATATACCCATTGTCGTGTTTTTAAACGTTCTATATTTAACAATGACAACCATGGCCAGAATATTGCCAACTGTTCCAATTAGCATGACTATTGGTCCTCCATAAGTCACCAAGTTTACAATAGCAGGATCCATTTTGTGCCGGTGTCCAACAGAAATATGTGGTGTATGATCCGATTCCTATTTAATAAGAACGATTTGTAATCATATGCCGAAAGCATGCAATTGGGAATTTCGTCCAACCGATGTGGTTCTGTAATTTAAGTTCAATCATGGTGATTGCCATGGCATATGCGTTAAAAAGACGATTTGGATAATGGTGGCTGTCAACTGATCAACTCAAATCAGCCTTAATTATTTCAAAATGGCTATCGCTCTATAGCATTCGGGACAGCCGTAATTGTATGCAATCATGTCATTAGTGTCAGTGATAAATTTCCAAGTTAGTCATTTGGTGTAAAGTACGAAGTCCACTGATGTTAACCAGTCATTTTGGGAGATGCAACAATTGTGAATCATTGTAGATATATAGGAGTCATTCTAGCGTCTCATAGTAAGACAAGGTAAGGTAAGTGTAGGGTTTAAAGGCACGCCAAAACTCATGTGTTAAATGGTGCCAAGAAAAGTTAATTGATAAGCGCAATATTCACATACGACGCATGTAAAGTTCACTTGAGCAACTTTGCTTGCTTTAGCACATTTTGAAATGCATTCGTGCATGAGACTCGGCACACTTCTATTTGCTAACTTGTTTGTATTCGTACATCTCCACACATTTGCTACGTATTGTTTTAAAAATGATATTTGCGTATTTTGACTGCTGCATGTATATATTGCCCTTGCGCCTATGCAGTTACTCTGTAAAAACTTATCAGTTCAACGCTAAGAGGCATTTGCTTACTAGTGCATTTGTATGTTAAGCTGCGACAAAATTTTGATAAATTAATTGTTATTTGTGAACTAGCCATTAGAATCAATCGTCACAGATTCTCTCAATGAATGCCAGGCACTGAAATAACAATAAGAACTTACCTCTTTAAACGAACGTAATCCATGCCTGCCTTGGTTTTGAATGCATGCACTCCCAAACTTAGGTGTTTCACGTGCAGGAATAATTTTTCATGTAGCACACTGATATCGTAAAGCCCGAACCCCTGATCTCGAGCAAAGTCAAAGGGATGTGTCATAAATATTGCATCGCAAACACTTCTTATGTGTTCAATACTCGTTATAAAAGCAATGATTAAGTCAAATCTTTAAAAACATTTAGTATTCTAGCTTGGAGCTGCCACAACGGAGGAGCTTGCCTGATTATTTCCCGTGGTTAGCATATATATATATATATGATATATATATATATATATATATATATATATATATATATATATATATATATATATATATATATATATATATATATATATATATATATATATATATATATATATATATATATATATATATATATATATATATATATATATATATATATATATATATATATATATATATGCATGCCTATTGAGGAAACGAGATTGTACCAAAAGCATGAATTTGATCTCAATCGCTTCTCTGTGCCGGACGTTACGCTTAATCGTGTCTGTTATTTATGTTGTTCGGTCCCAACGCCGAAGTAATTAAAAACATCAACTGTTTTTGGTGAATGTTATGACCGTCGATAGACATTACCAAAGCAGCTATGTGGAAGTCGTTATCTGGTTGGCATATTCAGATTGCAATTATCCATTTATAACGACAAGACTTTCGGCAATTAGCAATCAATTATGCAGTCTATGGCGATACAACAGTTCATATTGCATTACCAACTATGCGATGTGCCATATTTGAGTCATATAATGGAGTTACAACCCGCAGTTATGACGTTATAATTGTGTGTCCAAATTTAATGTTCTTGTTAGGAGTTTTTCATTGCTAAGAAACTACAACATATGAGCTATAATTGTAATGAGAGGCTCTAGCAATACACACAGTTGGTGTCATGCAGGAAGTGGGAGGTAGTGAGGGAGGGAGGGGGGGTTATTTATTTATATTGCACATATATTGCACGTATAAAACAGTGACTGTTTACAGTAAGCTGTTTGCTCCGTTTGATATAATCATCATGCTACGAAGCGAATCCACCATTTTTTGTTGACTGAACTAGTAATAGTCCGTCAGAAAGTTGCAATCCTTATAAATCCCTCTGGTAGAGCATTGCTTTATACGGCATTAAATGACTACCTTCACTATTGCGTCTACGCGCATGATGTGCTTCAAAGCATTAGACACACACACTTACACATATATGTACACACATAATGTATAATGTATTAACATATATTTATATACACACACACACACATATATATATATATATATATATATATATATATATATATATTTATATGTGTTAAAGCATACATATGGATATTTAAGATCTCTATTTATATCAATTAATCTATCAATATTTATACATATGAATGTTTTTGTGTACACATATATGCATACATATAAATAATTACATGTATGTACTTCACTTGATACTACGTGTTTACCTTTTTTGAGCAATTCAAATCTGTATCATACAGTTTCAAGCCTTTTGGGCACCATCGTTACGGTGAATAAAATACCTAGTCGCTACATGGTGCGTGTTTTGCAAGCTTTTGTTGACGTCTGGTGGATGACAAATTAAGCATATCATAATGAATATCATTGTGCTTAGCATTATTTTCTTCTTCACTATTGATACTACGGTGATATAACTAAGCGAAGAGAACGTATGGTCGATTATGGAGTAATAGGTACATGCTTACTATACTTGTGTGCCTTCAATACCACAATTACTATTAGAAACTGCAGGCAAACAAATTTATTGGGATTGCACAGCAGGTCACTCACATTAGCTGTAGGAGTTATTCGGGGTGTCTGTGTGTTAGTTCAATGAAACCTTCAAGGTCAAATAGCTGTCGTTGATTATTTTAAATTGGCATTACTAGCTATTGCTCATTGCATCATGCAGCTTCCTGTAATGTGCCTCAATAACTAACGACGTACATTTTACATGACGGGTATACGATATTTAGCTCTGTAACTCGCAATTACCTGGATTGTTCGTCGCCAACATCTATCACTGATATTTCCTAGATCCATTAATAGCTTCCCCGTTATCTTAGCTATAACAAGAGGTTTACCGGTAATGAGAGTGAAGCTATGGAGCTGTACGGTATTCGTCGTGCATCGAGGACGCTAGAATAATCTTTGAGTTTCAAACATTGTGTATTTGTGTCTAATAAATGCCATCTTTTGTTGCCTATTGTCCACAAAAGTTCATGCGTGGATCTCCGTAAATTTGCCAATAGGTTGTCAATATTGCGATGCTCGGTCATCGCTTACAATGGCAAAAATATCCAAACCTATCAGCATAACCCGTTGATTGGCCATTATATCTGACGATATATTGACTAGAACTTGTTAACATATTCGTTATGGATAATCAGCTGGTAAGTCTTCTACTCCATGCATCCTAACACATGTCCTGTCTGGGCTGTGGCCGTCGACATAGGTAAGTCCGCACAATATCCGACGTACATCCCTCTAAGGCTGCATGGATTTTATGTGTAAACTCAAAGCAGCGAAGTTTCCTTCCCAGTGTGAGAGTTTCACTACTGCTGATTGTATGCTACAGGCTATTTACAGACCGCCATTTGGTTGATGCAATCTTTGCCGTTAAGGTCTGCTGATTCTTCCGATATTTGCTTTCAGTTGTTCCACATGTTACTATTTTGTTGAAAGTTGTACTTAATATATATCTTAATACCGAATTTCCAATTTGCCTCTGTTGGCAGTATGTGAGTTATTTAGCGAGCACAGCATAGTGATGCGTAATCACCATCTAGAAAGCCGTTCTAGACAACCGATGGCTGAGCAAAGAATGTAGTATTAAAAATCAAGAGGTTGTACTTGTGCAATGTAGTATTTGGAGGGGAGATGGATATCCACCTACCTCAAAGCCTATGCACACACAAAAATAATGTCACCATACTTGCGCTTGTACTGCATGACGGTGCTTCACTCGCGCTTGGCACTATCACACCATTGCCTTTACATGATAATGACTTGTATACTTTATGTTTTATAGATTTATAATACACACTCAAATCGCCTAAAAAAGAATGAGTGCGTTACTGCAATAAATCATATTATCGCTCAGTATTTCATTGCTACTGGAGTAGAAGTTTCACAAACGTAATGACGTGATTCGCAATATTGGCCTTATTGATTGAATGGTGAGGTATATTGAACCCCGTATCGATTTCCATTCGTGCCCTCTGTTTTCTATGCGAAAATTCATTGATGTAGAGAAAAACACAGAACACGGATAGCGTGCCGTGAGCTTCACTTTACCTTTAAAGAAGTATAACTTATTAGGCTTATTGGTAAAGGTAATTCTTAAATAATTTGAAGCAAAATGACAGCTATTATATATCGTGTTAAATCTGCCACAGTTATCAAATATACAGAGCGACATTAGAAGCTGCGCGCTTGGAGAGCTGCTTTCGGAACCCTGACTCTATCTATTTATTTGCTGCAGTGCCCCAAACTTCAACACAATATGATACATAGGGACAAAAGAACGAGTAGAACAAAGTTACTAGAGTAGCAGTTTTTAATACTTATTTTGCCTTACATAAGATACCAATGGTTTTGGATATCTTTATTTTGATATATTGAATATGCTGGCTTTATGACAGTTTAGATTCTTTTTTTATCCCTAATAAAGTCTCTTAACGATTTACTTATTGATTGTTAATATAAAGACTTGCTTGGGAGACAATATTTTTTTCAGGTTCGACTATAACATAGTGCGTTTCGCAAACATTCAGTGATAATTTGTTATTGTTTAACCAATTACCAGTTTCTGCTACTCTAGGTTCATTTCCTTGATCCTTTTTTCTATATTATTATGCCGGACATAAACATATTGGTATCATCGGCAAACAGTATAGGAAATACATCAATCGAAATGTTCGCAATGTCATTTATGTAGAGTAGAGAAAGCAGGGACCCAAAAATGGATCCCTGGGGTACGCCACATTTTACTTGACCGTAAGCAGAATCTGTTAAGTTATAGGATACATATTTGTACCTATCACTCAAATTATGCTGTATCCACTTTAGGGCTATGCCTCTTCTACCACACGAATTGAGTTTCTGAATCAAAATATCGTAATTCACCGTTTCAAATGCCTTGCTGAGATCAATAAAAATTCCTAACACTGAAATACCTTTCTCATGGGCTGTTATAATGTCATCTATTAAGTAGGTTAGTGCCATTTTAGTTCTTCACTTTTCCCGAAACCCATAATGATGGTCATACAATATATCACGTTAAGTTACAAATTCCATCAACCTGTGGTACATTAGTCGCTCCAATATATTTGAGAAGCATGGGGGAACGGAAACCGGTCTGTAATTACTAATTATATTTCTGTCATTACTCTTATATATTGGAGTAACAAGCGCAATTTAATTTCCTTATGCACAATGCCTTGTTGGATTATAATATTTAGTATATGAACCAACGGCTGTAACAGCTGTGGCCTGGTACGATTTATTAGTTTACTTCTCGTCCCATCCTTCACGAGTGGTTTTAAGGAAATTCATAATATTAGTTACCTCATTTGCAATAGTACTTCTCAGAAAGATGGAATTGCAGGTCGAGGTAGGTAAGTAGGAGAGCGGCCAATGTATATTTCACGGAAAACGATCGGGGATCTTTTGGTTCACCTCGGATGATATGGACCACTCACGCCCACGCGTGACTAAAGGCTTCCCTTTTTGTCTTTCTGACTACCCAGCTTTTATATAAATGTATCGCACGCTCTCGATGATGCAGCAAACAACAAGATTACCACATTTTTCAGTTCCCCGTACCATTCTAAATCAGAGGTGCAATTTACATAGCGACAGGTTTGTCCTTGTTTACTAAATATCAAAAATACATGGAGCACCCAAACATGTGGTTTGCCTTGTAGTCTTTAAATTTGATAAATAGATCATTGTGCAAAATTGAATTTATGTTGTTTCTTACTTTTTATTTACAATACATCGGTTATGCTTGTATACTGCCCATATCCTATAGCTGCACAGTGCACATAGGTAATGTTTGTGCGCATAAAGCAGTACTGACTGATGTGCTGTTGTCACCTATGCAAATATAATGCTCTCCTTGATCATTTAATAAGTGACATATTGTCGGTTCTAACGTGATGCATGCGCAGTGTAACATTGTCCGCGATATGCAGCGAGGTAGCTAAATACCAACAGAGCAACGGAAACGGCATTAATTTCACATCATTAGCCTTCCTAACGTGAAACAAACTTTCGACATAGGTTAGTAGTGAAAGATGGAGTCTGCATTGATCAACGTTTACCGATCATATTAAACATACGATAGCATGAGTCTTGCTCGCTGCAATAATGGAAAGGTGTGCTTTGTCGATCGATTTAAATTAGCTGAACTATCCACGCGCACCTCACTTCGATTTCAACTCATATAAACTGACCAGGTAAGCAATGCACACAATCCATCAGTCGTATTGCCGATAGTGGTCAGTCTACAATATGGGGCACGGGATATATTACAGACACCGACTTTTTATGTGTGAAACAACCTGCAGATATTATCATAGGTAACGCATCCGTTCATATTGCTTAATGATAAAAGAATGTCAGAGTTCTAGAAGCAAGGTTTTTTTTCAATTGATAAAGAAAACTGCCGTTTGTGCAGTAATTCGCCACATTATAAAGGAACATCATTTCTAGAAATATAATACCTAGTCGTGATGCAGTGGTGCAGTAAATAGTATGCGTAAGAAACAGCGGTGTGATGTGCTAATTTATGTCGTTTGTACTGAACTACCGAAATAATTTGATAGTATATTTTATTCTGCGCTGTTTTTTTCCGCTGATGAATTGTTATGCAATCACACGGAGTTTAAATACATTGGCCTACTTTGCTTGAATGCATATTGGACAGCATTTGTTGTAAGCCGTGATAAGCTTGCGAATTATCTCTTCATGGGCAATGGAGTACATTTACTGTTAATGCTCAAGGACAGCTAAGCAGTTTTCGTTGAGCTAATTTCCCTTAACGACAAGTTTATTTGCTGCACGAAAATTTGAACTCGGGGGCCTAATTGTAATGATTCCAGTTAGGTGTTACAGTTGTGTAATTGCACAATCAATAGAGAGAGGGAATTGTTCAATATTCATGCTGCCATGTTCATCAGTCTTCAATAATGCAGTTCTATGCAAAGTCAAACTTGCACGCAGCAAACCGTCGTTGGGTTCATCCTTTCATACTTCCACAGATAAAAGCTTTTAACCTTGGTATCCTGATGAACATGCCCAATGCTTTTGACCGCGCTAATTATGAATCAAACCTGCTTTTGTATTGTTGTCCAAAGCTCCTGCAATAGTGAGGTTCTAGTCATAGCTTGACTCGGAAGTGATTACAGCAACACAGGGGCATGGTTTAAATTATGATGTGGAACAAATCAACCCCCGCTCCTCACAATGCTCTTATTGACCGTACTAGGTGTGTATAGTACATACACAACACCACAAATGAGGCCCATGACAAGCGTGATTTTACAGTGGATACTTCCAGAAACATAATATGCCCGAAAAGTTATTATAGGTCATTAACGAACGTAAGTTAACAGCGATGAAAAATAATAAAATCAATCGAAGAGATATTGTTGTTATCTAGTGCTGACTAAGGCTCAGCGATCACTTCAGGAAACATTGCAAATGTCTGTCAGTTGGCATGTATTGGCATCCGCTGTATCGATAACAAAGTCAAAGGAGGCAGAAATAACAAAAGTGGGAGAATAGGAATAGCGAGATAGGTTGTGAGTTGGAGAACAGTGATCATTGTAGATGTACATAGGAAGCTAAGCATTGTTATTGACATCGAATAAACTAAAGTGTACAAAAGCTTGTTTAAGCCTGAACAATAGGATAACAGTGTTAGGTCGATAAAATTAACGATAGCATTATGCCAACAATATCATCCGTGTTCTACTGACATTGACCAGGAACGTTAGGTTCTCTACAGCCTGTGAGCAACCTAGCATGGAGAGGTTCTGCTAACGTTATACTTTCACAAGCCATTAAGTAAAATGCTTGGCATAGAAGAGACATAACATTAGGGGTGCATTTGTTGCAAGAATTATTTTGTAACTCTGAAATGGGACGGAGACCATAACATTACATCGGCTGCTGTCACTTGTCGAAAGTGACCTGGTTCTTTTGCTTCATAGTAAATTTGGTTATATGTCGGTTATTATTCAATTGTCGGACGTCGAAAAGTCATCAAATGCTCTTTAGAACGCACCTGGCACACCTTAGACACGCGAATGAGTTTACCGATGGGCTAACAGGTTCACAGGCAACGGTTAAGTGATCGTAGGCCCTCATTGTGAGATATCAAAGCATTTCAATCAACCTCATTAATCACCGGATCGATATCACCCCGTTGTTGAAAATGACGCAAGAATTCACTATTAACACAGTCAATTTTATCTGATCGAGAAATACAACACTGTGTTGAAAAATGCATTAACAAATTATACTGTACACAATGTACGACTGTTTGCATAATATCACGGTTTGTTAACTCACTGAAATGTTCAAGGTGTATTTGACTCAGTCAAGGAGGTCATTATATCCAGGACTGGAAGAAGAAACTCATTCTTCCGTTAGTTTGGTTTGGGCAGCAGTTCAGACACACAAGGCTATGTGAATAGTATGTAGATTCTGTTTGTATTTACATTAGGAATGATTATAATGCAGTACCATATTCCCACGGTGCATTAATGAAAGAAGCGAAATATTGAATGTAGGCCAAATCGGGTACATTATAGTTTTGATTAGAAAAATAATATTTGTTATAGATTACGAACATTTAGTAGCGTTTTGCAATACAATGACGTTGATTGATAATGAGAAGAAAATTTGTTTTCGGATTATCTTTGTACGTTACTGAAACTGGATATTCATTATTTAAATGGTCAAACCAAAATGTTTTCGAACATTGAAAACAAAAATACATACATATATACATATATATATATGTTTTTTATACAAATGCGTACATATATATATATATATTTATATATATATATATAAATAAATATATATATCTATATTTACATTTATGTATATTTATATATATGTATATTTATATATATATATGTATATTTATTTATATATATACATATATATGTATAAAATATATATATATATATATATATATATATATATATATATATATATATATATATCGCATTTAGAAGACAAAAAGTTAAAAAGAGTTACTGCAACATCTCTACCCCTTCAATTATCGTTTACTGGCATTTTCGGTATTTAATTATCAACTCAAGTAATAAGAATGTTTGCCTAACTTTTCCATGAGAAGGTTTTGGCCTGTTGTATTGTACTTATATTACTTTTACCATAATATTATTAGTAGTTTTTGTTCTGGTACTGTTTTCCTAATTAGCATGCTAATGCATTCTGATATACATATTCAATGATTCGAGACAAATAACGATGCTAAGTTTCTAGAGGCTTTGTGCATGCACGGTGTGCATTTAATACAACCTATGTCTTAAGTCATGCCTTTACATAACAGCCACTCTGTATATCCTTCTTCCCTAGCTCTTCTTTTTATTTCCTTTAAACCGGCACATTCTCAAACCTCCGTCTACATGCTGTTTCTTAACCCTGTAGGAATGTTAGAATTTTGAAATAGGCAATGGCAACCGAACCAAACGCTGAAACCAACCAAACGCTTGTTATTAAGCCAACAGCAATATATATTAGCTTTTTGTATTATTCGTTCATCTTTGAACATGTATGCTCTTTTACAATAGGCAAGCTGTTTGAGCGGATAACTTTGAGGCCCGAATTATATGTTTTTTACAAGGTCCACTATTGTGCCGGTTATTGATCTCAGTTGCATGGCAGTTCTGTCGATGCTCGATACTTATCTAGTAAAGGCTTGAGAGGCATGTGAGGTGCGAGGCCTGATATTTCGAAATGTCTTTGCTACTGTAAAGACTCATTAATATCAGCATTGTCGAAGCCGTGGCCTTTTATTGCGTAGTGCATGATCACTGCGGAGTAATTTTTCGGTCTTAACATTGCACTTACAGACTTTGTATGAAAAACGTATTGCAATTGATGAAACCCTTTAATTGAGCAAATATGCAACAAACGACGGGATGCTGTGAAACAGTTCGATACGGCAGGTTGTTTCATAATTGCAGGCTGATCCATGCGACAGAATAGATATGCAGCATCGACGTCTATCTATTCATCAGTATTCAAACTGTAATACCTATGTTTATTCACTTATTACCCGGTCCCAGATAAACTAGCCGTTAAGGAAAATTTGCTTAACATATCCTTGAGTTACAGCTATAAATAGTCTAGATTACCGGTAAAGTATGTACTTTGTAGGCTTGGCACGCCCCTCGCCACCAATAAATGCTGTCAAACTTGTTCTGCCGCATTTATACAACCTATGTGGTTGACTAACAGAATGCCATTACCGGAAATGGCAACGTACAGCAATATATGTTTTCCGCCAATGCTGGCTAAAGCAATTACATCTACCGACGCATGCTTTCAGCCATCGATTGGTTCATTAAATGCTTAGTATTGTGACAAAATACATGATACTTTTTATAAGATTGGTTAGTATAATGAGCAAATATATCAATGAACCAATATTGTTCACCATTCTTTAATGGCGACGCACGATCCTAACCGTAAATCCAAAGTTTGCTCATTGCTGCCCAGTATTATCAATAAGGCACAGCGCACACTGCGACGGATATGAATGCAATTCAAAACCGTAGTAGCCTTACCAGTCCTTGGCTAAATTCACATCAGAAGGTCTATTTTAAGGATATACAGACATGACAGCAAGATCGGATGCATACGTATGATGCGTGAAATTTAGTTCGCTGAAACATCCATTTTGCCGAAATTGTTACGCTGGTTTTTAATATCCTTAACCTTTTTCATCCATATATTGTACGTTATATATTTCGGAGCTCATATCGAACCTTCATTGGAACATTTCCGATTAAAAACTGTATTGCTAATATTTGGGTGTGTTAATGCAGCATATGTGGTGCATGGCAGGCAACAATACCTGGCGGTACATTGAGATTTTCATACAAAAGCATTGATCAGTCTGTGAGGTGTTATGACCGCATGGTTTACATTTTAATAAAGGGACAGGTTGCTTTATATCATCGCCAGCGATAGTCACACTTCCAAACAGCGCTCGATGCAGTTAATTTCATTCATGTTCAACAATTAATGGACATGCATATAAACCAAGATGCAATATATCGGTGACAACTTCTGTGGTCAGCTAGGGAGAATAACACTTTACACAAATGATATTGCACAGTTTCGGTGGTACGTTGCCATGGTGACGTCACCTTTTCGCTTCGATCCTTTCGCATGCTGACCTGTCAAACCAAATCACATGCAAGGTCCATTATGGGCCGGGCAGCGTGAGCATAACCCGACAACGCCTGAACGATTGACACCAGCTGACCGACTTGAATCATACATGACTTAGTGCCTATAGTATGAGGGCTAGATAACGTCGGGTAGTCATCCATACCCATATCGACTCAACCACGATTGCGGGCAGCAATTAGCTATCGTTGATTTCATCATTCTTGTCGCGGTCTTGGTTGCCACATTTAGCGATCCCGTTATCGACTGCTTACTCACATCTGCATAGCTCCATATAGTAAGCAGCATACGGTTATACACCTATAAAGGAGCGAGTAGAACCCCAATAACATCAGCAGCATGCATTGTTAGAGCCTCTCAATACACTTATACCCCATATCATCCGCGCACTAAGTTGTGACACATGATAATATTATGCTATCTGTGTTCCGTTATCCCATGAGCTGACTCGAATACGCACAAAGCATCGTTTTCAAAGCAATGAACATCGAGCGTTTTTGTCATATACTGAATAATTGATTGTTGATTACATTACGCCTCCGTCGTTTACAAAGCAATATGGCACAACTAAGTGTGTTTTGCAAATACCTAGCAACAAAACATCACCATAAAATGCCCATTACCGATCCATTAGTCATTTAGTTCACCGAAGCAAACTTTATGTATTCACTTAAGTATGGTGACAGTTAATTACGCTAGAGGCAAGGGCAGTTGTGGCCTCAATCCCAATACTGCAGAGTTTATTCAACTCCTAATCTATACCCTACTATTTTGCAATTGTATAATGAGTTGAATAGTGGAGTTACATTGTGGAATTCTTAATGTGTAAGAGCTACATTATTAAATCATTGCGTATACGCTGATTCATATTAATGCCGATTTATGCACCAAACTACTGGGCCTTATGACTATTGCCACATCCATCGATAGACAACGCATGATGCTCTAATAAGGTAACGCACATTTCTCTGACCCGAAGTGGATCGGTAACCGAACCAAACACTCTCACTGAGCATGACTTTTATAGTTGCAAGCCAACGATATCCTCGGCTGGCTCGTAAGGACCGACGCAGGGAGCTTTGACCATTTCGAATAAGTCGCCTGTGCTTTTCATGGGGCAACTACACTCCGCATATAAACAAATATATAATGCGTATGTCTGTGATTATGTAAATGTTGTGGCATCACAACTTACACCGGCCCGCTTGAAGAACGAGAAAAAGTGGAAACTATCACCTTATACATCTGGCTGTGCTTCCTACGAAAGTAGACGGGCGTAATGAGAAACAATCCGGCAATGTGTTAGATTGTTTCACTGAAGCAGTGACATGCATGTGATTTCATAGTTTTTTCCGTATTGACGGTATTGGTAATATGCGTATGATGTGGCGGAATGCCTACAAATAAGGCGTGAATTATAAATATGCACTGTAGGCATTTATACAACCTTCGTCTCTTATTCGTGCAAATATGACGCTCATTGGATGCGTCGTTAATGGAGGCCTACGTATTCCGCATAAATGAGCACATTGACTAAACTATAAATACATCAGTGATTATCAGAACCACCATGGGTCTTCGTCATCTACTTGCCTTGTAACTGGTCACCGCCCGCTGTCAATCAACACGCAGTTGGTTATATCATGGCGAATAAAGCATTGTAACATACTGAAGCTCAATTGAACTGGACCTACTTCGCAGCAACACGACGCCCATGAAATAGGCTCATCCCAAAATATCAGAAGTCTGGGTTATTGTGCCTCCCGTGTGTTTTTGTTTAATCGACATTACTGCTCATTTGGAAATGCCGCAGGTGCTAAGATTGTCCAATACACCCTGATTGGCATCGCAACGTCCGTTGCTAAGAGATGGAATGATCGGCAGTTTGGCAGAAGACTTTCACTAGAAGCATGCATTCAATCCAACATACTTATTTTAGAGTCTTTATACTGCTGTCCATTGAGTGCTACTTGAAATACTTCGACAAAAGCAAGAACAGCAAGTCTTTAACCCTATGACCGTTTCTTTTAATCAGTAACTCTTTATTGCCGCCCATTCGATCGAACACATATTTGGCAAGTTCTGCATAGTTGTCGTGTATGTAAAAAATGAATATCTAATCAGTTGGCTATTTTGCAATGATAATAAAGAATAGCATTATGTCACTTGTAAGCAGTTAGCTAACTGATGTTTTTATTTGTCTACCTGTTTAGAGGCAATTATTGAAGATTTTGTGTTGAATTTCTCTTTCAAATTGGCCACTGCCAATCAAAATTTTTTCGCATAATCGAAAGCGACTCGAGATTTCTATGGGTCAATGCTTATGCTTTTTGTAGAACGAGCTTGCAAGCGGAAGCAAATCGTGCAAGCTGTATACATGCTGATAATGATATAGTCTTAGTTGGACTATATATCATAGCAAGTTGCTGTCACTGAATAAATCAGCAATTGTAGTACATACCATACGACCCCACCATCATTCTGTTAGTTAGTGTGGTTTAAATTGCGACTGCACTACTGAGCGGACAATAAAATACAGCATAAATAAAATTACACTTTTGTTGAAATTGAATACAACCTGAAGGTGGAAAAGATCGCTATAAGGATTAAATATGGAACACAGTTATGTAGCTTAAGCCAATATCAACAATCAGTGAAATCACGTGAATGCGACAGCTCAATGTTGTTTAGAAATTTAGCAACATTTTTTTTGCATTCAAACAATTCGTTTCATCGCAACCGAACCACTAGCGCATTTGTGTGACGAAAACTTCAAGATAACTAGATATCGAACTATTGCCTATTCAGAAGTTTTTCGTTTACAAAGCACCGCAGGGTAATTTGATTTATATTGGCATCTTACTCTTTGATTTAAGTTCAGAGTTTTATGGAAAGGGTAATAATATAATTTTAACGATGGGCTATTTCTTGTTCGAGGCTGCGCGCAATTTCGAGGGACGAATCTTGTTATGGTAATGTTTGGATGTAATCCCGAAGGTTATGCAAGATTAGGCACCTGATACATGAAGTGCTGTTTTAACGGATTTTCCCTGCTGGTGGTGGTGGCATTGATCGACATATAGGTCACAGACCGTGTATAAATTATACAGTCAATTACATGGTGTATTACTTTTTAACTCTGTGCGAGGTATGCAAGTACAAAGTGATAATGTGGAAATGTTATTCAACTTTTTATGATCTAGAATAATAAACTAACAGCATTAATATGCTAGCAACCATTTTTCACGACCGTGGTTGAACACAAATGTCATACTATATAGTAGAAGGCTTTTTATCTGACCCGTACCGTAAATCGTGTTGCAATAAAATTGGTAGCCGTCCGTGAAGTAATTGAACGTTATTACATTATGCAATTAATACTGTGCAGGTGTTTGTGCACTCATCTTCTGTTTAAACGACGCAAGGGGTTTCAATTGATTGACCCATATCATTTATCGAATAGCTGTTGGTCATATTCCAGTATCTATAGCAGTGATGGAGAGTACCGTGTTAGATTCCCTGAGAGAACATGGATCAGATCACGTAATCATACATCCCGGAAAAGGCCCCGGAAGACGCCTGCAACAACACGGACGACCCGGCAATAAAAAAGAGGATATCGGCAGAAACACGGAGGATCCCGGAATAAAAACGGAGGAGCATGGAAGACACCGGAAGCAGCACAAGTATTACGGAGGACGCCGGCAGCAATACGGCATCAACTCGGAACGGGCCGGCAGCGAAACGAGTACGGCTGTATCAAGATTGGGGTCTAAAAATGAATAAAAGGCTGTTCCAACCATTACATTGCACACTCCAGAACGTTTGATAATGGTTCCGGCACTACCTCTGCAAGAAGAAGTCGGCCTGCTTTTTGACCCGCTAGAACCTCGTCCTGGCCTGTGCTAAAGCTGTTGCTGCGCTGGAGGACGAAAACCGAAGCAACTGAAAGAAGAGTTTTCCTGACCTTCGTCCCCGTCTTGCTTGGTCGTACTTTCTTCGGCGCTTTGATGTTATTGCGATGTAGTCCAGTGAAGAATTCTTCGAAGGAATAGGGGTGTAACTATTTTTCCTGTGTACTGACTCCGTGAAGCCTCCAACATCACCATGTTGGCTGGTGTGTTGCCTCCGTGTTATCTCCATGCATCTATCGGCATCCTCAGTGTAGCTACCCGTGGCATGCTATTGGGTCTATGAGTACACTCTGTGTTTCCTCCATGTTCGCTCCATGTTCGCTCCGTGTTGTCTCCACACCCCCATGTGTTCGTTCCGGGTACAACATAAGCTGATATTTTGCCCCTGAAGGCTACATGAATGCCCCGGGGGCAGCACGGTGGCTACACTGAGATACGGACGGCTTCACGGATAATCAAGGTCTTAACACGGAAGCAATTTGGAGGCCGTTATCCGGACATCGCAAAAACAACATATTTGTCAATTAAAACAGCCTTGACGCAATTAAATCGATATCTCCGTCTGTCAAATGGTTGAATAAATGTAGGATGGTAAGTTATGCACGAAATAAATGTATAAGCTATTTTAAAACGCATCTGTGACATAGTCAATGGTGGGTGCGTAACGGTAACTGAACAAAAAGTGATTACATTTTAAACCTCGGATTGAATACATACGAGAGCACCTAAGAGAGTGGCTCAGTTTTCTTGAATCCTGCATATACGCTGAGTAGCCAGACTGCATAACCGAACAATCATTTCAAAGGCTCCACTGGCTTTACATTTCCATAGAAGCTAACTGTGGTAATTTGCTTCGTAAACCATTATTGCCGGGATGCATGACAATAATACTTTGAATGAAACTAGTTGTGTCAGACAATGTTATTAACTATTTCAATGTGCTTTTTTGTCTCCTTTATGTGTCATCTTTGAGCTCCTGAATGACGTGTACAATAATATAAGCATGCCAATAAATTGTTCGGCAAGTTCGTCGATGAAGAAGGATGTAAAACAATTGCGACTGCAATGCAAATCACATAGAATGTACTTGCGTGTATGGAACATTACCAGCTTAATCGCTAGAAAGGATACATTTGTAGGGCGCATAAATGGACAATGGCAGATGTTCAACTATCTAAATCAAATAAAACAAGCATGCCCAAAAACATGTCAGGCGTTACAAATGTGAAACTGAAGACCATTCTGCTGTTTATGATGACAATTGTGAAAATATGAATTACATTGTGGTAATGTAACAGATTCCTGAAGAAGTATTTCAATCTTCCCTTCATTTTCTAGATAAAGCAGGTCTGCTTATGAGAATACAGGTAATACGTAGGATGCATAGCTACGTTTGAAAATAAAGGCCATTGCGCTTATGGTGGGTTTTTGTATGATTATGACGATGAAAAAAATATACTAAGTTCATCACCAATTTTGTAACAGTTTTAAACTGTTAAGCAAGACTAACGGGTTTCCTCGAGTAACATTTTACAATCACGGAAAAGCGCATACAAATTAGTATCAAACAATAACTGAAACCGGCTTTGCATCATAGGTAAAATAACGGGTTCGGTGTAATCCAATGTTAAGTTCAACTACCATTATTTCGCAGTAAGTTATATTTTAATATCAGCCTACTCCAACACCGCAGCTAACAATATATCTTAACCAGAACAATGCAAATAACGACAAAAATATGGACAGTACGGACAATATGAATATTGTTTAAATATTATTAATCAAGGTTGATATGAGCTGAGAGAACATAGCCACATCGAGTTGTATTCGAGCCAAACATATGATAAGAGATATTTAATTTCTGAGCTGATTGGTTGTTGTAAGGTTTCCGGACGGATATTTTGCCTACCGGGTATTACCTACTCTACATGTATTTGCAGTGCGTCACCAAATTATCGTCTACACAAACTCTGCAACTATTCTTGAAACCGGGAGTACCGCACGACGCAAAATTCACTTCCTTCCACCCTGTTGAATTAATGCTGCCATCATCGTCATCATTGATGTAGGCATTCAATATTATTGAAGTTACACTTAAACATTTACTGTTTTCGAAGCTTATTGATTTGGAAATATTATTGAAAGTAAGCGTGATATATATGTAATTGAATTTGATAAATGTTGAGACAAAACACAATGAGGTGCGTCATGGATTAAACGGCTGAAGAAACACTGTAGCAGGGCTTCCTTGTCGCTGCATACCGTACAGATAGAAAGGATGCTGAGTTCATCGAAACATTTGCGAAATACATAACTAGGTAAACTGGATAGAAGGCTATGACTAGGTTTCGCTCCCGCTTTGCCATGACGGCAAATAGAGGAAATTAAGGGGAATGCAACATATCAGACCAATTACTAGACGGTTTGAGACATCAAGGAGCCTGTTTAATTACGAATCGTTACCTGTTAGAAATTTCATTTAGCGAAGTGTTGGGGGAAACCGCATTGCAACCTACTTTATCGTGAATGGCAAAGGCTGTTAACATGAACAGCAAAGCACTACATTGTGTGATTATTCCGTCGGGAGGGATGATATTGACAAAGAGCATATCGCCTTGAACTGTCACAGCGATAGTCAACTCCTGTGAATTTATTTTCTGGAATCATATATCACTGGATATATTGCCTGAATGCTAAGGTTTAGAATGCATAAGTCGTTCTATAATCAGGGAGTCATCCATTATCTAGCGTTCCATCCACGTGAGAATATACGTAGGTAGAATGCAACCGGAGATTGTTGACTTCATTAAGTAGTCTGTGGTCTGCAAGGAAATCGTCGGTGCATAAGGCGATCTCGACACTTCAAACGGGCAGGAGCCGAAGTATGATAGGCGGTTAGTAATGATTCCTGCCTAATTTGGCTTTAGAAATCATATATCACTGGCAATCATTGCATTTTGAATGTACAGGTTTAGATTGCATTGGTGATACTATATTCAGCGGCGCGTCAATCCAACCCCTCGTTAGTCACACATTTGCATCCACGAGTGAGAATATACGAATATCTGCTGAAGCGCAACCGGACAATTATTTGACTTGTAATTATCATATGATTCCTATTCATTCACTGCAAGGAAATCGTCGGTGCATAAGGCGATTTCGTTACTTCAATGTCCTAGGAGCCGAAGTATGAGAGGCTTTTGCTAATAATGATTCCTGCCTTAACATTCCAGGTCGTTTATGTACATGAACTCGCTTGGATTATTTATTCATAAAAGATGAATCTAAAAGAAAATATCATTGCCGTTATTTATTTTTAATGCGCGCGTTCGAATGTCAGGAAAATGTTTTAATCGATGAACAGACATTACACATTGACTGCATGACACGAGCCTGTGTCATATGATAGGGTCGGGATATTCAGTGCAACTTAGAAGAACGTTACGAACAACGTTCGTATAATTTAATCATTAACATACTCGAATGATACTACATCTCTATTAATGGTCCACATCTCTATTAACGTGACTCGTTCAAAAAGACGCTAATAATTTCGATTGCCACAACATATATTTTATTACTATATTTTGAGTCTGACATTACACGACTGGTCAAATAAAATAGTGTGAGCTACATCACATTATGAATTGTCATTGCTTTGTCATGTTAGCAAAAATATCGCTATCCTCTTGTACGTACAGACTGCAAGCCGATAACTTGTGCTGCATAGATAATTGAGTTGCGGAGCTCAGATATGGTAAACGCTCTGTTTTCACTCCGTGCAGTCGGCAAATCATGCACACTTACTACGTACAAATATACTGAAAATACTCAATTGCATAGACATAAGATCAATTTGCAGAGGCCAACATATCATAGAGTGAGACATCTGCGTCATCATTTATATTTCTCATATAATTCATGCCGATTCTAAATTCTATTACACATTGAAGGTCGGACGAAATTGAATGTTAACGGTCATTTAACACTGCAGGCATAGCAAATGTTTTGTAAAATTGCCTGAAATTATTCCACCGAATGATCTGTATGTTAGTCAGCCAAGCAATCAATGCTCCATGTTCCTATGCTAGATGGCTGATATTCTTAGAACAAACTATCACGGATAAATACATATCTAACGCTCGATGCAAGAAACAACTGCATCAGCAACGTAACTGCAAATAATATGAAGTTTTGCTGAGTTACACTGGAACAATTCTTGTGTTTCATATTTTGCTCGTCATGCCGTGTACAATGTTGCAACCCACAACTAAAACATCAGGTCATGATTGTGAAAACATTTGCGGTGTATATTGGGGAAATAGAATATTTAACAAAAGCCAGTCCGGTCGATGGAAGTTTCCTAAATTAAATACTACGGCGTCTATAAACCTATGGACCGTCTTCATGTCTATTGTTACGTTAACACAATTAAAAGAAAACCATCGACACTGAAAGCTAATCTGTCCAACGCTGACAGTATGCTTCATTGGGTGTCTGCAATTGAAAAACGAACCATAAGCATCCAACCTCACAGGCAACAAAGTGACTGTGCTGACCATTCATGTTGTGCCCGGCCGAAACTCTGTCAGGGTCTCTTATCAGACGAGATATATCAGATATGTGAGAATTTTCATACTTATAAGAACATGCATCACTGTAGATGTTCGATATAATTTGATATAGGGTAACATAATTATTTCCGGACTCTGTTGAACGTCATAACAAACGTGTTGCTAATCGTACAGAAACATCAAGGCGGCACCTCAACGTTTGCTTAGGTGTCGTTCAGCCGGAAGATATAAGGATTCACAGAACAGCTGCTTGGTCCACGGAGACACAACATTGTCGCGAATGTGATCACCTGACACAACAAAGCAAACATAAACAAAAGGACAGATATTATACCATGTTGATAGCGTCGCGTAATCCTACTTGTGTGCAGAGACAATAGCTTGGTACAAGGATCGATATATGTGAGTATCAGTGAATTATATACCATGTTAAGTCACTTAGGACACAATTTATCCCTCTGAATATAAATATTCCGCCATAATGGAGCAATTATTGTGGCACCGACTTTGTTTTTCTTGTAACATATCCAGTGTTTGGTGCTCTCAACGAATCATGTCTCGTTCTTGTCTAAAGCGGAACCGAGCTACCAATGCATACATAGGGACATTTTGCATATAATGACAACTAGACAACGCATAGCTGCCTATCGCTAAAACATCAACTTTATGAACTTTACTATGAAATCACCATGCTTCTTAGTAACCAAAATGCCCTGCAATGACCTACGTTATAAAGGGTACACAATCGGTGTAAGCATAAAAGAACTCACGTCGGAGTGCCTTATATATAATTGACTGGAGAACACTGTGATTAGTGAGACGCAATAAAACGTTCCTTCGTGCGTTTATCAGATGCAAAGCATTGTGTAAAGGTGTTTTCATGTTTACGGTTGTATTGGCTTTTTGTTAACTAGAAGGTCTTCAGTATTTTTTGTCTATAAATAATAGAATCCAGTATGTGCGAGGAAGCGCCTTCTGGGATTGCATGCAGATTAGCACATTATGTGATGCACTAACGTCCGGTGTGCATTGGCATTTCTTGGGCGTTATTTGAATAATGCAGACCCTTCCACATCTGCTTCTTATCAAGTGAAGCCACTGAAAATCTTATAGATATAGGCTTAACGTCGACTACGTCTGCATGAAAGTCTATGCTTCACAGAAGAATAATACCCGTTGGCTTGTTGTCCGGTGTATTTCCAAAGTAACCGAGTCGTTTTTCTTGATGCATTTTCATAAAACTTGATCGAGATTAGCCTCCAAAGCTTCTATAAAGCCAATACGACATTGTTCACCTACTACTATCCATTTTCCAATGCTAATTCAATTGTCTTTATTTAGGAACTGAATAAAATGTACGGGCACAAAGTGATTAATTGCGATCTGCTCATGTACCACACCTCTAGTATTCTGTTCACGTCCATTGCCTCAGTCGGTTGACACCGAGCCGTTTAGCTAATTTAGTAACTGATGCTCTCATTAATGGAGCCAGCTGGAAGGATGACAGATATATGGCACAGCGCGAAATCATTCTACAAATGGCGTTGGTTGCTTCATTTAACAAGTACGAAGGGACCGTTAAGATGACGTTTGTCATTGAGGTTCTTCATGGTGGTTCTTTGTTTGTTAATGAATCGTTGCATTGCTCTAAAATCGAGAATTGCGACGACACACTGCAATCGTTTATAACATTATATGGAAGCAAGTAGTTTTGTGCATAAATGACTAACCCTACAGAGTGCATGATTATTTTGCCAAACTGTTATATGAAGATTTTTCCATCTGCTTGGTCGTGTGCATATAGTTATTGTATGTTACTAGCTCATATCAAGCCCGCATGGGTGTTACAAAGAGTTATTAGTTACGAGAACCCTATTGGGGAGGCATCAATATAGACATGCCTTGTTAACGAAGATTTCTACAACCTGGCTCGTACATACAAATATGATTACAACTTTAATCGACTTATTCGGCAATTAACAAACATCCTTTGGTCGTTTCTCACGTGGGTGGTAGTCTTCTTGACATTTGTGTATGAAGTTCGATGGCAATCGGATATGAATGCAGTGCTTACGGGTTATTTCGAATGGTACGAATATTACAGTTAGAGACAATGTTCCCACAGCAATACTGCAGCTTACATACAATGCCATGTAATTCATGAGTGTATGATTGTCTTAGTGGAGTCGTTGGGTGCAACTTGCATCCGCAATCGGTGCGATCGTCTGCATTACTTATATAATGACCATACATTTTGAAGTTCAATGCAGGATGATACACGTTAGTGTTGTTGTGAGTTGGCAAAGCATGTGATGTTCATTATAATCCAATGGCGTTTCACATTTGTCAACACTTGCAACCGGAATGCTTTGGTTTTATCGGTTCCTAGTTACGGTCAAAATAATATATTCAAACGAGTACGCTCACTACACTTTGCCATTCAGCACCAATCGTACTCACTAGACGCGGGATTATTCCTTATTTACGCTCCTTTTATGTATACTCATTTAGAAAATGCCACTGCTATTTCTGCCTATATGTAGCCACGAAACGTGCTTTGTATACCGAATACACGTATCATGTTGCTGATATAACCGAATGCACCAGCAGAGAACTGTATTAATTATGATTCCGCACGTAGGATGAAAATTACAAAGGTAACTGCAGGACGTGTATGGTTTTGTTTGCTAGTTATATACGCAGCGTAGATTCGGATAACAAATGAACATTTCGTTATATTTGAGGTTCATTCGCTGAATATAGCGATTTATTAAATGAGGTTCATAATTAATCATTTCGTAACACCAGCCATAGCTAGTGACATTTATGGTTGTTGTTCTACAGTGCCAGATACCTGCTAGAGAGTAAATGCAAAATATCGTGAATACATTGCTGAAAAACATAGAGAGATAGGTATTTAAACATCAATATAACTGATTTCTGTCGTTGTTAACCCAAATAACTTCAAATTGAATTAATCTCGGATGTCGACCATGCAGCTCAAATATTTGAACAAGACGACGTGCCTCACCAGTAGAATGTGTTGAGCATTGAAATTAAAGTATTGGCACGCATCATTAAAGCCGTTCCGCCATAGACATAAACCTAAACTAGCGGGGAAATAGCGCACACAAATGTTTTAAGAAGCTATGATACATGGTTTGTACGCAATGGACCGTTTAATAAGCCATTGTATACAAACATGTGATAAAAGTTCTCACACCAGTCGCCTGCATATGACGACTCACTAGTAAATATTAGTAAACACCATCTTATTTATATGATCGAGCATCCGACAAGTTGATCATACTAATTATTTTGGAAACTCGTTGTTTAACATCAGTATCATAGGCGCTTAGCCACGCAGTATATCGAATATCGTAACTGACAGCCCGCTACTGGCAACAAGGGGCAATTGGAGTGACAAAACATCCCACAGAACTTTAAACTGTACTATATTCCTCGATTGGCATCCAAAAGCCTGGTACTAAGATAGGGAATGTTTTAAAAGGGGACTATTTAGACTAACCTAATTATTTGAAGAGACTTTGATTTACAATGCGTTGAGCAAAGCTGCTATAAATGTTCTGACCAAACAATGAGCTCTGACCGAGTGGTATTATCAAATAACTATGTATTGAATATTTGACTCCCTACAAAGTGTTATTATGTAGTGCTCAGATATATCATGGCAATTTTTAATTTTTATTTCTTAATGTTAAAAGAGCTCACTATGAGTATCTACATCCTTAAGAAGGCGGAATCGCAAAAGGTGTCACATGATTCTCAGGGAACATGTGTGCTGGCAGTATGTTATTAGCTATATCTCCGCTGTCGGTGTTCAAATTTGCTTATTCCCAATAATCCAAACATCTAATGATACTCGTTTTCAGTCATCTACTAAGATGACAAAAGCTGGTTTGGTCAAAGGGCCGAGATAAACACCCAAACATTGGCGATAATGCACATTGATAACGAATAGCTGTTTAGAATGTGCGTCACTGTAATGAGCCAGAGAATGATTTGCTGGCTTTCTATATTGCCTAGGTTATGTCACTCACGCACAACACGTATAGCCCCTGAACATTAATGCACTATCGCTTGTGAAATGTCCACATATGCAGTTGCCCTGTAATGTGTTTGGATTTCTCGCAGACACATTTAAAATCCAAACGCCATGGATTCAACATTCCGCGCACGGATTCAACAAAGACTTTTCAAAGCCTGCGGCTGCAAACATGGTCTGTGCAAACACATATAAATAACACTCAGACAGAGAATGAGAATTAGAAAACTGCTCCGGCAGAACCTGCCGAAAAATGTAAAAAAGCATGCGCACAAAACAAACCACGGTTCATGAAGTTGTTTCCCTTAAAAAAGATGAGTTGTTGTTCTTTAGTGCATTGTTGTTAGTTAGCATGCACATAAACCCGCTACACTATCGCTTCAATGAGAGATCATCTATCTGTTTGAGAACATTGGATACAATTTCCATTAATGCAGGGGCATCAACTGATAGTGCTCTTTAAACTTGAACGGTGTTATTGCTGATAAAAACCCTGACATCATCTCACACGACCGTCCTCTTCTTTGTTTGAAACGCGCGAGGGCACTCGTATTAAGCACATCATTGGTCGTTAATCCTTGGGCATACATGGGTTGTTGGCGTTATTGGTATAATACCTAATCGCACTCGTGCAGTTGCCTCGTAGCAATTGTAGTCGGTGATCCTTAATCGATAGGCTAATAGGGTGAAGATCATGTTCAAATGCATGGTATTATAACAGTTAGTATGACTGTTACATCATTGCCAAATTGCTTCCATTGCAATAATCTGTCGTGGTAACACAACAGCAGCTTTTACACCGAACATAGTGAGGCTAAAAAGTGCAACACAACTTAATATAGAATTCACAGCTCTATTAATGACATATCACGGTGCTTACATTGTAGATGAAGCAACATACTTAAATAGCTATAATGTTTGACTGCACCATGCATGTTCTGCTTAGCCATTGCACATTATGTTAATGAACCCATGATTTTAGTAACCAGAGAGGGATCGAATGACGTTCTGCCTTTGCATAGGAATGGGTAGAGTCTTTTATGTTCTTCTGAGTACCTTAAACTATAATAAATTTCGCTTGGTTCGTGGGAGAACAGGATTTATAACAATGGAAGTAGACTATGCGGATTTCCAAACCGCATTGAGCCCACCATAAAGGCCACTGTGGTACCATTAAACCTCCTTATCCATGGTGTAACTGTTTCAATCCAAGTGAAAGCAGCCTGTCGAATCCATGCAAAGGAGCTCACAATGAATATTGACATTGTTAAAATGGATCACGGAATAGCATTTGCCAGCGAAAATCGATGCATATGCCCTTTGTCAAAACTGGTGCTAATCACATGAGCTGTAGAAATAGTTGAGGATGCATATTTCATGCTGCTTCTGCCTACTGTTGAGATATTCGTGTTATTACCGCCGCCGCCGCCGCGATTATATCGTCTGTAACCCCTCTCTGCTCCGGGCACATGCTTTCATATAATTAGCAACAAACAACGACAAACATCACAAAACCCATAACAACTATAGATGTTATACAATGCATAGCGAAATATGAGAAGCGTCGCAAACACTTGTTCTTGTGTGAGGCGCTATGTTTTTAGTTATCTCCTGCTTGATTAATCTCAATAATCCCAACATCTAATGATACTGGTATTCAATCACCAAATGGGATGACAAATAGCTAGCTTGCTCAAAGCATATTGAGACTTGCACTTGGTCGCAACTTATCGTAACATCCATGCACGGTGATAAAATCAATCGATGATGATATCGGATTTTATATGATCCACGCTGAAAGGGGAAGGGTATATAATCACGCATAATACCGCGAAGCGTAGCTTACACATATACTGCTTAACACAATATCACATTATATCTCGTTAATATTGCATAGCTCTTTACAATGTTTGTCACTGTAATGAGCAAAACCGTAGTGATTCACATAATTCCATGTACTTGACAGATAATGTCATGCGAACACCATACGCATGGCCCTTCGATATCAATATGATATTGCTTATGAACTATCCATGCGTGAGGGTAAAGTGTCTTCTCATGTGTTTGGAGTACTTGCAAATACGATCATGCTTGATTTATTGGCCAAATATGATGATATTTACCTCATCATGTTAATTTTTAACATAGTATCTTGCAAAAAGCATACTCACTAAATCGCGACCTTAAGCTATGCAATCATTTATACCACCCCGCCAGTTCAAAGCCACTATCAGCATACAATGTCGTTCCACGCACATATACATAACTCGCGGATAGCAAGGATCCATGCCGGGAAGTTTATTAGATATATGCGGTCAACATTAACCGCAGCTCATATAATTGGAACGCTCTTGACGTTGTTTTGAGAAGAAGCAAAATTAGAGATTATTTAAGGGAATTGTTGTGTATCTGTGTTGCATATAAGTGACGCTACAATATCGCTGTAATTGGAGCGTATCTGTCTGTTAGAGAAAAGTTTTTTGCATTTCATTATTGCAGGCCAATGGTTTGGGAAAGCTATTTTTGACTTTAACAGTGTTACATCTGATGAAAAACACTAACACATCCCCACACGAACGTATATGTTCTGAAGCGCATTAAGGAATTCGGTATTACGTCGTGATGGTTATTAATCCTCACGTCGTTATTCATTGGCGTTGTTGTTGCAATTGAAGATTGCAGTTGTGCAGTCGCCTCGTAGTATTCGTTGTCGGTGCTCCTAATCTTATCGAAATGCAAGTGCAGGGTATTAAGATAATGTTCATGAATTGCAGGTTTACGCTGATAGTTCCCTCTGTCATTTATTGAAAGTATGTGGTGTTAAAGATGAGCATATCTGGTGGTAAGATTAGCTACATTGATATTCCAATAATGTACTTCTAAAATCCCGACACAGGGGGTCATTTAATATCCAAGAAGTAAGAGTGTATTGCACCTATGTGAGTCTTGGTGTTTGTACGTGCACGAGTATGCACTTTTCTACTTCCATGCTTTCTGAGTAAAATGTCAACCATAACAATTAAGAATCATTCAGTTTTATAATCTTTCTTTGATTGACGGCGGATATTGGTGCGAGCATCATAATACCCGCGTAAGTGTAAACAGTCGAAAAACTGCTGTCAACAGAAAACATAGTGAGGCAAAACAATTTAAATCAAAGTGCTGTTTTTGTACATCACAGTGCTTGTACGGGGAATAAGGCAAACCCAGTTGAAGTCATTTTAAATTTTGAGCATATTACGCACATTATTGTGTTAATATTCCTGCTTACATATTTTGCAAGCGTCTGACAAAGATTAGGCCTGTCAGAAAATCTACTGTAATTTGGTGTCTCGAGTCTGTCGCATTTATTCTTGGATTGTGATATCTTTCTTTCTAGATATTCTATTGTTCACTTCAATCAAAATTATGATGCATAAACGAATACATATACAGGTTAAAAACAAATTAGATGGCATAATATAGTCATTAAGTTATAAGTGCAAGATTGATAACCTTTTAGAAATGCAAATTAATCGTATTCGTTTAGTTAAACGTCCATCTAGTCGCCAGCCTTGCTGTCATTTATTAGCCAGCCAAATGTGTCTTTGTTGGCTGAAATTTAAGACCACATCTCTGCACCTTGATTATAGCTATGGGATAACTGCCAATCAATCTACAGATGAAATAGCGTTCTTGCAATGCATGACTTCCTGCTGTTAATGGGCTTCTGAACATGCTATGGTGTCTGCTGCTGTAGTAATCCTGTTGGTTTATTCACCTTAACACGAGCACTAGATCATATGTAGTCACGACGCTGTCTGACGCGTTTATCATTTCTCTGGATGTTTTATCAAGAATGTGTGATATTATACCGACAACGTGTTTTCACTAAAAAGTTCCAACTTTAATTATATCGCGTCGCCCTGAAAAACAATGACCGCCTCGAGGGATATACCTACCATAACCTATGCGGCGGCTCATCACAGCCTGCAGAATAGTTTTGATGATCCTTTTAGTTGAAATAAATGCCAGACTATTGGTGAGAATATTACTTAATTTATCAAAATGATTGAAGAAGTAGTTTCTCCAATTATTTAATGGATGCACTACCAAATATACATATTTCTGGGAATGGCTCTTTCAAATACTTAACTAAGCTGTGCGGCAATCGATAATTGAAACTACGCTATAAAATGGATTCCCTTCCGCTCAAAGTAGTATATGACTGTCGCTTTTTAATCTCACGTATTGGGTTAACGTTCGAATGTGCATTTTCGTTGCAAAGTCTCGTATCAAAACAGTGACCAGCGCACATCCAGTTATGAGGTGTTTTTGATTTATTCCCGCTTGATAGATACTTGGATGAACAAATTACTCCGCTGTACTTCTTGCTATTATACATGGATGGCAGGCAAATCCTTAGCCATTGCAACATCTTGAATGAACAATGATTGCCAATTAGTCGCTAAGGCATAGACTCCTCTCGCATAGACTCCACTACGATAACCTTTCGACTATGTGGTAGATTACCGCCTGAATAATACTTTGACGCGCTTATGAGTGGATATTGCAAACGACAAGACGAAAGTAATGGCATGTAGTTGCACTTCAGGAACGAGGCTGTTGACGGTATGATAGCAAGTCATGCCACTCGTTGAAATATGACACACGTATGTTCAGCAAACCCTATATCAGTGTGATCTGTATTTGACGTCCCATCAAGTACCTCACTATACTTTAAAATTAAGCCATAAACCCAAAACGCTTATATTCATTCTGAACGCTTATCGCCACCTTATCGCAATAGTAGGCATCAAACGAAGTCCAACACAAATGATTGAGATACATTTGATTCACTTTGGTTCTTTACTGAAAGGAGCAGTTACCGTCTCTTTGCAACTATGACCATCTCGTGAATTGATACCTTCTCTTTTTTCACTGGGGGACTGCTACACTTGCAACGTCAGCTGGAGCTGTTCTACCGGGTGTTATAGGGGTATGTAATGGCATAAATATTTTCAATGCACTGCGTATCGGTAATAATATTCATCGTGAAAGCTTATGATCGAGGTGCTGGCATACAATGTGATTGATAATAAGTGTGGGCATGTGAAATATGATAGTTAACGATGCGGATTTAAGTGCAACATAGCTCAGAAAATGTTATTGTCTGTGTCATACGCCATTGACGAAAAAAATGTTCAAGTATGCATTTACACCGATGTGTACTAATCACCGCGACATGATATTTCTGAGGAACGGACCAGGGCATGACAGCTTAAGAGTACGAGAAAATCCTCTGTGCGCTGAAGACCAAACCTACGCTGGTATTATTAGAAGGATCAATACAAAGATAATTACATGATATTACATTAATCTACCGATATCTTCGTCGGGTACTCGAAATCACTGGTTACGTGAGCCAACTAGCAAATTAAACGGGGTGTTAAACATTTAGTATTTATAAACCATTGCGTTCACAAATACACTGTGCGGTTGCAATATATCTAGTCCGGGTGCATCCGGCTCCGAGCATGCAGGTATTTCTGCAGTACACTCATAAAAACTTCCATGTAATTTTGCATTCGAGGCGAAAGTAAGGGCATTCAGGGGATTTGATATCGTCACTTGGTTGACGGTATTTAGTAAGTCCCCACTAATTGAAATCGATACACGTTTTTTCAGCAAAATCCAAAGCATAGATGTGATCTGTCGTTGACTCCCATGAATTGCAAACTATCATGCTTACAAATAAACTATTAAACCACGGGCAGTCATTTGATGAAACCCTTCCTCAGTTCAGTAAACAATATTATGCAGGAATAAAGACAAGACAGAAGACTGTAGTTCACATACATTAAGTAAATGTACTTTTTAATGTTTTACAGTTATGGTGCTCTTTAGAAATTAAGTACAGCACATTGATCGTGTGATATTTCTAACTGAAAATAGCAAATGTCCCGCAAATCGATTAGTCTTGTACTTTCTGAACAGCAAATGCTGATGCACTATAGTATTACAATCACTGTGGAACACGAGAATGCTAAGCGCTCTAGAGTTGCATCACAATTCTACATATCCTTATACATGCTTTTATGTAGTTCAAACGTATGTTATGGATGGCAAAACTAACAGCGTTTTAAATCTGATACTTATGTAAGTATGCAATGCGCAGAGGTATCGTGAAGTTTCTCATCTTGTCAGACACTAATGGTAGTCATTACTCTCATGTACAGCACCATGTCAAAACGTCTATTCTTATGACACCTCCTAGCATATAACTCTCCTCTGGTGCATAAAACATACATTGCTATGCCACGGTGCCTACTTGTTGAAGTCGGACAGGTCAGTTGATCGGTGTCTGTGAATTCCAGGTATCACATGGATTGTTAAATTACCAGATGTGCTTTAACACAGGCACCTTAATCACGAGAGTGTGAGGCGCTCCGTTAATGCAAGAGCAGATGGCTACACGGCATGCACCTTGATTCAATAAATACACGAGACACAGTGAAGCATTTGGCCGAATATATGATTAACCCTCAAAAAAACGAGGAATCAACTTTTTCGAACTTAGATTTAGGCTAAAAACATGCTACAATCATTGCAATCGGTCTTCTATAATCATAAAATGTATCGGACGCCACGATGACCACCTCACTAGTATCAGGACAGCCATTAATTCATAAATGTGTGCATATGATACATAAAACCATGCGTCTTTGCAGTCATATATCTTCTGAAACTGAATTAGATAGGCAAATGTTCCTATCTATCGCATTCGTCGGAAACCTGCCTTACGGAAACCTCAATAACCCTTACTGTTACTTGTGAATATGACCATTCAAATGATGCGTCATTTAAAATGAACGCACGAAAGCTGATGACCATGTGTAACTCCCAAAATACGTTCTGATGTAATGAGGGCTAGCTTTTCATTTTGCAAATATGAATGAAATTGCGTTATCTTCTCATTTGTATTTAAGTTTTAATGTAGTAGTCAACTGATGATCTCAACTCGATCACTTCATGTAAGCGAGCTGCTAATATTGATTGTCGCATTGCAATAATTTGTTATTGTTGTCAAGATCTCATCACTAGTCCAAAGGCTTGTTCGGTTTTCGAATTACGCAGTTGTATTGGTTCATTACCCAGGTCATTTTACGTGTCGTTACTAGCTATCAGATCACCAAATCGTTTAATGACCCATTCCCAGGCAATTTCGGTCGATCTCTGGTAGACAGAAGGAGCCATCGTAAACATCGTGCCGTGGTAGTGCTAAACAATTGAGAATAACTCGCTCATATATAATACACAATCTAAAACATATGGATGTACGTAATTATATTCGATTCCTTCGTCGTAAAAGTTATCAACATTGTCGACTGCCATGGGTGATTTCGCACGCGGCACTAATAAACATAATAAGTGCAAAACATAACTCACCAGATATTCCAAACACATGCTTGATTTAAAATTAAAATACTGACTGAGTGGTGAATTGGAATGTACTGACATTTATACTGTTTGAGGCCTTGGACGCTTGTGTTGGCAAAGTGGCAAAGTTGCCAGCTGAAACTTAAATTCCGGATGTAATGCACGAAAGACAAATAGAGAAGTCAATACATCAGATTAATTCACGACCTGAGAGGTAGAATGCGCGTTATATCGTATTACCAAAAAACACAAAACAACAAACTGATTATGTAGCTGAAGGTTGCTGGCATAACATAACAACATAGGTGGTGCTATCAAACAAGCAGTCCTTTCAAACATAAAACTGATTTCTATTATAAAATAGTCACATGGAAACTGACGACAATAAGCTATGAATCTAGTGAGCAGGACATGATGCGAAATTGAATATTGCTCTAAAGAGTTTTCATAAAACCTCAGATGAAATATGAAATATTCATGGAAACCAATAGAGAAATCATTCCTTACAAGATAACGTCTTTATTTATGGTTCCGCTGTTCCATTGCGGTGTATCAAATAGATTGCATGTGCTCGGACTATTGTCATTCACCATTTTTGTCTGGTTTCAATGGTAATATATCAAATGTCAACGTACGTACATTGCGCTCTTACAACATTGTTTCTATATATTAACTTCTCGTTAATAATTGTAGCAGACAGATAGGGGAGCATCCACAACTTCTTTCCCTGTGAATTGATCTTGACAAACATTAAATGATTAGTTAAATATGAAACACCAGTTATTGCAGTCGTTTGTATGTTGTTTAAGATAAATTTCCAAAAAAAAAGAAATAACACTTTCCTCAAAAATTTCAATCCATCGCTCACTCCAAGCCAGAGTAAAATAATGCTGATATAATATCGATTAATTTACCAAACCCAATGGTACGATGCCAAATAAACAGTCGCGATACCTTAACATCGCAATTTTGAGATTGGATAGCACAATACAACATGCACGGAAGGTATCTGCCTACTTTTAATTCACGCTCTTAATATGTACTGGTCAACAAGTATATTTGTCAGCGTCGAAACGAGATGGTTGGCCTAATCGCTTGGCATCATTAGTTTTACATAATAAGCTAAATGCTGCCTCGGGGTTCCGGAATGTGACAATATACATTTGAATATGGAATATGTATTATACGAATCCAGCATACTACATGATAAATGTTTGTGGATATTTAACAATACGCGAAAAGTTAACTTTTGATAGTTTAATTGCAACATTTAGATTATTATTCATTTTTCCGAAACCAATGCTTTGTACTCTATTGTTTAGTCCGTTGAGCAATAGTGCGCAGTTTATGCTATAATCGTTGGTAAAACAAAATGTGTGACAAAGCTGTTTTACCTGTTCGAATATCTTTGATTTCTGATAATTACCCCTTCCCTCCGGTTGCACACGCACACATGTGTACTAGCAAGGTACGTATGGTTACAGATCTTTGTTGGTGGTTTAGATCAGGTGATAACTTGTGGGATGGCTGTGTTCGACAGAATCCGGATATGTGCATATCGTAGGCACAGCGCCAAACATGGCAAACAAGCCATAAAACATTTACGATGAAAGCAATGAGCAATAAATTTGCTGACCAGATTAATCATGTTGGTCAGCTAAATATCATTTCTACATACTCAGTTTACAAAACCAATACGTATTTACTAACTCATGACCTCACATGTAAATATCGTGCCACGACAATTTCTCGTGTGTCATTCGCCATGGCTTTACTGCTCTCCCTCATAATTATTTATATTATTTCAATATGTACATCATTACCACGATGGCGAAGTTTTCTTGTTGATTTGTAGTTAGTGTTATTGAAACATTTCGCAGAATTTGTTTCAAATAAGCTAGCTTTATAATAACAGAAATATATCATTCATAATAAATGTGTTTTTGCGCTAGGGGCTGGTAAATTCTCAGTGCTGAAAACTACAATACTATAACATTTGAGACACATCACCGCACGAGTGTAAATGAACGATGCACTCGGTGAATATGGCAAAGCTTTTTGTCTCTTATATCTAGCTCAGCACAAGCGGTACGCATGTTCTGCTGATTGTCATGCATGTACAGGTGGCTTCAGCGGATTTTATGGCAACGGAGAGTAAATTGGATGTAGCGTTGGAAAAGCATATAATATGGAGAGCATGAAATTGACATATAACAGGTCTCCATAACCTGCTGCTGTACTGTATTTCGTTTTGTATTTCGTGACAAGACCACTAAAGGGGCACAATTGCATAGTAATTGGAGGAATTCAACTTGCGCCCTAATTCATCTGCAATAATTGCGCTCCGAGATTTCTTGCCTATTCTGTGGCTATTTAGCGCCCAGAAAATCGATTGTTTGGTAACTGATTATGTGGTTTGCGGCTTACGGGGGATAAACCTCTCGGCAGTTGAACAGTAATTATCTTTATTCTTTAAAACGACATTGAATTGACCTGGATAGGGTGGAGCTAAAGGCAGGCGGTCTGATTGAACCGCCAAGACATTGTGAGCGCTCCCGCTACAGCTTTGTTGTTACGTTTACCTGGATGAGGATGCAGGTGACAGCATGCAGCCTGTTGGAACTACTACTGGTTCACTAATAAGTCGCTTAGCACCTATTTACGTTTAGATTGCATAGACTCAAGGGATGATGCATTGAGAATCGGCTCTTCGCGTCTTATTGATACTACTTCCATATAGCGAAATGGTAGCAGCATTATGAGCCACTTGCAGGGAAGTTTTGGAACATTTATGACCTTGTCGCTAAGTATATCCTCGCCCTATAGTACAGTATAGATCCGGGAAAGTTCTGTTAGCGATGTGTAACGTGTAGGAGATATTCGAGTTTTTACCGTGGTAAGTTTTGAATTTGCTTCAGCCCTGTATCCATTGGAGGGGAAAAGAAAAATGCTCCCCATTAAGTACTAACATATGTCCAATTATAAAACTCGCATATCAATCATAACGGTGCAGGAACAAACTGCACAGTTTTATTCTCTTATTGTATTGTCAGACTTCACTAACGAAACTCATCTCGGTTAATGTCTTGAGACAAGATACTGGAGAACAGTGACCTTTCAAGTTTTATCACCGTGCGATAGGCACTTTAATCCGCAAGAGAATGTAATATTGCTTTCATGAAGAATCCTTTTACTCTCGATCTATCTCTTACTCCCTACCATTTATCGGATGTGGCTAATATGAAATTAATATTCCTCGTACAGTAGAACAATGCCCAATATTCACTGGCATCGTAGATTGCTTTTATGGATTGCGCAATGCACAATGTAGGGCAGTAAATTGTTTTCTTATGGTGGACCTAATTGCTTGGCGGTATCGTTTCAACATGATTAGCATCGATTTGCTTAAGCTAATCCGTGAAAAAGCTATTCATAGGGATTTGGGAAATAGTTCGAACGATTAAATTTTCACCACGTTCATTTTTTTGTAGCATTGAGACATTACGTGAACTATTGATAACTAATTTTTGCCTCCTGTTTTCGGTTTAGTCAACTTGTTAGAGGTAAATATACTTTGATTCTGATCAACAGCGGAAGAGGTCATGCAGTTCAAGTTTTTTACACTGAGTGTGTTGTGTTATGCCGAATTTTGGGTGCAGTTGACTACCCCTAATATCTCCCTTGCCCACCGCACGTGTTTTGCAGTTGCATCTCGTGAAGAGGCAAGTTGCAGATAGGTTTGTTTTTCACCTAATAAATGGCATCATCGACATATTTGACGTTGTGACACGACGACAAGTGTTTGTATTTTTAAGATATAACAAGACTGAAAGCAAACTGTGTTGTGAAACTCATATGCCTACTTGCGCTGCGAAACATTTTCAGAAATTTATAACTTACAATATGTGTAGTTGCACATAGTTTTTTATTGCTAGGGTGTTTTTCCATGCATCTGACAATATACCCACCCTTCTCCCCATCATATAGTGATGAGCACAGCGCAAAATTACGCTTTTATGAGTAAAGTAACGACTGAAATAGAAGAGCATGTTAATCAAATTGGTCTGCTTAATCTTGTCTTACATCATTTCAATACATTGCCATTACCTCCAAATGTCTTTGGGGAAAACGACTTGTACAAAGTTAATATGGTTGAGCTGCTTGTGTCATATATCTGGCTTAGTACAAGCAGAACGTATGCTTTGCTAATTGCAATTCACGAACAGGTGGTTTTTGCGAAATTAATGGTGGTTGAAAATAAATTGGATGCAGCGTTGATTTGCATTATAAAATGGACAGCCTCGTATTGAGATACAACCGTTCTCTATTACCGAATAATCACACAATGCTATTGAAGTATAAACAGATGATATACTGCGACACTAGTTTATGAAATTCGCTCTTTAGGCTGAAATGTACTCGACAGGTAGTTGAAAAGGGGGAACGGACAACCACAATGCATATGGAATGGACATATCTGAACATTGGTACATTCTTAGTATTCTGTTTTTACAAAATATTTGCAAACTTTGCGGGGCCAAGTAATACAAAATAGTAGCATACTTTGGCATTGCAACCGTTTGGATATTTCTCTTGTTCACATTGACTCAACCAAAGCGGGGACAAGCATAATTTGATTGCTGCTCTGTAGTAGCTTACATTAATTGCTCCCCGAAACCTCCGAGCGAAAAACCGTCAAATAACTTTCAAATAACTTACCGAGTGGATACCACCAGGTAATCAAGCTAACGAAATTATATTTCATGATTCTGTTGGTAAACAGTGATTAATAAAATTGTTGCCCCTGGAACATTCTGTAAAACTGCATTGTGGATACATAGCAGTGACAAGGGGCATATTAAGACCGTGAATATCAATCTACGGCTCTGTTCCAATAAAAACGCTTTGCATGACAGTAGGGCTGTATTGGTTGCCAAAAACGTCGTGGTATGCATACAACCGTCACGTCAATTGGTGAGGACCTTTAGACAATCATTAGCCATCTACATTCATCTGTCACGCAGAACTTGCCTTTAGGAGGCGACCAGGTGAGGTTATGACTAGAGCAGTATCGTTCTAAACTTAGTTTTATATTATATGGTAAAGATGTCAGTCAGTCAGACTCAAAATGTTAATTATAACGATGACAGTTGGATGCAAGTAGCACAAAATGTCAAGTATATCGTGTGTGCTGCGTCATATGATAATTCATATTTCCGACCACTTCCTGTTTTTATCTGAGAAAACAATTTCAAATAATGTATTCGACAGGAAGTGCTTCGTAGATATTGTGATACAGCTTCTATACAACCTTTATGTTTGCACCCATAGCCTCACGTATGTGCAACTGCGTCAACGATCATAACCAACCTGTTTAATTGGGGATAAAACTATATTTTGGGCTTAATTAAGACGTAGACCAAACGGCATCAACACAGCTTGGAACACCAATATTACAGATTGATCAATTCGATTTAGACCAATAGACAATAAACATTATACGAAGATCAATTTATAGCATTTAAATGCGCGATATCATTCGAAAAAATGAACAAATAGGGAAACATTGCAGTGCTTAATTACATCATCGAACGCATTTGGAAGCATCATTTTTATGACCATTATGACAGCGTTTGTGTGTTCTATACCCGTATTCAATTGAGAGTGACGGCAGACCATACTTTTGCAGAGTTTGTGCACAGGATATGATAAGTATTGCGTCATTACTTATTCGTATTCTTAATGACACAGATCAAGGTGAGACGACAGAATGGATTACATATACGTTATTTATTTGCATGCTTTGGTACTATAAAGAGAAACACATCATGACGCTAACCCTTGTGTTTGCTAATAAATTCGAATTCATGGATCCTTAATTCAGAACCCCCTTACTAATCAGCTATCTCATTTGTTTATCCTAATAGATATTATGGACCCTTCATCGACGGCTTTGACAAAATAACGACCCGAATCATTTTCCAATTTTATAGCTGAAGTATGTGCATTACATGGAAGATATGGGCGTTAAACAACGTTCTCAAAATATGCGTGCAAGTCTTTTAGTCTGATTGTTGCTATGTTTCAACGATAGCTCCGCTGTGCATCATGCTACTTAACTATATTTGCAATCCCAAAAAAAGAAAAAGGTTAGGCCAAAAAGATAAGGCCAGGGGGCACTTCGCAAAATGAGGCGTGATACAATACAGTGAGTAGTTATTGCATAGTAACATTGCCTATTTCGGGGGAAATCACTTCGCATTTGAATTAAGAGGCGTTCTGTGCACATACAGTGAGGTAAGCCCATAAATGAAGATTTAACATTGCCTTAGACCACATATCTGCCTGATTATCAGCTCAATGATCTTTCCCCTTAGATATTAGAAGGAGCAACCATTTGTTGACATTAATATTGGTATCACCGTGCTTTGTTACATCTTTATAGAATACGAAATAGGTGATGTTTTGTACTTGAAAAACTTAAATGGCCCGCAGTCTACGTATAAGCTTGTTCAAAGCCCCAAGTATGCCTACTCCACTTGAGACCTGCACGTTGTCTACCAGGTGCATGTACACTCAATGCAGCTGTTATGGAAGCCCATCATCATTTAGCTTACGAGTCGAGTGTGTGCCTGTTGTTATTCGAGCAATACGTCAGGTAACAATTTCTTATCAAAACACCAATCTGTGTCTGGTTTTGTTCAAACAATGGCTATCATAAAACATGTATGGTTATGGTATTGCAGCTTGTAGTATTTGATTATTAAATGTCATGCCCAATGAGGATGGGAAACATCACTTTATATTATTCCATCCATAGAAAAATACATCACTTCAGGTTTCAATTACTTTTCATTCTCACTACTATGTATGGAAATATGAGGTAGTGGAAGTGCGAGGAGCGATTTATGCAGATGCAGGTTTATTGACACTTATCGTTAACTTACTGTTACAACTAAATCATTGATTGCGTCACTCACGAAGCTGTTCACTGATGTATGAGCAGCGTGTTACTGTTCTCCCTTTAAGCGTAAAATGAGCTGGCAAGTAATGTCGCCATCGCATCAGTTTTCTTGGCAGCATGCAGAAAATAATGAGAGTATTGCAAGTCACTTATTTTGGCTGTAAATGTTGTGTTTATGTACGCATTCCATGACATGAAGTCGGCATTTGCCGGTCTGTGTGACGTAAATGTACACAAAACTCCGAGCTATGGTATACGGTATATGACATAATATGATGATTTAATCATTCATACACATCCACATCGACTTCTGTAACAAGTTATAGAAGTCCAAGCAACCGTCCACATAAGATTTACTAATGTGCAGTATTCTATATAACCCCGAACACCAGGGCCAACATCCTCCAATCAATTAAGTCACATATTCTCCTCACAAATTACATCATTATACTGTCTATACGCACGCATCATAGTCTGTATCACTTTGACGTTACCCAGGCTACGTAGATTGCGGTTTTTCATAGCATGAGAGAGCGTGTGACTATAAATCGTGCTTGATGATAATGGAGGAAAGTTCAGTGGAAGCATTCCTTGGCTTTTAAGATACATGCCGCTTAATAATCAACAGGTCCAAATAGTTTTTTGCAATTGAGAGCAATGCAGCTGCAGTTCAATGCTAGTGAATACGTCGGTTAATGAACGCCTACTCAGCGTTTATCTATTCTTTGCTCGGTCTTAAAGTAGGCGTGAACACTTTAAACGATATTTAGCGATGACATAAAAGTTGTCCTTGAGTTACGATTCCTAAACGCAATAACGGTTAGGTTCGTCGTACTTTACTGAAAGCCGGCGAATGCAATGTAATCATGAAGAAAAACATTGCACCATCCGCTTTTTGATAATGCCTCAGGGTTAAACAAGGACTTGTGTATCTCAGGTTTCTCTTTTGGCCTAGGGTTGTCTATGTGTTGGTAACATGTAACAAAGTTCAGCTATTCATAACGTGCCTTTCAGTATCTCTCAGCTTTTAGTCGCTTAAAGCAACTTGGCCTATTGCTCCTTTGTATATGAAAACTGTAGCATCTGTTTGCCTGAGGCTTGTTTACATCGTCGCGTTTTGTTTACAGCATGAATATTGTAATGCATTCTCCTTCCCTCAGATGCTTCAGAAGTTGCCACTGGCGGAGAAAAATAATAAGTCAGGTAGTAGGTAGGAACTAAATGGTATCTGTATACACCTGCAATAATTCCTCGCTGACACGCATTAATACTTGCTCATTTTAGGAGGTACGACACGCAGATTGCAACAATTACGTATTATAGGAGTTAACGATAGCAAAGAACAATAATAAGCTAGCTTGCGTTATTAACATTGCTGACCGAACACGTGATTTGGAAGAAGTGTGTTCCGAATACAATCAGTGTACAAGCTTCGAGAAATGCACATAAATATTGTCAGTATCGACCCAACACAACCATTTCACCAGTTAATGCAAATTCCATTATTAGTGAATGTGGGCACCCGAGAGACAGATATATGCAATAGATTGCTGTCAATGATTTAAGTGATGCCAAAATGGTGCCTTTGATAATTTCGCTATGAAATTACAAGCTGTTGCTCATTTCACCATGCAGCATGTTGTGGTGTGCACCATTCACTAACGGTTTACATTTTACTTGACGGGTATACGATATTTAACACTGCCATTCGTTCCATTCCCTGCTATTACTTTGATTGCCCGTCGCCAACATCTATCATTGTAATGCTTGAGCTCAATTAATACCTGTCCCGTTATCTTAGAATACAAGGCGGTTTACCACGAATGAGTAAAAAGCTATAGGTAATATGATATTCGTGCTTTATTGAAGACGCTAGAGTACGTTTTTAACAAATGTGTATTCTCTTATATAGCCGAATGTTTTGGCTTGCGAATCTGGTTGGAAAGAATATCATCATCGGTTGTGGTTAATATGTATAACTCGTTCATGTGACGGGGAAATAACAAGAAATAAATGTCGGAGGTCATTGTGCCGGTGAGGACAGTCGAAACATACATCTCTTTTACGTTTCTGAAATATTATTGCACATTCATTGATATTTATATGCATCTATATGATTGCTAAAGGTTTAAGCATTCATTTGGAGCATCACGACTTACATCGTGATAACGTATTTTAACTGGTTGTTGACTTATAGGAGCTTTATATCAACAACAGGCAATATATATATTTACCCTGTAATCGATGTTTACATAAATAAGTTGCAACCACTTTGTGTGTAGAGGCCAATTTAGACAGTTGGATTGGAACTATGACAAGGATGTATACTTTGTTGTCCTCTGGTGGCTGGGTCACTTGATGACAGCTAGATCGTGCTCTTTGCCGTCGTTGCAATACTTACTTTGCAGGCATTGGTTTATTTGCAATAAGCCCAGATTAAACATAAATTGCTAGCACTCAATATATCTCGTGGCTTAGCGTATAAATCGTGTTCCATGCTAACGTAAACAAACGCTAGCTTGCGTAAAGTAAATTCGCCATTACATTAGTTGACAGCCATTGATATATATATGCAATCAGCCCAGATTAAATATTAATTGCTAGCACTCATTATATATCGTGACTTGTGCATAATCGTAGTCCAAGCGTTTGGTATAACAAAATTGTGCTTAATTTGCTTGTTTGTAGTGTTCTGACTTTTCACGAAACATCGGTAATACTTGTGTAGTGAATATAGTCGTTCGGCTCAAGCAGATTTAGTTGGTTTGAGTCAATTATATACATATTCATTTTTATGTAATAAAAGTGTGCTTTTGCTCAAGTTAGTTCTAAACACATACAAAACTATATTCATATAAACGAATCTTTAGAATTGGTGGCATCCCACCCTACCTGGTTGCATCAAATGAACCTGCAAACCGTTTGTATTATACCAACGAAGCCTGTAGTTTGAAGCAACATTAACTTGCTTTTCTGCATAATGTGTCCTTCTTCACCTCAGTCAAATACATTATATCATCAATGTATCAAGACGTATCACGCCACCCGGCACTTGTTCCGACAATTCAAAAAGCTCCTGCATATAGCGAGCAACCAACGAGAGACATGAGATTGACCACTACTATAACAATTTACCTGATTAATGCTACGTCAAATATGTAGCCAAAATATATATAGCGTTGAATAAGAAAACATAAAATATATAATTGAAAAAATATGCAAAACATATATATATATATATATATATATATATATATATATATATATATATATATATATATATATATATATATATATATATATATATATATATATATATATATATATAGAATATATATATATATCATCCGTTTCGATGTCTATATAGTATCCATGTAGTTATGTGGTAATTAAAGATATCTACCTTAGCCCGTGCGATTGCTTGGTCGGGACCTGGCAGTACAAAATTACTTCAGCATTTTCATTGCGTATATATCAACCCATGGACTAACCAATGCGTTTGAACATACATCGCACGTAAGAGCCTCACTGGCATCATATATATATATATATATATATATATATATATATATATATAGATATATATATATATATATATATATATATATATATATATATATATATATATATATATATATATATATATATATATATATATATATATATATATATATATATATATATATCTATATATATATATATATATATATATATATATATATATATATATATATATATATATATATATATATATCGAGTATATTATTTTTAAGCTCGCGAGATGCGTTAACCTGGTTGAAATCCCTAGTTTAGTCAACTCACCTCGAGCTTGACTTTACTCTAAACCATGATACGACCAAAATATATGAATATAATTATCCCTTCAATGCGTCACTTTTACCGAGCCGTTATTGCCACAAGGCTCTTAACTAGAAGTTAAGCCAGAGGCTGCCATTATCTCAAAACGGACACTTAAAGCTAGTCTTTGTCAAGCATTCTTAAGAAATGCAATAGAATATATACACAGGGTATTTCGTGGATATCAGCAGCTATAAGACATTCAGGGTTTGATTGAGCTATCGCGTATATACCCCCATTACCACTTTTAGCTAATAAAAATGGCATGCGTTGCATTCCAAACGACTAGTTTGCTAGTAGTTTCTCATAGTATTTGCAGTACAGCAGGTAAATATGAGACTGTATTATATATATATATATGCATATATATATACACACATATATATACATATACATATATACATATATATAAATATATATAAATATATATATATATATATATATATATATATATATATATATATATATATAAATATATATATAATATATATATATATACATTTTTTTATATATATATGCATATATATAACTTGGTATGCGTGCGTGGATGTGTTCGTCCGACTTATATTTGGGAAAATTGTATACCATGGCAGAATTCGCAATGAATCCCAACTGTGTATAAGCTCTTCGATTTATTTTGCATCACCGTCGAAAACATTCCTGTATAAAGATTTTATAAAACCACTTGAATTAAGTCATGCACCTGGACGCCTCACATTAGCTATTTATATTGCTGTTATTTTGATTGTTCATCAATTTCGCCGGAGTATAAGTCATGCATGTTCTTTAACTGTTCTAATGTCGAAACGTACTTCATTTACCGCATTGTCACGACATTCTGGACTATTTAGCTCGCATTCTTAATGCAATCTAGTCAACTTGACTAACTTAACTAGTCATATTGACTGTCCACCAAACGACTAATGTATTAGTCAATTTGACTAATGCAGTTAGTCACATATTGATTAGTCAAAATGACTAATCTACCTAGTCAAGTAAAGAGTAGTCAATATGACTAATCTATTAGTCACTATGACCAATCGCATTAGTCACATTGACTACAGCGTAAGTAGTAATGACTATTGTACTCAGTCAGACTGACTAGAAGATTTAGTCAGTTTGACTATGATGAAGGTCAGTTTGACTATGATTAATTGTCAAACCAGTGAAAAACCAGTGTACAAAAAAGTCAGACAGCATAGTATGCAAAACAAGAAGACTGTATTGTATATAAACACATAAATGCTTGGCCTTGTTTGTACTAGCCCTGGTCCTAAGCCTCATCATCAATGACCAGCATAACCTTCTGACCCTAACCAAACGTCTTTTTGGTCGATATGTGGTAAGGCACATAAACACTTAAATGGCAGCCATCAGTACGCCCATGGCCTCTGTTACATCCACAGCTTCTCCAATAGTTGTTCCATCAATGAATACATGGATTTGGGCATCCGGCAATTCTCACTCATACAGCCGCAGAGGAGGCAGGCTGTTTATGCTGGTGTCTTGCTGCGTTGTGACATTCTAAAACACATAGTAGACTTATGGTTGAACATAAGCACTCATTAGTACTGACACCAACAATTGTACACAGCAAAACATACAAAAATACAGATAGCTATATAATATACTCACCTAATAGTATGGAGGCGATTGTTAGATTTCAAATGAGGCTTTCAAATTTCCCGCAGCAACTGGTTAAAGAACCGCAGAAAAAGTCAAGCTTCCGGTATATCGGTGCATTCATCCACCGCTGCAGCTGACGCGGCGCGCATCTGTGGTTATGTGACCAACCCGTTTGATCCGCGCCTCGCGATCTCCCAACAATTAGAAGAGAAGGCTCTCAGGGTGGTCAGATTGACTATAGATAACTAGTCAAATACCACCGGACCAACCTTGCTAGTCATTGTGAATAAGTTGCTTAGTCGATTTGACCATCGGATTAGTCGTTACAGAGTTTGACTAACTTCGATAGCTGGGTGACCAGGTTAGCTAGTCATTTTGACTAGATTGGGTTAAGAGTGCGTGCAAACACACGTTTGCTTGCATTTTACATATGATGGTCCAAAAAGTGGCGTAGCCAGTTTCAACTATCGAGCAGTTTTGTCACTGCGAGCTTAACAAATCGATGCTACATACTCCATGCAGTTGTTAATCGTATACTGTTTTGATATATACAAACTAAATATTTCTATGCGTTTGCCTCAACATGCCCTTGTTAACCACATCATATTATTTAATGCATGCGTTTATATGACAAGGCAGAGGACAAAAAGTGGATTGTGCATGTGACAGGTTTTACACCAAATGTCATTTGTCCAGATTAATTAGGCTTTATATTTTATACAATTATACGGTTACGATACGACCAAGAATCGTTGATTGAGGGAAATTTTTGTCTGGGCCTAACAAAGTATTGTATAATAGGCACCCTGTAAACGCCAACGCGAATGGGTGTATGGAGTTAGTTGTTTTCTTGAAAGAGCTATCTCTAGGGGTAAGGCATCGCCGTTTCATTTCATCCATTCAAGTTAATTTACTTTAAAAATTATGGAAAACAGTTAGCCTCTAACAGCGTCCGCGCAGTTTACGATCCTCGATCTATCATATCCTCACTGTGGATGGTAGTTTTAGCTTGTCAATAAATGTCTGAAGCGAGGGAACATAAACATTTTTTGCTAGAAGTATGCCCTAGTAACCACTAGCTACACTGAATAGCCAAGACACCATGTATTGCTGCATTTATGCTAATCCATCACATCTATATGCCCCGCAAAATTGACTAATCGCAGTTTAGTGCTCTGCACCAGCTTCGACTTCGTGCTAGAGTCAGCAATATTTCTAAGCTACCCAAAAGCGAATGCAAAGATGAATAACATTGGTTTCCGATAGCTTGCTAAGAGTGATCTACATCTAGATACATCAAGCAACTATAATCATGAGACAACGGTAATAAATGTATCAGGTCGAAGTTAGAATTGATTTTCATGAGTCACAAATTCAGTGCATCGTAAACTTAAATTACAAACATGTTTATCAATGAATGCACACCAAGCTTTTACTGTAGCGCTGTGCATTGAATATCGAAAGAGTGCCTTTAAAACGGCACCCGATCCGAGGCATAAACAAGTTCTCGGTAGTTTACGAAGTAGTGAGCGCATTTGATCACATTTGTATTATATGCAGGAATAAAGTCATCAACATCATTATGATCTATCAGAGACATTCCGAAAATGGTGAAACTTTTCTGGTGTCGAAATGGGGTATTTACACAAAGTTGTTTAATTATGAAACACTATTGCCCGTCGGCTTGCATTCCTCTGCTCTGACTAAAATATACCACAATATACCGGCAAAGACCGGCAAAATCAAGCATGCCGCAAGATCTATGTATTTGTAACTTCTTGCTGAACGTCAGCGATGCACAGATATCATGTGGGTCAAACGGAATAACGATGAATAATCCCAAATATGAACGCATTGGTAGCGCGTCTATAACAATGCCATTTTCCTCGCTGTCTCATTTTGCCTGTGGGCACGACTTCAATATCCTATCAACGTGATTGGACGTTTTCATCTTCCGAGCTAATTGACACAACTGGAAGAGATTGGATTGTTCGCCAGGCTGCAGAGTTTTTTTCGTTGAGGTATTGGACGCATTTATACGCGTGCAAAACGACCAGGCAGTCGTCGCTGTGTAGCGTAAATTGGCAATCAGCCCGGTGCAAGATGTAGATGTAGATCGCTCGAGGTTCTATATATATATTGACAAGTAAACATCGCGCGTGTAGCCTCGTACAGATGTTTTGTAATGATGACCGCCGTGTATATATATATAGATATATATATATATATATATATATATATATATATATATATATAGAGATATATATATATATATATATATATATATATAGATATATATATATATATATATAGGTATATATATATATATATAGATAGAGATATATATCTATTAGATATCTATATATAGATATATCTCTATAAGATATTTATCTATATATATATGTATATAATAAAGGGCTGTGTATATATATATATCTTTGTGTGTAAATCTATATATATATGTGATTCCTATCTATCTATATCTCTCTCTCTATATCTCTCTTATATCTCCCTCTATATAGTCTCTCTCTCTCTATATAGCTATATTATATATCTATCTCTCTCTATATCTCTATATCTATCTCTCATATCTATTATATCTCTATCTCTCTATATAGCTCTATCTCTATATATATCTATATATATTATATATATGTGTACATACATCCTCTATATCGTGTAGCGGTTGGCTGCTTGGCCTTTCGACCCACTGGCGGTTGCTTTGATCCCTAGTTGTGACAACACGACACACCCATGACGATATGCCGCTGGAACAGAACGACAATATACATATTAGAGTGAACCACGGTGAAGGAATAGAGCAGAATAGTTAATTCATAAGTTTGCCTATCGCAGACTTTTAAACGTTTTAACGCCAGTGGATCACTGTGCATCAGGCACTTACGGTGGCAATATAAGCTATTCAGGGGTACTATCATGTAAGCATGGTTTAATTACTGCCGCTGTTAATTACATTGCTTTGTTCCGATAATACCGTGTGATTTGTGTGCGGGCACAAATAACACATTATGATATGAAGAACTCGATATTTCCCATTTATTTGAATCACCAATGCTACGGCCTATTCATACTCCATAACCAAACACTATGCAGTTAAACCATCAGTCCATAATGAGTGTAGTTTTACATCTATATGCTACATGAAGTGAACAGTTCAGCCATTTATATTTTGCCAGCTTAAATAGTTATTTCATAGATACACTGACTTCATTGGTCTTGTGGACTTGTGGACCAAACGTTAACATGAACCCGTCCAAATCATATCTTTGGTCAGCATTACTTAACATTTGTCCAATTATACCAAAGATCCGTAATATGAATGCCAATGGGTCGATTAACACAGGTCAGTAACTTAGGTGGAGGTAATAAGTTGCAGTGTGAATGCTTGAGAAAACTACGTGAGACATCACCACGCTATTCATGTTGTCTGCAATTCTAGTAGACAGCACTAGATCATGCGATGATGTTTGTTTTTTTATATTGCCAGGGCTAGAGACTACTATGGCGTAAGCGGGAGTGGTATTTCTGTGTCAACGTGAGCAAATTATTCTCGGGCGTCTGAACATAGCAAGCTGATAGGCCCAAATTATACTAGGACGTAGTGGAAGATTAAAACGAAAGGCACGGGCATACAATGCTTTTTGGTCATATAACTCGTCACAAAACTCCCCTATCATTATCCATTTACTGTCCAATAGGGCCGTTTATGTTTAACGGTCAGGACGATTCAGTGAAGAGTTGCCCTCTTCATTTTTTATGTCTACGAGGAAGTGAGAAATGAAACTCTACAAAGGCACCGCGATATGCTTAGAAAACACTAATTGCAACGTTGTTACGACTATGCTCACTTAAGCTCAAGAATATAAAGGAAAAAAGCTGACTTATGCATAAGTCAACAATAGCGCCATGGACAATTACAAGTTTAACATTCCACCTGATAAAGGTTCCACTGAAATGTCGCTGCGCATATCTGCTACTCCTGAACACACAACGCTTGTAGATTTAGTTATGTATGATCGCCACATAGCCTATCGCTAAAGTCATCGAATGTTCGGCTCTAACTTGTCATCCTATACAGTTAAATTATTTGCCGGCCGTGTATTGCAACTAAGGATGTTCCGCAACAGCTCAGTGACATTAGGTCGGAATGATTACATGATGTTAAAACTGAAGTGATAGGTCCATGGCTATGTCCACGCTACAGCAATGATTATAGTGCCGTTTCTTAGCTAGAGCATTTTAGCGCTTAACGAACGCAAAGAGAAATGACACAGCAGCAGACTAAATATAGACTTCAATATGTCATATAGCGTTTACTTTTCAATATCACTGTGCTAACGTCCCCAAGTTATAGTTTTTTTTACATATATACTAAATATATGCTGCACTGCCGATGCATTGACGTATAATATATAGTATATATATTTACAAATATATGTTATGTAAATATATATGCGTATACTTATATATATATATATATATATATATATATATATATATATATGCGTATATATATATATATATATATATATATATATATATATATATATATATATATATATATATATTTATATATATATATATATATATACATATACTATATATATATATAGATATAGATATGAAGTATAACCTTTCACGAAGCACTGACATATATATTGAGATAGCAAAACCTTTCACGAAGCAATAACATATATTGCAAACGTAAAATAAAGAATATCAGTAACATCGGCAGACTACAACGTGAATGTTTGTGTCAACCAAACGCGGTCATCAACGAGTTTGTAGCACTTCATATAATATGCAGTATAGAAACAATCCGATTTGGTAGGAAACTTTAGGCAGCTTTGAATCTACACATATAATCCATGAAGCCGTTACGCGATGTACGACGGTATTCCTCATAATTTTTTTTATAATATTAACCGGACGTTATACATTTTGCAGACCAACCCATTGCTGTGGTTAAGACGCACGGGACAGAAGAAATCTCATTTACCAGCCCAACAGTAACCCATGAAATCATCGGCTATCTTACAAATATACATTTCGAATATGTCAATGAATCGTCACCGAGATTCGCCATATGGATCAATCAACGTGCTCTAGACACGCTAAAACGCATAATGGGGTCATAGACCATTTGTGTCATTCTAAGCGATGGCGAACATTGCCTATTGGCATATTTACAATTTGCTTGACATATCAATGACTGTCTAGCATAAGTACAACGCCGGCAAAGGTCACGAAGCGACCCAGCCGACATTGAACAGCAAAGTATATACCATGACCATTGTTCGAATCCAACTGTCAATATTGGCCCGATAATCACGAAGTGATTGCAGCTTATTAATGTTAACAACGATTACAGGGCGCACACAATATCGAATATGCCTGTTGTTGTGATCATTCATATTGCATATTAAACATCCTAAAGCTCCAATGTGTTATATAACAGTTGCAAGGCGTTGTCACGTGGCACACCGTAATGCTCTTAACCATTAACAGTCATATTGATATATAAACATATAAATGAATGTTCAATAGGTTTTTGGAAGCAGAATATGCGTCGAGGCAATGGCGTCCTACATTTGTTTCATGCCATTCTCCGCCACATGAGCTAGTTCTGCAAAATAATCATACTAGATGATAATATTGTTTCACCCAGCATTGCTTGCTTAAACGTTTATATGCTTCATCAGAAATAGACAAAAGATGGCAATTATGCGACAAAAATGCCCGATTGTTAAAACTTTGAGATGATTCCAGCGTCCTCGATACAACAAGAATATCGTATTGCCCCCTAGCTTTTACCTCGTGTTCGGTAAACTGCCTTGTATAGCTAAGATAACGGGACAGCTGTTAGTGGAACTCGGACATTACAACGATGGATGTTGGCGACGAACAATCAAGATAATAGCAAGAAATGGAGCGAATGGCAGTTTTATATATTGTATGCCCGTCACGAAAAGCCAACACGGATATTTACTGATGCACACAACTAGAAGCTGCATGGTGAAATGAGCAACGGCTGGTATTTTCAGTTAAACTGATTAAATGCAGCTTTTAACTGCGCACGTTTTTGACGTCATTTAAATTTTGATCGAAGGCTTCTGTATATCCTTCTCTCGTGGGTCCACATTCATTAAAAGTGGCATTTGCTTCAACTGGTGCCTCCCAGTCAGTGAAATGTGAAATTAGCTCCTCTCTCGCCAGATAAGCAGCTCAAGGTTGTGTTTGGGTCGATAATGACGATATTTACGCGCCCTGTCGATGTCATCCACTGGTACACTCTTTTGTGTCCGGATGATGATTCGTCGGCAGATATCAGGAGACAACGATGTGGTTATCAGTGCGCGAGTCACGAGCTCTTCGGTGCGTGATGTGGTGACTTGCTGTCACGATGGAGGTTCCCCGCCATCGGCCACATCTGTATCCGCGTCTTGCTGTTACGCGGAGATCGCGCCATCGGCCACATCTGTATCCGCGTCTTGCTGGCGGAATCGCGGAGAGAGCAATGACGGTAGCAGGTGCTAAATTTGCAGCAAATAGGCTTTCGTTTTTCTTTTGATTCCTCAGGTTCGCAGAAGAGAAGGGAGGGTTTTCCCAGATGAACGCAATAGTAAAATTACTTTTGCCTGCCTTGTCAGATATGAGATAGAAATGTCATCATCCAAATGCAACAACATCGACTTCCGTAACAAGTTATTCAAGGCCATGGAACCGTCCATATAACGGTTACTTCTATGCAGTGTTCGATATTTCCACACAACATCCGAGGCCTACATTCTCATACTATGGGGTCGCATTAATTACGAGCAAATTACATCGCAACACTGTAAATACGCATACATCATAGTTGGTGTTAAACATTGAAGTATCCCATGTTGCTTATTGTATCATGGAGGACGATTAGGTGATAAGACAACGCGGTTGATGGCAATGGAGAAATGTTAACTGGAAGGTTGACAAAAGTGAAGTTCGAGCATTCCTTGGCGTTAATGACACATGTCGCTTGATTATCAACAGTCCTAAAGATTTTCTATTTACAAGTGTTCGGTTTATTTGCGATATGAGACATTGAGTGTGGAAGCTGTGCAGCTGCAGAAATTGAAACCCATTTGCTAATGCATACCAATTAATCATGTCAAGCTGAGAAAACCCGAATACGCCACATGTGAGCAGCGTGGTGCTTTATCATAGCGTCTTTTAAACCCACTTTAATCAGAAGACTTCATAATTACCTTTTCTTTAATAGACGCCTAGCCCTGAGATGTTGGATCAACAGTCCCAGGTGCTTTTGATGATCCCATGGTAGCCTCACCTGATGACGGGCGCGTGTTACACTCCTATTCAAAGTCACCGTACAGCTGGTCGGAGCGGACTCTCTAAGCGTGGCTATAAGCTCTTTTAATGTAAATACCGGGGAGTGTCATAATGATCTGACCCAACCAATAGGCGTCTATAGCTGTAGTAACGTTATGACACTCCCTCTATGATTTGGACGCGAGCGCAGTTGCCGAGTAGAACTCAAGTGGACCTCAATCGAAAAGTTAATCGGCTAGTTGTTTAGGTTATATCGTGTACAAAAATTGGTTGTGTATGGTGAATCGACATGTACACGGGGAGCCCGTGCTCAGGGCATGGTGGTACTGTGGCGACAGAGGGTATTTTGCTCGACAAGAATGCTTACTTGTGACATTTGCAGAACCAATGGTTGTTTAGATAAACACAGCTCGCCGCGTACGTTTACTTGAAATCTTGCAGCCGCATTATAATAGCCACATTGATGATGCGATGGTGAGCGGCGACATCGATGACATTATGATGATTCCTGTTCCTAGAATGTTCTTTTTGTTTTTGAAATAATGTGCCCCTTGTGCTGCCATCAATTAATGGGATATATGCAAATACTTAATTAAAAACTAAAGCATAATGCTGACAAAAAGAAAAGTAACGAAAACGCGCGCACTTCTATTGTGTTAAGTTCACCAAAGGCCTTTCTGAATGGTGTTATTGGCGCGTGGTTGAATGATTTCAGGACCTAATCAATCAGCCCCTGTCATGCAATGTACGTTACTGATGAAAGAGTGAATACTTGCCATTGCGCCGCCATATCATACTGAGAACCAGCAATAAATCACGACGCCATTAATGCAACACAAAGCATTAAGGGTGAATTGCTACCCTTGATTGATCAGGAGAGGAAAATGTGAATAATGCATTTGCCGATGCTTTCCTAGCATTTAGTTGCCTCGCTGCATATCGCGGATAATGTTACATTGCGCATGCATCACGTTAGAACCGACAATCTGTCACTTATCCAATGATCGAGGAGAGCATTAGATTTGCATAGTTGAACAACTGCGCGTCGGTCTGTACCGCCTTAAGCTTGCAAACATTACCCATGTGTACTCTGCAGCTATAGTATATGTGCACGAAAAATGCGTAACCAACGTATTGTAAACAGAAAGTCTGAAACAACACAATTGATGTTTCATCGAACATGCAGTCATACGACATACGATACTCAACGTAAAGATGAATTTCATTTAAGCAACCTAGTGTTTGTTAAATAAGCATAGAATATGATATATACGCAATACCAACAGAGATAATGCATGTAGGATGTAATGATTTATTTGGGCTTTAGTATCACCATTGTTGATTCCATGAAAAAACCCTTTTATAAGCACGTCTTATCAGTATAAAGCGTCCGCTTGCCGAATGATGTTACCCTCCTACATATTATTCACATGTTCGGATGATGCTTCATTCTCCGTTTCATCAGTATTTAACGACGTCATATATTGGTGTCAGGTAATTTGATGATCATAGTACACAGTTTAATTATTTAATGTCGCACCATGTATGACCCACTGTTATTGTATAACAGCCGGTAAGTGGTAGAATATCTTCACGTTAAAGGTGCAAACAATATTATTGCATACCATATTTTTAAATAGTTTTCCTGAAAATCCAGACACATATGGCATGTTATTGGTCTGAATATATTTTACTCAACAAGAAGTTTTATCGAATGCCCTGTAGAATCTTCGCTATCCAAGGTAGTAAATGCTGCAAACTTATCCGAGTGAGAGTTGTCATCGAGCCAAAGCAACTTCACCTAAAGTCTGAAAACCATCATAGCAATTATAAGTTGAATTGCTACACCCTCGAACTGGTTATCTTTATCTTTAATACGTTGCTCCAAATGCAGATCGATGCATTCAGAGCACGAAAGCAATGACAAATGATTCCATGTCAGCGTTAAGCCAACATCCAAAGCACCTGGACTAACAGAATATCCTGCTTTTTCAGAATGGTGGCGACATAAATAGCGTTCATGCCACCTGATCCGTATCTAAATATCAGTTGGCAAGTACAAAAATACTGATATACATGTGGAATGTGAAATACGCCCACGAAGTCACAAATCAAATGTCAGGTGTGTTGCTGATGAATGACAAGAATGTGAATAAATATGAAACAAATATCGCGGTAAATTACATCAATCGTATGTAGAGAGTTGTCTCCGTGGTGAGTTATTTATGGTCTAATTGTTTTGGGTTTGGATTCCCATCAGTTATCCATGATATATGCTTTAACTTATACTTTCCCACCACGACGATATTATAGCGCCGTATCTATAAATCCTGCACAGTTAAATGTGCTCCGATTTGTAGATCTTGTAATACTATTTGGAACCTATGCCATTACGTATTTGTAGACTATGCTTATTTTATATATACTTGTCGCTGTTTGTACCGTTTGCGTAGCTGCAGCCGCGGCCATGTTTGGCCATACGCCTGCAATCGTATTTATAGCAAAGGCAAGACAAACTAGTAGTTTTATTTAGCCTTTCCCTTGAACCACCCAAAAGCGAATTAGAGCCGGACGTTTTTGCTTAAGCCTACTCGATAAACGGTCCTCTATATGTCTGTCTAAGCCATTAACCCAATAGTTTACTGCTTATTACCAACTATTCACCTAATATGTCACATACTCTGAAACAGCAATACATGATTTGATATGGCCTAATTCATTGTAAAGAGAGCGTCAGTGAGAACGTAATGGCCGCCGCTGGACCACTTGTATACATGACAAATTAATCTCTTTTTGTATCATTACAAGGTGCGAGCAAAATACATCTGAAAACAATACGTGTGCTATGTATGCATCATATCTATTCCACATTGCCAGCACAAAAAGCCTCCGTGTCATCCAAGTAATTGTCACTTCACCTAGCACCATTCAATTTCTCTTGCGATTCCGCAAGAAGGTGTCATTTGTGACAGAAATTTAGTTACATTAACCCAGGCATATATGTATAAATATATATATCTATATATATTCATTCAAATATGTAAATCTGCTTACATATAAATGTATACATGTTTATTATTATCTATCTATAATTAATTAATATAAGTTACATATATATATATATATATATTATATATATATATATATATATATATATATATATATATATATATATATATATATATATATATACGGATATATTTTGGACTATATATATTCTAAGTGTTGACTGTTTTTCGAGGTCGTAGTGTGTGCACAACGTATAAATGGTGTTATATCGATGATGCAGGGATGTTTGATGACATTTGCTCTACGTTGTAAGAAGGCGACATAATGTAGTAAATGCTCGATGAAACACGTGCGTATGCGTTATATAATGGATAAAAACTAGATGTTAGATTAACTTGTTTGGATCTACATAGCTGGCTGCTCCGCAAAGTGAACCGTCCCGTTTGATATATTGTGCTGGTTCTCTTGCGATATATGTATGAGGACCAATTTCGCTAATGTGACAATTGGTTCTGCGTTTGCATAATAAAAGTCATGGAATTAATATTTTAATTTGGATTGGCTGTCTGAGTAATCTTGACGTAAAAAATGTTTATGTGCATTGACCTGCTATTTATATTTATTCGAGGTAGAGCTTTTATAAATACATGTGGCGTATGATCTGGGTTTCCAACTTGATTAATCGCAATCGGATTAGAATGATCTTCGCATTATCTGTATGATCGCCGAATTCGTAGTGTTATATCTTAATATCTATGTTCTATCCACATATTTGGATTAATTAAGTGCTATAAGACGCAACACAGGATAAACATGACATGTGGTGCTATTTGCTTTCCATCATCAATTATGCCTAATTTTATATTATTAACATTTACAACGACTCATCTATCTATTTTCCATAATTTAATTATAACAGACCCCCGGGTTCACATGACATCAAGACACAGACATCAGACAATTAATCAACGTAGAACATAACAACAAACCATCGCTCATAGCATGGGCACAATGCTTAAATATCAATGCTCTGGATGATTCATGTGAACGGCAATATTCATTGTTTTCATTGTTTTCATTTATCTAGAATCTTTACTTTGAATACTATCGTACGAGTCATGACTACTCATTTTTCCCTCTGCCCAGCTCCGACCACATCGTTAGATTTGTAGTGATTTTCATTTGACTATTTGATCATGTATCTTTGTACAGCTCTACATGTATATTTGTAAGATAGTAACATTTTACACAGCAACCTTCGGCTAATATTTAGCAGGGTATTTTGGTATACACTGTATAGTGCATTCCACATTCCACATATATATGCCAATCTATATAGCGGTAGTGACACTGATATATATATATATTGGTTTTATAGTTGATATCGACTTATGCATGCGAGCTCACACCTGAAGTAATACTATTGACCTTGTAGTGCATTCAGTTGGGCATTGATATTGACATGGCATTATCGCCAATGATTGAGGTGTATAATATGCGCATATTGCCAAAGAGAGACCAGGGTACAGTAAAATGGACCAATGTTTAATCGTTGCCTCTCTATTAGCATCATGTAATACAGTTTTTGTTGGTTTATTACTGTCGGCCAACCACTTGGTACGTGAGTGAATTTCATACATTGGTGTCGCTGTAAATAATCTGTTAATGCTGCATCACATTATTAGTATTCGTGGATGGCTAATGCGGAGGTAATATGTAAATCTAATCCTCTCCATTTTATATTCCATCACCATAAAATCCGATGAAGCCAGCTGTACATTAATGACAATCAGTAGAACAAGCGTACTGCTTGTGCTGAGCTGAATAGATAAGATAAACAGCTCCACCTTATTCACTTTGCACATCGTCCTTTTGCAACATGTGAATAGATTGTCTCAATAATGTTATTAATGTAGTTCCCTGCACTGTGCATATAACAGGCCCATTCCCAAAAACACCCTAATTATGTATGATATGCCCATGTCATCATTGAAACTAGCCTATTTGTGAAATGTACTGATCAAATCAACAATCAATTAACAATAAAACTTTGTCATCGCGGTAAACGTGTACGAATTGATATAACGCGATAAATTGGGAATGAAAACACATTTACCACAGGTAGATGGAAAGCACCATTGAAACCTATTGATCATTGCCATTACATCATAAGTATATTGCACAGTATACATACTTGTCGTTGTAATCTACTTGTTTGAATGTGTGATTGGCGTTTTACATAACTATGCAATCAATCGCCAAAATTTCCCATATAACAGCTATGTTCTACTTTGGAGAGAGAATTACCTTTCCTGAGAATCTTGTGTGTTATATGAGGCGAAACACAGGACAATGGAGCTATTACTGGGAGTTCAGAGGTTTGATGTACTTGAATACATAAACACTAGCCATCCTACACATATGCTAAACATGCCGCTGATACCGCTTATACACTGCAGTACGATGGGAACGACAAACGCAACATATATATATATATATATATATATATATATATATATATATATATATATATATAATATATATATATATATATATATATATATATATATATATATATATTATATATATATATATATATATATATATATATATATATATATGGCTAGGGCTGATATAGGGCTGGCTGAGCATACGAGTATCCCATTTAAATACTTTGCACGACTTGCTATGATACGGTCAACTACCTCGTTCCTGAAGTGCATCTTCACGGCTTTACTTTGCCGTGTCTTTGCAATTGCCGTTCACAAGCACGTCGACAAGTACTTCAGACGGTAATTTCCAGCATAGCTGATAGGCTATCACAGTGGATTCGATACAAAAAGACCCTGGCATAAGCCCGTCTTAGCGACTAATTGCCACTCATAGCATATTTAAGATGGCGCAGTGTCTAAGGCTTTGCCTGCTATCCCAGAGCAATAAAAGAAGTACAGCGTAGTATTCATTTCATCTTGGTACCTATCAAACGGGAATAAATCAAAAGCACTTAAAAAAGTGGATGTGCGCAAGTCATTGCTTTCATATGATGTGAATTTGCATTGCAACGAACATATACATATTAACCTTTTTACTGTGTCAAGTAGTTTTGACTATCAGGGCGCACACTTAGTTGACGCTGGATAAGCTAAGTTAACTTTATGAAAATGCTATCAACAGAAATATATATATATATATATATATATATATATATATATATATATATATATATATATATATATATATATATATATATATATATATATATATATATACATATATATACTATATATATATATATATATCGTATATATATATATATATATATATATATATATATATAATGATATATTATTTATACATATATATAAATATTGATATATATATAATGGAAAACAATAGATTGGTAACTGTTTCCACTCTTGCTTGTTCCCTTGTTGAATATATTACATAAGAACCGACAAACAGAACATTTATTGTAGATCTAATATAGCAACGAGCGATCATGTTCTTTAAGAGTGTTACATTGATGTGATGAAAGGATTACGTTTGGCTGTAACAGCCATGAAATACATTTGAAGTAGCGTGTTGTAGACCTAATCCCACTAACGAACCCAGGAACGTCAGGTTTGACAAAATGAAGAGAGCAGATTGATGAGAACGCAAATAGAAAACCGGTCAGTCACCGTGTTCGTTGGATAGTGTCAAAGTACGACGTTCCATTAATTTTTTTTTCAATGATAATGAATAGCTCGGTGTTTGGGATATATTGAACATCATCTTTATGCCGTTTTTCTAGACAGCAATGATAATACAACATACAAGCAACATATATATGCAACAATACTACCATCCTAACGGATGCACGGGTAGCTGATAGATGTCAGCACGACTGGCTAATAGATGGGCATGGTGTGTGCCGAATTGCACGGATTGTTTTCTGATCTATTCTTGCAAGGCGTTTGACTAAACGCATTCGTTTATTTTATATTTTTAAATCGTTATCAGTCATGTACCGGAGACTTGATGGCCATGTTATCCATTTTGTGTTAGACATCTATATGTAAATAAATATTCATATTAACATCAACACAACTTAACCAAAGGTGAATTTCGACAAATCAACCTGAAGTGATATCACAATCAGCATATAAAAGTGACTAATCAGCTCAGCCCCGGAATATCAAAGAGCCGCTGTGTTGTAAAAAGGCCCTAGTTTTGTGAGGAGCTTGCTACATATACAAAGAATAATATAAACACAACAATATACGCAATATTCACAAACACTTGATGCTTTTGGCTCTCCATCCTATATGAGTGGGATGCTTCATCCCCCATGCATGCACCGTGATAAGTCATTCCAAGAACTGTGTATTCTACATACTGTACTACACTTAGTTAGTCACATTATGTTTGGTGTAATAGCTGCTGTTGTTGTTGGAAGTAGTTTGGCAATAACATACCAGTCTTGCAAACGGTTTCAGTAGTGTACATTAACGCTGGTAATTTAACACTTACGCCAATTTGTATACTCGTTCAAGTACATACACACTCACTCCCAAAAACGTATAACACAGTCACATATCGATGTACTGTCTAGGGACACACACGTTGAAATTAAATTACTCTCAACGTCGAGAATTCAGGAGGATATTATAGCCGGGCAGCTGATCATCCCATCCGTCATGCTCACTTTAAGACAACTGGCTTTCAATGAATGGCACCTATTGACTGCATCGTGGTATGCAAAAAACAGCTGAACATAATCGTCATTCTACTAGCCTTACATTCCTATTGGGTAAGGAGCGATGGTAACGAATGATAAGAGGCAACTGCACTACCGCAATCAGGAATTTCAACAACAACACCAATGAATAACGTTTGGTGTCCGAGGATTAACGACCATTGCCCTGCTTATAACCGAATGCCCTCACGCATTCCAAACCTTTAAAGTGACGGCCGTGTGGCAGTATTGTAATCGGATATTATCCTATTAAAGGGAACATAGTACTACCAAAAGTTTTGCCTGCAATAATGGAAATGCAGTTTACCTATCTCGAACATATAGATATGCTCCCATGGAAGCGGCATTGGAGTAATATTTATATGCATTCTAATAAACAGCAATTCATTTTTAGACAAACCTTTCATCATATGTTTCTTGAAACGACGTCTGTTGCTTTCCGATTTTAGAAACCGCCGTTAGTTTTGTCCCTATATATTCTATATTAATTCGGATATATTCTGCCGCAACAGTTATTTAATTAGCTCCTTGACTTCTACGAGTTGTTTATATTTGCGTGTAACGACATTGTATACTGCCTGTGGCTCTGAACTGGCGAGATGGACTAAATACACTCAAAGTATGATTTTACTAAAATACTTTTGAGCATTGTTTTCAGTTCAATTAAGGGTGCGTAGGCATACCGTTACGTGTGACACTGATAATTGATGACGTTTGCCCCCGCTTACCATTCCATTAAGCGCAGACACTAGACGAATTTGTCTTTGAGTGCACATTTTTATTCATCTGTGCTGATACTTTCACTTCAATGCTCAGCACATATTACAGGTAAGCGTCTTCCTCAAATATTTGATACATCAAGTGTGTGCATCCGTGTGATCGCTAATTTGGCAATAGGGCAAGATTCAATACTTCCATAGGACAGCAGCGGAAGTTTTATGGCCTCTATGCGGGCGGTACTTTGTCGGCCCGTGAATATTAATTAATTGCGGAGCATTAATGTCGTCTGATATCAGGCCTGAAGATTCTTTCTGACTCAGTGTCATCGGTCATGCGATGTCATTGCGCCCATCAATTATTCATCATTGGATAGGAATTGATATATGAGTATCTGGATAGTATGACGCATGAACAATTGCTATTGAACGATGCTTATTCTAGTGAGAGAATTGTTTTAAAGAGCTACAAAATGATCCACATCATTGTAAATCTTACTATTGAATTCAACCAAAAATACATGGGAGAATGCAACATTTGAGCAACCGATAAACAATGCATGCAACATTGAACCTTCTTACCCGAGCTACACGGTCGACAGCTGCAATTAATTCAATGGAAAATCATGTACGGCTCGAAGTTAACCAAATGGACTGAAGTGGGTTAACAATGACGTATCGGCTTCATGGCAGCAATGTAAGTTAACCCGCACATGCTACTCCGTCAATATTTGTTTGAGATATATTTTTTTTAAACGGCTCTGCATAGGACAGCAAAACCCGGGGTATCGTTCCTCTGGGAAACAACGGCGTTTGTGTAGACGTAGTCGACGGTCAGCTTATATATTTAGGATGTCAGTGGCTAAACTTGATAAGGAGCAGATAGGGATGGGACGACATCATTTAAATATCCTCCAATAAATGCGGAGGCACGGAGGTAGTTGGCGTATCACATAAAAGTGCTTCCTGGCACATACTGGATCCTATTATTCATGCACAGGAAACACAATAGATCTCCTGTTTAAGATAATGTAATAGCTGACAGAGTATCATACAGACAGTTTGCAACATGAATGTTGAGCGCAGTCAATTGGTTGCCCCTGTCAAGTTAGATGCAAATTCATCGCTTGTCAATATCAGACTTCAGGTGAAGCATACTGTCGACGTCTGATTGTGTTGACGTAAAAGTAGATATGGAGACTGTACATAGTGATACAAACGCCGTACAATTTAATGTAGGAATGAATTTCTTTAACTGAAACTTCAATCGGTCAGACTGGTTTCCGTTAAATGCTATATCTCCTCAATAACCACCGATAATTTATGATAACCGCAGCCTGGTGTATTCGTGGTGAGTATCAATGATATAGATGGCATGACGAGCAAAATGTCTAACACAAAAAACGTCCTAATGCGCTTCAATATAAAACTTCATATTATTTGTAGTGAATTGTTGGTTGAATTTATGAACGTTAGAGATTAACTTATTAGTGATAGTGTGTTCCAAGTATTATCAGTCACCTAGCGTTGGAGTCTACAATGAAGATTGTTGGGCTGACTAACATTCAACTCACTCGGCGGAATATTATCGGGCAATTTAACAGAACATTAGCTGTGACTAATATTATCTTTAATCGTCAATTTACAGGATTACATAAGCTCAGCAAGGATATTTGCAATGGGATTGTTACCGATTAGTTTAACCTTTTGCTTTTCATGTTATATGAAGAGGAATTACAGTCGGCCAGTCATTGACATATTTCATATTTACTATGCGACAAAGAAATGATACGCAAAGCAGGTTTTCCTGATTATGCACCAATCAATCGACTAGGCTATTTGCGATGCATGGATCACTTTAATTTGCTGTCGTTATGTAATCAATATTAATGACAACCTTTGATTTTCATTGGGAGGGCAGCTACTATGTGTACTCTGACTGTTACATGGTTATGTCATTCACCTTTGCTATTCTATGCAGAATATCATCCACATTTAGTTCAGCTCATTATTATAATTGTAACGCTGACCGAGTTAAAACGTACGTAAGGCTGATTACCGTTATTGTACACAGGCATTTTGAAACATTTAGTTTGAGGCGACAATAAATATGTCGTGTCGCAATCTGTGGTGTGGGATGTGCGACACGCGCTTGAGGATGTTGATGAAAGAACACGAACTTCAGGCGTAGGGTTTAGAAGAAACTTAAACTTTATTGATAACTATGACTTAAGAATTTAATATGAAACTTTGCCTAAAAGATGGAGAGAGAAGTGTCGAGCTCGGAGGCCAGGGTAGAACTGCATTTTAAAGGTTAAAACGATTCCCTCAACGACTCAGGCACGCTATCCCAATTCTCATTGGACATGCCGTAGCCTGGTCAGAGGACTGGGGGATGGGCGTGGCTATTAAATATGGGGTATGAATGAGCAGAGGGGGTGAGGTGACACGAAGGTCACTCGTGGGCATGACTGAGAGGGGCCCGTTATGACGATGGACAAGGTTGTGGCATAATGTACTACTGACACTCAACATCTCCCTCTCCTTTAAAGTGGATGAATATCCACAAAAGAAAATAGGTCCCCTCAAGGGAGAAAAAAAAAAAATAACATAGGGATTTTCTAAACTAGGGGTTGGGTGATATGGAAATGATTGTGTAATTTCCCATGAGTTGGAATAAGTTGTCTTAAGACACATTCCAGTGTACTTTATATCGGAATGGTTACAAGGTATATTACAAATCTGCATTAATTATTATAATTAATCAAATGAAAGCGTTTATATTATTATTTTCACATTTGTTTTTCCTGCTAGTATTATAACTGTACGACAGATGAATTTTGTTAGGTGTCGTGTAGGTTGATCTATTTTCTAGGATGCTTAAATTTAACCATAATTAACTTTTATTTTGGGACATGGTGCAATATCTATGGCCAGGGCATCTTAATAACTCATAGATACCCCAGCTGTACTCGAAAACTGGCAAAATCTATGCCAAAGCATTGATAGCGCCAGCAAGAGCATCTTGCGACACTCCTAACCCTTGTGAATCCGAGCCGAGCAGAGAGTTGGCCTCTCTGTGCACCTCAACGCTAAAGCTAATTAACATTGTGGGCCTACCTGGCGTGGGATTTTATGATGGAAAAGGGAGAGAAACAATGTTAAACATGCAACAGCAATCCTGACTATTGTAAAGAAAGAGTAAGTTATGCCATTGGAAACTGAGCAAGTCATGGTAGTTTTACTTGCATCTAAACTAGCAAAGCAGGGCTGATGGAAAACAAGTCATGGTCGTTTCACTTGTGTATGCCCACTGCTTGCAATTATAAATTTAAAAAAAACAATTTAAACGGTTAATCCATTGGCTCACAATTTGTGTGAAAAGCACGTAATTTGATTTAAACATTAGCAGAATTAGAATCATCATTGCCATGAGCTTTCCGAACTGGTTGGTCCATTCGATCCAGGTAGCGACTTAATACTTGAAGATCCTCGGCCGGTTGATCATGTCGTAGTCAGGAGTCGCGCGTCAACGCCTCTTCTGGCTGAAAGTGATCTGTCCCCTAGACTAAAGACGCTATCGAACACAAGTGTATATATTTGATGCTGCGAACATAGCACGGCATGACTACCACACTGAGCACAAATAAATCATTATGATAATTACACCAAGTACACATGACTGTTGATGCGTAGTCTGCTCATAACCGAAGCAGAACTCGACGGGATATCGACAGGGCATGCCCTTATTTGTCTATCTAGTACGATAACCTCGTTGCGTGAACTGTCGGCCCTCTGGAACATCAACTTGGGCCACTGACCTAGCGCGTTCCTGGGGATTAACTGCTGGTCCTAGAAAGAAGTGGATGTGGCGCATGTTTATACAAGGCAGTTGCTGTGTCCCCACGTCGCCTCCTGGCGCACGCCTGTTATACGTGGAGGGTGTCTCTGATTGGTTACAAAAGTTTTACAGACCGTAAAAGCTGTGATCTGGGACGGAATTGGTTCGAAACTCATTATACCAATCAGTAGGTCGTTCATCCTCATGTCTGGGACTAGATTCTGCGGGCTTCCTGCTACCTGAAATATTGGCCATGATACTTACTGATCTCGTCAGATCTGTGATACGTGGTTATGGTCACCATTCGAGCTTCACGGTATATAACCTAAATCACACAGACTTATCTAAAGGCAAATTAAGTTTTCCGAATGCAAATGTTGACTGCCCAATTTCATGTTCACTATCCAATGAAAACGTATTGTGAAAATTTAGCAGAATAGTGAGATATTGGGTCGGTTGATTGCTTGACAACCGGTGTGATTGGCGTGCGACGCACAATATACATGATACAGGGTTGTAGGCATCGACAATTAGTGTGTGTGGGGGGGGGGGGAAGGGGTAGTATAACAAAAAATGACTGCTTTAATTAAATCACCAATGTGGGAACCGTCGCACAGCATACAGCTGTAAGGACTTAAATCTGCAGTAATGTATATAACAATTAAACACGCTATTGTGTGGGCTGTCGCCTTACGGGGCAATTAAATTGGAATGATCACAACCACAATGGATCAATTTAAACTGTAAAATCGGAGGTCGAGAACCGAGCAAGTGTCGTCGTTACGTCATAAGGATTAAATCCCTAAAACAACAAGCCGCGGTGCGGAAACTGTTCAAAGGAAGGGTCAGGTAACAATCTTCCCGCCAGCAGCTGCCAGCGTCGCGTTAGACGGGCGCTGGAGACGTGACCGACTTTGATCGCGCTTATTGCGCCTATACCACCAGCACTGCAACTTGAAATTGCTTTGTTGTCGACGCTGGACAAAGGCTTGTTGGCAGCTTGGTGTGAACGATAAGTGGCAGTGTCTTTGTAAGTCTGTTCCCCGCAGGCATTTACAAACTTAAGCCTTATTTTGAAACGGCTGATGTCGTCGGAACGCACTTTCTGGCTGTTCGACCAAGACAGCCATTTGCCGAGGACTGGGGTGAAGAGTAGAAAATCAGTGGATGGAGATGAGCACTTGTTGGATGGCGGGGGTGGTGGGGGAGGAGACAACGGGGAAAGCGGACTGGGGGATAGGGATGATAGTTGAGGGTAGGAATTTAGCTGGATAATTTGTCTTAGAAGATTGGCTTGGGTTCGTTGGTGATTGTGGGGAAGATGATGTGGCATCCAAGTTTGAAGGGGTTGGTAATGCCGGGGCAGAATTCAATGTAGGGTCCAAATTGGGAGGTGCTGGTGATGTATGGGCAGAAGTGAGTATAAGATCAGAGATGGGAAGGCTAGGTAATGTCGGGGAAGAAGTCAGCTTTGAATCAGAGCCAGGAGGGGTTGGTGATGGGTTAACAGAAGTTGGCAGCATAGCAGGACTTGGGGCTTGTGGGGACGGAGTGGATGAATTTAAGCTGGTGGTGATTTTTGGGGAGACGATATATTGGCTTCGAACGCTTCCGAATTCAGGGGGGCTGCAGCATCAGGGGGAATTGTAGAATCGGGTGCGTCTTTTTCAACCGCTTTTCGATCTTTAAGTTCGACCAGTGTGGCGGATTTCGCTTTGATTTTCATGACCTGCGTTTCTCGATCTTTACATTCGGCTAGATTCGCATTGATTTCCATGAGCATGTCATTAAATTGCTCTGACTCCTTCCGGCAAAGAACAACATCTTCAACACGACTTCAAAGAATCGCGCAGTCTTGCTACTTCGCCACTAGACTTCACTAGCTCTTGAACTGAATCCTCATACAATTTATGTAATTTCACGCAGCATTTATGAAAACATTCATCACGTGACTTGACATGCCGCATGTGACAAAACTTATAGTCAGCCCGTGCTAACGCCACACGCGAACTCGCTCTGTTATACCTCTCCTGTGCCAGCTTATATTTTTCCTTCACGCATTCATGATGACGCACAACTACATTCAAAAGACTGGAACACTGATCTATTTGTTTATGAATCCTGTGTGTGAGAACTTCACATTGATTTTGCAAATCTTCAAAAGCTAAATGACAAATCCATTTGAACCGACCAGGGAAAAATTCAAAGAGGAAATAAAATAGATGGAATATTTAAACAAAACTGTACTTACAATTCGGTAGCCGGAATCGAGTGGATTCTTTACCAGATGTCGTGTCGCAATTGTCTGTGGTGTGGGATGTGCGACACGCGCTTGAGGATGTTGATGAAAGAACACGAACTTCAGGCGTAGGGTTTAGAAGAAACTTAAACTTTATTGATAACTATGACTTAAGAATTTAATATGAAACTTTGCCTAAAAGATGGAGAGAGAAGTGTCGAGCTCGGAGGCCAGGGTAGAACTGCATTTTAAGGTTAAACGATTCCCTCAACGTTTCAGGCACGCTATCCCAAATTCTCATTGGACAAGCCGTAGCCTGGTCAGAGGACTGGGGGATGGCGTGGCTATTAAATTGAATGAGCAGAGGGGGTGAGGTGACACGAAGGTCACTAGTGGGCAGATGAGAGGGGGCCCGTTATGACGATGGATTTGGTAGGTACTGCTGACACTCAAATGATATGGATTATTGTCATCCTCTTTAGATAGAATCATTTGTAGAGCGCATAAATGGGCAATTGCAGATGTTCAACTAGGTACATCATATAAAACAAGCATGCCCAAAAACATGTCAGGCGTTACAAATGTGAAACTGTAGACCATTCTGCTGTAAACGATGGCAATTGTGACAATATTAAAAGCATAATGGTAATGTAACAGATTCCTGAAGAAGTATTTCAATCTTTCTTACACAGCGTCATGTTCTGCATTCAACAGCTTTGCTTATGAGAATGCAGGTAATACCTAGGATGAATATAATGCTTCCTGCCTTATCTTGCTGTAGGAGAGTGACTCCCTCGCAATCGTGCATTTTGTTTATGCACCTTAAACATTACTATGCGGCGCGTTTGAATAGAACAAACCCTCTTAATCACCAGAATTACACATAGACTTCATGACACGACTAGTCATTCAGCTCGGAAGTAATCTGCTGAATCGCCCTGCTAACAATTATGTGAGCAAGTAACGCATCATATGATTCATATTCAGCTGAAAAAGACACAGCTATCAGTTTCAAATAATAAATAATCAATTCGCATTAATCATTGGATTACCCGATGAGCGGTACAGTTGATACGATGCAGGTCAAATAACTTTTAGTACCTTAACATTCTAGGTCATTTATGTACCTGAACTCACTTGGATTATTTATTCATGAAAGATTAATCTAAAAGCAATTATCATTGTCGTTATGATATGTGTTAAACCACTCGCTGTCTGGAGAATGTTTTACTAGAATAACGGATTAGCGGTCTATGCAAGTAAACAGTATTATATGACAGCGTAGGGATATTCTATGTAACTTAGCAAAACGTTATAAACAACGTTCCGTATAATTTAATCATTAACATACTCAAATGGTACTACATATATGGTCCACATCTCTATTAACTTGACGCGTCCAAAAAGACGCTAACAATTTCGATTGCCACAACATATATTGTATTACTATATTATGGGTCTGACATTAAACGACTTGTCTGATAACGAAGTGTGAGATACATCATATTATGAATTGTCCTTGCTTTGTCATGTAAGCAAAGTGTCGCTATCCTCTTTTCCGTACAGACTGCAAGCCGATACTCCGTTGCTTCATAGATAATTGAGTTGGGGAGTTCAGATATGGTAAACGCTCCGTGCAATCGGCAAATCATTCACACTCAATACTCAATTGCATAGACGTAAGATCCATTTACAGTGGCCAACATATCATAGGGTGACACATCTGCTTCATAATTTATATTTCTCATGTACTTCATGCTGATTCTAAATTCTATTACACATTGAAGGTCGGACGAAATTTAATGTGGACGGGTCATTTAACACTTCAGGCATAGCTAATGTTTTGTAAAATTGCCTGCAATCAATGCTCCATTTTCCAACGCTAGATGACTGATAATACTGAGAACAAACTACCACATATCTAGCGCTCAGTTAGATATGTTAAACTTGAACAATTCTTGTTTTTCATATCTTGCTCGTCATGCCGTATACAATTTTGCAACCCACAACTAAAACATCAGGTCATAATTGTGAAACATTTTCGCTGTATATTGAGGAAATAGAATATTTAACAAAAGCCAGTCCGGTCGATGGAAGTTTCCTAAATTAAATACTACGGCGTCAATAATCCGACTTCAGATATATTGTTACGTTAACACAATTAAAAGAAAACATCGACACTGAAAGCTAATCTGTCCAATGCTGACAGCATGCTTCATTGGGTGTCTGCAACTGACAAACAAACCATAAGCATCTAACCTCATAGGCAACAAAGTGACTGCACTGACCATTCATGTTGTACCCGGCCGAAACTCTGTCAGGGTCTCTTATCAGACGGGATATAACAGATAGGTGAGAATTTTCATACTTATAAGAACATGCATCTCTGTAGATGATCGATATAATTTGATATAGGGCAACATAATTATTTCCGGACTGAACGTCATAACAAACGTGTTGCTAATCGTACAGAAACATCAAGGCGGCACCTCAACGTTTGCTTAGGTGTCGTGCAGCCGGAAGATATTAGGATTCACCGAACAGCTTAGATGAAAAAATATATTGAGTGAACGGGTCCATAGCGTCACAATATTGTCGCGAATGTGATCACCTAACACAACTAAGATAACATAAACAAAAGGAGAGACATTATACCATCTTGGTAGCGTCGCGTAATCCTAGCAGTATACATTAAGTGTGCAGAGACAATAGCTTGGTACTAGGATCGATATGTGTTAGTATAAGTAAATTATATACCATGTTAAGTCACTTAGAGCACAATTTATCCCTCTGAATATAAATACTCCGCAATAAAGAAGCAATTATTGTAGCGCCGATTTTGCTTTGCTTGTAATATATGCAGTGCCTGGTGCTCACAACGAATCATGCCTTGTTCTTGTCTAAAGCGGAACCCAGCTACCAATGCATACATAGGGATATTTTGCATATAATGACAACTAGACAACGCATAGCTGCCTATCGCTAAAACATCAACTTTATGAACTTTACTATGACATCACCATGTTTTACTTTACTATATTATCTGCATTGAAATACCAATGCAACTAATTTGTTTTTTAGTAACCAGAATGCTCTCCAATGACCTACGTTATGAAGGGTACACAATCGGTGTGAGCATAAAAGAACTCACGTCGTAGTGCCTTATATATAATTGACTGGGGAACACTGTGATTAGTGAGACGCAATAAAACGTTCCTTCGTGCGTTTATCAGATGCAAAACATTATGTAAAGTGTGTTTTCATGTTTACTATTGTATTGGCTTTTACATTATGGTAACTAGAAGGCCTTCGGTATTTCTTATCTATAAACAATAGAACCCAGTATGTGCGAGGTAGCGCCTTCTGGGATTGCATGCAGATTAGCACATAATGTGATGCACTAACGTCCGGTATGCATTGGTATTTCTTGGACGATATTTGAATAATGCCGACAATTCTACATCTGCTTCTTATCAAATGAAGCCAATGACATCTTGAAGATATAGGCTTACTGTCGACTAAGTCTGCTAAACCTGTCTCGTACATACAAATATTATTACAACTTTAGTCGACTTATTCGGCAATTAACAAACATACTTTGGTCGTTTCTCACGTGGGTGGTAGTTTTCTGGACAGTTGTAAATGAAGTTCGATGGCAATCGGATATAAATGCAGCGCTTACGGGTTATTTCGACTAGTACGAATGATACAGTTAGAGACAATGTTCCCACAACTCTACTACAGCTCGCATACAATGCCATGTAATTAATGAGTGTATGATTGTCTTAGTGGAGTCGTTGGGTGTAACTTGCATCTGCAATCGGTGCGATTGTCTGCAGTACTTATATAATGACCATACATTATGAAGTTCAATGCAGGATGATACACGTTAGTGTTGTTGTGAGTTGGCAAAGCATGTGATTTTCATTATAATCCAATGGCGTTTCACATTTCAACCGGAATGCTTTGGTTTTATTGGTTCCTAGTTACGGTCAAAATAATATATTCAAACGAGCACGCTCAATGAACTTTGCCATTCAGCACCAATCGTACTCACTAGACGCGGGATTATTAGTTATTTACGCTCCTTTTATGTATACTCATTACGCAAACGCCACTGCTATTTCTGCCTATATGTAGCCACGAAACGTGCTTTTTATACTGAATACACGTATCCTGCTGCTAGTATAACCGAATGCAACAGCGTAAAACTGCATTTATTATGATATCGCACGTAGGATGACAATTACAAAGGTAACTGCAGGACGCGTATGGTTTTGTTCGCTAGTTATATACGCAGCGTAATGCTTGCATTTGCACCATACCTTAAGAGATTCGTATAACAATTAAACATTTCGTTATATTTTAGGTTCATCCGCTTAATATAGCAATAAATTAAATGAGGTTCATAATTCATCATTTCGTAACACCAGCCAGAGCTAGTGACATTTATGGTAGTTGTTGTTCTACGGAGCCAGATATCTGCTACAGAGTTAATGCAAAATATCGTGAATACATAGCTGAAAAAAGATAGAGATAGGTATATAAACATCAATGTAACTGATAACCTAAATGACTTGAATTAATTGGATTAATTTCGAATGTCGACCGTGCAGCTCAAATATTTTAACAAGACGACGTGCCTCACTAGTAGCATGTGTTGAGCAATGAAATTAAGGTATTGGCACGCCAGATTAAAGCCGTTCCTCCACAGACATTAACTAGCGGAGAAATAGCGCACACAAATGTTTTATGATGCTATGGTACCTGGTTTGTACGCAATGGACCGTTTAATAAGCTGTTTTATACAAACATGTGATAAAGTTTTCACACCAATCGTCTGCATATGACGACTCACTAGTAAATATTAGTAAACACCATCTTATTTATATGATCGAGCGTCCGACAATTTGAACATATTAATTATTGTCGAAAGTCGTTGTTAACACCAGTATCATGAACACTTAGCCACGCAATATATCGAACTTGACAGCTGTATATAACCCCACCCGTATATGTTATGATTTGCACACTGAATAAGTTAAACAATTATTTAAGTTATCATAGAGTGCCTTAATGACTTTCTGAAATTGCATAATAACGGGTGAAAGAGCTCGTTTATATTCGTTATTAACCTCCAACTGAGTTATTAAAATGTCTGAGTTCGTGGGATCACCGGATCAAAAAACCACATGCAGAGGGTGCTGATTTACCCAATAGCATTAAGCGCACTTCTAAACGTCTCTATGGCACCAATAAAGTCCCTTATCCATCATGTCATGGTTTCCGCCCGTATCTGAATCGATCATTCCTATATGCGTTGTACGTTGTTTGCCGGTAAGAACGAGTATTAAATAATTAACGTTTCAGGTGGCCCGCGCACAGATATACAACCGCTTCGGCATTCATATAGCTAATTGACTTTTAACTGACAGCCCGCTACTGGCAACAAGAGGCAATTGGAGTGACAAAAAAATTAACAATGTACTCTATTCCTCGATTGGCATCCACAAGCCTGCTACGAAGAGAGGGAATGTTTTCAAGGGGACTATTCAGACTAATCCAATTCTTTGAAGATACTTTGTTTTACAATGCGTTGAGCAAAGCTGCTATGAATGTTCTGACCAAACAATGAGGTCTGACCCTAGTATTATCAAATAACTCTGTATGGAATATTTGACTTCCTACAAAAGGTTATTATGCAGTGCTCATATATATCATGGCAGATTTTAATTTTTATTTCTTAATGTTAAAAGAGCTCACTATGAGTATCTACATCCTTTAGAAGGCGGAATCGCAAAAGGTGTCACATGATTCTCAGGGAACTATGTGTGCTGGCAGTATGTTATTAGCTATATCTCCGCTGTCGGTGTTCAAATTTGCTTATTCCCAATAATCCAAACATCTAATGATACTCGTTTTCAATCATCTACTAAGATGACAAAAAGCTGGTTTGGTCAAAGGGCCGAGATAAGCACCCAAACATTGGCGATAATGCACATTGATAACGAATAGCTGTTTAGAATGTGCGTCACTGTAATGAGCTAGAGAATGATTCTATGGCTTTTTATATTGCCTAGGTTATGTCACTCAAGCGCAACACGTATATCCCCTGAACATATATACACTATAGTTTATGAAATGTCCATATATGCAGTTGCAAAGCCTTTTCAAAGTCTACGGCTGCAAACAAAGTCGGTGCAAACACATATGAATAAGACACACACAGAGAATGCGAATTAAAAAACTGATCCGGCAGAACCTGCCGAAAAATGTACAAAAACATGCGCACAAAACAAACCACGGTTCATGAAGTTGTTTCCCTTAAAAAAGATGAGTTGTTGTTCTTTAGTGCATTGTTGTTAGTTAGCATGCACATATAACCGCTACACTATCGCTTCAATGAGAGATCATCTATCTGTTTGAGAACATTGGATACAATTTCCATTAATGCAGGGGCATCAACTGATAGTGCTCTTTTAACTTGAACTGTGTTATTGCTGATAAAAACCCTGACATCACCCCACACGACCATCCCCTTCTCTGTTTGTAACGCGTGAGGGCACTCGGTATTAAGCACATCATTGGTCGTTAATCCTTGGGCACACAAGGGTTGTTGGCGTTATTGGTATAATACCTAATCACTCGTGCAGTTGCCTCGTAGCACTTGTAGTTGGTGATCCTTAATGGATAGGCTAATAGAGTGAAGATCATGTTCAAATGCATGGTATAATAACAGTTAGTATGACTGTTACATCATTGCCAAATTGCTTCCGTTGCAATTATCTGTCGTGGTAACACAACAGCAGCTTTTACACCGAACATATTGAGGCTAAAAAGTGCAACACAACTTAATATAGAATTCACAGCTCTATTAATGACATATCACGGTGCTTACATTGTAGATGAAGCAATATACTTAAATAGCTATGTCTGTCTGCACATTGTTGAGTATATATTTTGGTTACGTATTTTGTAATCGCCTCACCAAGCTTATGCATTTCTAAAACTCTATCGCTATTTCGTTTCTCTGGTCAGAGCTGATTTGTTGCATTTATTCAACCGCCATAATAATCTCTTCAAAATATATCGAAATGCATAGCGCTAAAGTAACCCAAAACAGTATATGTTCTGCTCAGCCATTGCACATTATGTTAATGAACCCATGATTTTAGTAAGCAGAAAGGGCTTGAATGACGTTCTGCCTTTGCATAGGAATGAGTAAAAGAGTCTTTTATGTTTGTCTGAGTACCTTGAACTATAATTAATTCCGCTTGGTTCGTGGGAGAATAGGTTTTATAGCAACAGAAGTAGACTATCCGGATTTCCGGACCATATTGAGCTCACCAAAAACGCCACTGTGGTACCATTAAACCTCCTTATCCATGGTGTTACTGTTTCAATCGAAGTGAAAGCAGCCTGTCGAATCCATGCAAAAGAGCTCACAATGAATATTGACATTGTTAAAATGGATCACGGAATAGCATTTGCCAGGGAAAATCGATGCATATGCCCTTTGTCAAAACTGGTGCTAATCACATGAGCTGAAGACATAGTTGAGGATGCATCTTTCATGCTGCCTCTGCCTACTGTTGAGATATTCGTGTTATTACATCCGCCGCCGCCGCCGCGGTTGTATCGTCTGTAACCCCTCTCTGTTCCGGGCACATGCTTTCATAAGATTCGTAACAAACTACGACAAACCTCACAAAACCCATAACAACTATAGATGTTATACAATGCTTCTTAGAATATCCGATATGTGATCTAATATTTAATTTATATGTGCTTGTGCAGCGCCTTTGAGATATTTACTGATAAAATGGCGATACATAAAATTGGTATAATAATAATAATAATAATAATAATAAATAAAGCTTCTACATGTGAGAAAGATGTTGTATTTCAAGGTGCTGTGCCCAATCACACCACAGTTAAAGTGTATTCATGGTGAAATCGGGTGTTGAATATGTAGTATTTGTGAACCATTGCGTTGACAAATACACTGTGAGGTTGCAATATATTTGGTCCCGGAGCATCCGGCTCCGAGCATGCAGATATTTTTGCAGTATGTAAAACCTTCCATGCAATTTTCCAATCGCTCAAAGATTCGGGGATTTGACCCTTTTTGTCGCACGTTTTTCGCAAAAAAAAGCTGTAGACTAGATATGTTGCTACCATGGGCTTGCAAAGTATCATGCTTACAAATAATTATTGAACCACGGGCAGTCATTTGATATGAACCCTTCCTCAGTTCAGTAAACAATATTATTGTTTTCAAGAATAAAGACTAGACGGAAGTTTACTGTAGTTCACATACGTAAAGTAACTGTCCTTTTTAATGTTTTACAGTTACGGTGCTCTTTAGCAATTAAGTACAGCACATTGATAGGGTGTATATTTCTAACTGAAAATAGCAAATGACCTGCAACTCGATTTGTCTTGTACTTTCTGAACAGCAAAGGCTAATGCACTGAAGTATTACAATCACTGTGGAGCGCGAGAATGCTTAGCGCTCTAGCGTTGCATCAAATGTGTACAAATTCTTATACATGATTTTATGTAGTTCAAACATATGCTATGGATTGCAAACTAACAGCGTTTTAAATCTGATACTTAATTAAGTATGCCATACGCATGTTGTCAGACACTAACGGTAGTCATTACTGTCATGTAAAGCACCATGTCAAAACGTTTATTTTAATGACACTTCCTAGCATATAACTCTCTTCTGGTGCATAAAACATGCATTGATATGTCACGGTGCCTACTTGTTGCAGTCGGACGAGTCAGTTGATCGGTGTCTTAGAATTTCAGGTATCACATGGATCGTACAATTACCAGATGTGCATAGAAAGATATAACACAGGCACCTTAATCGCGAGAGAGGGTAGCGCTCCGTTAATGCATGGGCAAGTGGCTACACGGCACGCAGCTTGAATCAATAAATAAACGAGACGCAGTGAAGCATTCCGCCGTTTTATATGATTTGGGGGTTCATCGAAAAACGAGGAATCATACGTAAACTCCCCATGGTAAGAACCATACAGTTCACCCCGCACAACAACCGAGTAGTAATTATCATTAGTAACATACTTTTAATCGAGCCTGGCTCCATTAAAAAGCGCCACATATGAAGCTGCTAGTTCTGAAAAGATTGTTACCCGACTAATTAAACACAATACCAACTGGGTTACAGCTCGTACATGTCATAATCACCATACGTACGTATCTAGTCGCCGCCCGAGTTACCATATACAATAAATCAATCATACTGGGAACTCGCAAAGCTGAATCGGTTTACTGTGAATTTGCAAATGAGCATGTGCATAAGAAACAGGTCAGAGAAGTTGTGCCAGTGAATAAAGGCGCGGCAGCAATGTTCGTCATGTTGTGTTATTTTCATCGTTTTATTAACAGAGGCTCATTATTAATAATAATGAATCAATGTAACTATTGGTGAGATGAGAAAATACAACAGTGTTATATGCATCTCGATGAATCCAGGTCCACTGCCATATTCTTTCTCGTTTGCGCAAAGACAGTAAAACAGTGCGATTAATTTTTAGATACGTATTGAACAGCTGTAGTTATATTTCGGGATCCTAGATAGAGTAGGCACTAAAACATGCTGCACTCATTGCAATCGGTCTTCTGTAATCACTTTAAGATCGGAACAATAGAGTTTATTACGTTGTAATGACCGCCTCATTAATACCAGGACAGCTGTTAATTTAAAATGTGTGCATATGATACATACAAACATGCGTCTTTGCCTTCTTGGAATAATAGTGCATGCACTACCTAGATATATAAGGACACATCTGATACTGCATCACATGTTCCTATCTATCGTATTCATCGGATTACCTGCCGGACGGCTATTGCCAGAACGCAATTTATATGTTATCGACTAGCTATATCATTTGTCATTGGTTTCCAATACTTATGTCAATTGAAATGCTCAATTAATCCTTACTCTAACTTTTGAATATGACTATTCAAATGATGCGTCATGGTCATTTAAAATTTATCCACGTCACGATAGGCATGGCATATATATTTTTCTAAATGCGTTCTGATGTAATGAGAGCGTTTTTGTCATTTTGCAAATGAGAATGCGAAATTCAACGAAACTTCTTCACATTTGTATTTATGCTGCTAATGTAGCAGTCAACTGCTGACCCGTGTAACTCGATCACTTCATATAAGCTAGCTGCTAATATTGATCAGTCGCATTGCATTATAGTTTGTTATTTTTGTCAAGATCTCATCTCTAGTTCAAAATACTGCTTGTTCGGAAATTTCGATTGCCGCGCATTTGTATTGGGTGGTTCAATTACCCAGTTTATTTTACGAGTCATTACCTCTAACTATCAGATCACTGACTCGAATAATGACCCATTCCCAGGCAATTTCGGTCGATCTCTGATAGAAAGAAGGATCCATCATACACATCGTGCCGTGGTAATGCTAAACAATTGAGAATAACTCGCTGATATATGATACACAATCTAAACATATCCTAACATATGGATGTACCATAGAGTAATTATATTCGATTCCTTCGTCGTAAAAGTCGACTGCCAGGGGTGATTTTGTACGCGGCACTAAAAAAAGAATGAGTGCTAAACATACTCGACAGATAATTTAAACAACAAGCTTGATGTTAAAATACTGAGTGGTGAATATGAATTTACTGACTTTTATACTGTTGGAAGCCTTGTACGCATGTGTTGTCAAAGTGGCAAAGTTGCCAGCAGAGACTTAAAGTCCGGATATTATGCACGAAAGACAGATAGAGTAGTCAATACATCAGATTAATTCACGACCCGAGATGTACAATGCGCTTTATAATGCATTACTAAAAATCACAAAACAACAAACTGATTATGTAGCAGAAGGTTTCTGGCATAACATCATAGATTGGGCTATCAAACAAGCAGTCCTTTCACGCCCTGCAAACATAAAACTGTTTTCTATTATAAAATAGTCACATGGAACCTGAGGACAATGAAATATAAATCTAGTGAGTAGGACATGATGCGAAATTGTATACTGCTCTAAAGTGTTTTCATAAAACCTAAGATGAAATATGAAATATTCATGGAAACTATAACTCGCTGATATATGATACACAATCTAAACATATCCTAACATATGGATGTACCATAGAGTAATTATATTCGATTCCTTCGTCGTAAGAGTCGACTGCCAGGGGTGATTTTGTACGCGGCACTAAAAAAAGAAATGAGTGCTAAACATACTCCCGCATTTTGTACGAGATACAGGATACAGGAACAAGATGCCCTGCAGGTATGTCATGATTTTGGAATTGATGCTTTCTATCATTTTATGCATATGGTATAATAAATTAGGTGGACTGGCCTTAACTGACAGATAATTTAAACAACAAGCTTGATGTTAAAATACTGAGTGGTGAATATGAATTCACTGACTTTTATACTGTTGGAAGCCTTGTACGCATGTGTTGTCAAAGTGGCAAAGTTGCCAGCAGAGACTTAAAGTCCGGATATTATGCACGAAAGACAGATAGAGTAGTCAATACATCAGATTAATTCACGACCCGAGATGTACAATGCGCTTTATAATGCATTACTAAAAATCACAAAACAACAAACTGATTATGTAGCAGAAGGTTTCTGGCATAACATCATAGGTTGGGCTATCAAACAAGCAGTCCTTTCACGCCCTGTAAACATAAAACTGTTTTCTAATACAAAATAGTCACATGAAACCTGAGGACAATGAAATATAAATCTAGTGAGTAGGACATGATGCGAAATTGTATACTGCTCTAAAGTGTTTTCATAAAACCTAAGATGAAATATGAAATATTCATGGAAACTATTATAAAATTATTCTCTACAAGATAACGTCTTTATATGTTGTCCGCTGTTCCATTGCGGTGTTTTAAATAGATTGCAAGTGCTCGGGCTATTGTTATTTACAACTCTTGTCTGGTTTTAATGGTAATATATCAAATGGCAACGTACGTACACCTCGCTCTTACAACATTGTTTCTAAATATTAACGTCTCTTTAATAATTGTAACAAATAGATATAGTGGAGCATCCACAACTTCTTTACCGATGAATCGATCTTGACAAACATTAACCTATTAGTTTAATAGCGTTTGGGTTACAAAACACCAATTATTGCAGTCGTTTTTTTCTAAATTGCTTGTGATAAACTGCAAAACAATGAAATATTACTCCTCTAGAATAACGATCCATCGCTCACGCCAAACCAGAGTAGAATAATGCTGATATACTATCGATTAATTTACCAAAACCAATGGTACGATGCAAAATAAACAGTCGCTGTACCTCAATATCGTAACTTTGTGATAGGATAGCACACTACAACATGCAAGGAAGGTATCTGCCTATTTTTGATTCACGCGCTGGTCAACAGATATACTTGTCAGTATCGAAACGAGATGGTTCGCCTGATCATGACATCATTATTGTTTACATAATAAAGCTAAATGTTGCCTCGGGGCTCCGTAATGTGACTATTTACATTTGAATATGGAATAAGTATTATACGAATCCAGCTTACTACATGATAAATGTTGGTGTATATGTACGCGAAAAGTAAACTTCTGATAGCTGAATTGTAACATTTAGATTATCATTCATTTTTTTTCCGAATCCAATGCTTTGTATTACACCATTTAGGAATTTGAGCAATAGCGCGCAGTTTGTGCTATGGTCGTTGGTAAAACAAAATGTGCGGCAAAGCTGTTTCACCTGTTCGAATGCCTTTGATAATTACCCCTTTCGTCCGGTTGCCCACTCACACAAGTGTACAAGCAAGATAAGTAAGGTTACAGTTCTATCTCATTGGGTTAGATCAGGTGATAACTTGTGGGATGGCTGTATTCAACAGCATCCGGATATATGTATTTCGTAGCCACTGTGTATGGTGACGTGCGCAGCGGCAAATATGGCGAGAAAACATTTACGATAAGAGAAATGACCAATAAATTTGCTGACTAGATAAATCAAATTCGACTGCTAAATATCCTCACAATAAAAGAAAATATCGTGCCACGGCAATTTCTCATTGGTAATTTGCCACGGATCTCGGCTTTACTGCTTTCCCTAATAACTAATAGCATTATTTCAATACCACGATAGTGAAGCTTTCTTCTTAATTTTTTGATAGTTGTATAGAAACATTAAATTTCTAGAGAATTTGTTTCAACTAAACTAACTTTATAATAACAGAGATATATCATTCATAATAAATGTGTTTTGGTGCTAGGGGCTGGTAAATTCACAGTACAGAAAACTACAATACTATGATACTTGAAACACCACCGCACGAGTGCAAATGAACGAGGCACACGGTGAATATGGCGGAGCTGTTTGTCTCGTATAACTACCTCTGCACAAGCGGTACGCATGTTCTGCAGATTGTCATGCATGTACAGGTGGCTTCAGCGGATTTCATGGTGACAGAGAATAAATCTGCTGAAGCGTTGGAAATGCATATAATTTGGAGAGCATAAGATTGACATATCACAGGTCTCCAAAACCTGCTGCTGTACTGTATTTCTTTTTCCCCTCGCAGATCACAGAAGTGGCCGCTGACAAAACCACTAAAGGGCCATGATTGCATAGTAATTGGAGGAATTCAACGTGTACTCATCTGCAATAATTGCGCTCCAAGATTTCTTGCCTATTCTGTGGCTATTTAGCGCCCAGAACATCGATTGTTTGCTAACTGACAATGTGGTTTGCGGCTTACGGGGGATAAACCTCTCGGCAGTTGAACAGTAATTATCTACATTCTTTAAAACGACACCTGGAATTGACCTGGATAGGGTGGAGGTCTCGGTGAACTGAACCGCCATGACATAGTGAGCGCTCATCCCAATAGCTACAGCTTTGTTGTTACGTTTACCTGGATGAGGATGCAGGTGACAGCATGCAGCCTGTTGAACTACTACTGGTTCACAATAAGTCGCAGCACCTATTTACGTTAAGATTGCATAGACTCAAGGGATGATGCATTGAGAATCGGCTCTTCGCGTCTTATTGATACTACTTCCATATAGCGAAATGGTAGCAGCACTATGAGCCACTTGCAGGGAAGTTTTGGAACATTTATGACCTTGTCTCTAAGTATATCCTCGCCCTATAGTACAGTATAGATCCGGCAAAGTTCTGTTAGCAATGTGTAACGTGTAGGAGATATTTGTGTTTTTAATTTGCTTCAGCCCTGTATCTATTCGAGGGGAATTAAGTACTAACATATGTCCAATTATAGTACTCGCATAACAATCATAACAACAACCTGCACAGTTGTATTCACTTATTGTGTTGTCAGACTTCACAAACGAAACTTATCTCGGTTAATTGCTTTAGACAAGATACTGGAGAGCAGCGACCTTTCAAGTTTTATCACCAGGAGCCTGCTTACAAATGGTTGTGGATACCGTAACCCATTGTATCTAATGCATATGTGTCACCAATTCAAAATAAGTGATTCAACTGAGAATATGTTTGTCATGGCGTATATCACTCTATAACAAAGCAACAAGCTTCCTCGTGAGTCTCCATGCCATGGACCGAAGCAATCATTCGCTATTCGCCATATGTATGTGTCTTATGCGCAAATCCGGCTGCCAGTTATGTCTAATACCGATGCATATGATAACGTAAGTCTCTGAAGATGTTTAACCATATTTGACCCGTTCATTACCGCAAATATTCATTAACAGTAACCAATTGCACAAAACTGACAGTAATATTTAACAAATTTAGAACAATCTTCCATTTGCACGCAATCAGTAAATGCTGACTGTTGACGAAGTAATCAAAAATCGTTTAGGGCTCTGTTGGTGAGCTGCTCGCTAATTGTTGGTGGCATCCAATATTACCATTGCGCATATGTATGCCTTTTTGCAAACGTGATACATATTTGCATGTTGGGCAAAGCGCCGGGCGCTTTTCTATGTGGACAATCCAAAGTAAATGGTAAAGTCTCTTTTTCTATGTGTCATTTGTTTATTTGAAAATGCGATCAAATGTCACGCAAACTGCAATGATGCAATGCAGGAGACTGAAAACATAAATCAAAAAACTATTTAATTTAAAAAGAGCTGATATAAAATGGTTGTCTCTACATGTGATAATACAGTAGTATTTCCTAAACGCCACGCAATAATCCACACGAAATCGCCGATGCCTTCAGGTTGTTCTCAGGCGCTCGAGTTAAAAACTTCAACGGCATATAAAATACTGATGGAATGCATTGTTGAACGCATAATATTCCAGTCAAGGTAACTCCTTTCTATGTTATACCGCAATTCCTTCTCGCTGTATCAAATAATGTAGATTGCATATAATTGGATTATTTTAATTGTCTGGTCTCGATGGTAATATATTTAAAGGCAATCTAAAACACCTTGCTCTTGGAACAAAGTTTCGATTAATTTTGCGTTCGGCATTAATGGTAACAACAAGATCTTCCATAGTGACTGCACAAAGACAATGTGGTCTAATTCAACATTCCTCAATTAAATAGGCAATCACATCTACATATAGGCAATTACTATAGCCATACGTGAAATGTATGGAATTCATCCGCAAGAAAATGTAATATCGCTTACCGCAGAATCCTTTTACTTTCGGTCTATCCCTTGCCCCATACCATTGCAAAATATTACATTTATCGGCTAATATGAAATTAATATTCCTCGTACAGTAGAACAATGCCCAATATTCACTGGCATCGTGGATTAGTTTTATGGATTGTGCAATGCACAATGTAGGACAGGTAGTTGTTTTCTTATGGTGGACCTAATTGCTTGGCGGTATCGTTTCAACATGACTAGCAACGTGTTGCTACAGCTATTTCGTAAAGTTCCTACCTATATCAGAATTTGGGAAATAGTTCGAACGAATCAATTTTGCACCACAATCTAGTCTATGTAGCAATGAGACATTACCTTGAACTATTGATAACTAATGTTTGCCTCCCGTTGTCGGTTTAATCACCTTGTTAGAGGTAAATATATTGATTCTGATCATGCGGTTCACATTTTTCACATTGAGTGTGTTGTGTTATGCCGAATTTCGCGTGCAGCTGACTACTTCTAATATCTCCCTTGACCCACCCCACGTGTTTTGCAGTTGAATCTCTTGAAGAGGCAAGTTGCAGTTAGGTTCATTTTGCACCTTATAAATGGCATCATCGACATTTTTTACGCTGTGACATGACGATGAGTGTTTGTCTTTTTAAGATGATTCAAGACTGATAGCAAACTGTGTTGTGCGACTCGTATACAAACTATCCAAAAACTGTAGTTTTCCATGCAAGTAGTGAGACTTTTACTTCTGTACCCTGATCTGACAATATACTGAAATAGAAGAGCATGTTAATCAAATTGGTCTGCTACATCCTGTCTTGCATTATTTTAATACATTGTTATTACTTTCGAATGTCTTGGGGGAAAAAGAGTCAATATGCTTGAGATGCTTGTGCCATATATCTGACTTAGTACAAACATTACGTATGCTCTGCTAATTGGCATTCGTGAGCATGTGGCTTCTGTGCAATTTATGGTGGTTGAAAACAAATCGGATGCAGCATTGATTTGCATTATAAAATGTACAGCATCGTATTGAGATATTACCGTTCTTTATTACCGACTAATCACACAATGCTATCGAAGTATAAACATATGATAAACTGCGACACTAATTTATGAAATTCACCCATCTGGCTGAAATACACTCGGCAAGTGGTTGAAAAAGAGTTAACGGACAAACACAATGCATATTGAATGGACATATCTGCATATTTGTACATTATAAGCTTATTGCCAACAAATCTTTGCTGTGCCATGCAATACAAAATATTAGCATACTTTGGCAATGCAACAGTTCGGAGATTCCTCTTCTCACATTGACTTAACGAAAGCTGGAACAAGCATACTTTGATCGCTGCTCTGTAGTGGCTTATAATAATTGCTCTCCAAAACGTTCGCGCGAGTAACCGTCAAATAACCAGGTAATCAAGAATGAAAATCTGGCTTACGAAATTATATTTTACGATTATGTCGGTAAATAATGATTAAGAAGATAGTTGCACCTATTTGTGGATAAATAGAAGTGTCAAGGGGCATATTAACGACCATGAATATTACGGCTTTGTTCCGTTAGCATGACAGAAGGGCTGTATTCGTTGCGAAAAACGTCGTAGCATGCATACAATAAGTATCGTAATTATCTTCAGGACAGGATCTGTCACGCATAACTCGTCCTTTAGGAGGCGACCAGGTGAGGTTTTGACTAGAGCATTATCATGCAAAACATAGTTTTAAATTATATGGTTAAGATAGCTAGTCAGTCAAACTCAAATTGTTAATTATAACGATGACAATTGAATGCAAATACTGTATATCTTGTGTGCTGCGTCATATGATAACTCATACAAATAATTTATTCGACAGGAAGTATTTTGTAGATATTGTGATACAGCTTCTATATCGATTGGATGGATGTCGATGGGGACCATTACTGGTCTGAAATGTATACGCGGTGTTGGCCTAGTCATACCGGGCAGTGTGTTTGATGCTTGACGCTTAATCGAAATCAATTTGGTCAGCAATTCAGTCAAGTATGATGATTAGCTGAATTAAAAAATGATAAAATCCATATGTTATTGAGCACTGCCGGGACAATAGGAGCTGACCTCGAAAATAAATGAGCATATGTGACCATTTAGAATTGAGGCAAAGGAGCAACTTCTTCCCAAGGAAGCAATAAAATGTGGCATTATGTTTTATTTGCCTTTTATGCAGAAGACAAATCTACCTTAACACATTTACGACCTGATCCGACCCTTTAGCGACTCGACTTAACTTGAATTATATCTTAGTTCTGTGTAAATGGCAACCATTATTTCACAAGAATGATTTGCATCTTTAAGTGCAATAAATCTCAAGACGCGGATATAACATAAATATCTAAATGCAATACACAGATTCTGGAGACTATAGACATGCCTTTTCTTTTTTTTATCAGATAATGTTACATAGAAAATTAAACGAACCGATTCAATTGCAATTAACCAAGATCGTATTAGAATTGTATTTAGAATCGATTGAAATAGGTGGTCACTGCAAATGTGCATGTAGAATCAATGCAGCTGCTTTGGAAGCCCACCATCATTTATCTTACGAGTCGAGTGTGTGCCTGTTGTTATTCGAGCAATATGTCACGTAACAATTTCTTATCAAACCACCAAGCTGTGACTGGTTTTGTTCAAACAATGGCTATCATAAACATGTATGGTTATGGTATTGCAGTTTGTAGTATTTGATTATTAAATGTCATGCCCAATGAGGATGGGAAACATTACTTTATATTATTCCATCCATAGGAAAAATACATCACTTCAGGTTTCAATTACTTTTCATTCTCACTTCTATGTATGGAAGTATGAGGTAGTGGAAGTGAGAGGAGCGATGTATGCAGATGCAGGTTTATTGACACTTATCGTTAACTTACTGTTACAACTAAATCATTGATTGTGTCACTCACGAAGCTGTTCACTGATGTATGAGCAGCTTTTACTGTTCTCCCTTTGAGCGTAAAATGAGCTTGCAAGTAATGAGGCCATCGTATTAGTTTTCACAAAAACTCCGAGCTATGGTGTACGGTATATGATCAAATATGAAGATATAATCATTAATACACATCCACATTGACTTCTGTAACAAGTCATACAAGTCCAAGCAACCGTCCACATAAGATTTACTAGTGTGCAGTATTCTGTATTACCCAGAACATCCAGGGCCAAATTCCTCCAATCAATTGGGTCACCATCACTATACTGTCTAAGCGCCCGCATCATAGTCTGTATCACATTGACGTTACCCAGGCTACGTATATTGCGTGTTTTTCATAGCGTGGACGAGTGTGTGACTATAAATCGTGCTGGATGATAATGGAGGAAAGTTCAGTGGAAGCATTCCTTGGCATTTAAGGTACATGCTGCTTATTAATCAACAGGTCCCCATAGTTTTTGTTCTCCAACGGTTCGGTTTTATTGCCATGTGGGAGCAATGCAGCTGCAGTTCCATGGGAACGCATGGAAACGCAGTTGCTAGTGAATGATAATTACCTACGTCAAGATGTTAATGAACGCCTACTCAGCGTTTATCTATTCTTTGCTCGGTCTTGAAGTAGGCGTGCGCGCTACGATGAATCGGAAGAGACCTACTGGTGTATTTTCAGACAATAAACGATTCGTTAAAGTGTTCGTTCGTTAGCGATGACATCCAAAAGGGTCGATTCGTCAGTGAGTATTCTTAAGTGTTTAATAACAACGATTACTTGAGGCGAGGAAAAGACCGTTGTGAGGACGATTATACAACTTGAACGCAAATAGACATCGTTCTGGTTCACATCGAGGCGGAGCGGAAATCACGCTGTGGTCGTGGTACATTTAATACTATATTCATCCTTATAGATCTTTGTGTAGATATCGTGTAGTCTGAATTATCGTCTTGCACAGTGCCTCCTGTTATCTATCAGGAGCTTGGCATGGGCTATTCACTTATGCCGGCTACAGCTATGATCTAGTCAATACCGTCGGGTATTTACAAATTTGCAGGGCTTAATTACTAGGGACCAGTGTGTTACAGGGAATTTATACGAGTAGTGAATCAGTAGTCTGAATTATCGTCTTGCACAGTGCCTTCTGTTATTTCTTGCTTTGAATACACCTGCAAATAACCGCTCATTAAGAATGCAACTAATCATTTCAATGAGTAAGTTTATTTAATGGACCAGTATTTACCGATTAGTATGGCACCATCGATCTGTCATATATATATATCATACTTATGGGGTATAGCATGTAAACAGAGCTCACATGCATACCAATGGTCATATTGTCATATACAGTTGTTTCAAACATAGCACTTGGAGAAACGATAGGTTAATACGTGATTATATATTTATATCTAGGTTTTATGTGGACTTGTTGGTGCATCTTTCATTGAATAAATATAAATGAAATATGTCAAACCTGTTGTCTCTTATTCACATTATTCTAATAATGGATAGAGTTAATTCGGTTCTGCTCATAAAAGCCGGTGACCTTACAACGGTAGGTTCGTCGTACTTTACTGAAACCCGACGAATGCAATGTAATCATGAAGAACATATATTGCAACATCTGCTTTTGTAATGCCTCAGGGTTAAACAGGGAATTATGCATCATGTTTCTCTTTTGTCCTAGGGTTGTTGATGTGTTGATAACATATAGCACAGTTCAGCTGTTCATAACATATTGTATATTGGCATATTGCTATATATATATATATATATCTATATATATATATATATATATATATATATATATATATATTGTGATATATATATATATATATATATATATATATATATATATAGTATATATATATGGTATATATATATATATATTCTGAGTGTTACCACCAGGTAATCAAGAATGAAAAAATCTGGCTTACGAAATTATATTTCGCGACGATTAATGATTAATAAGATTGTTGCACCTATTTGTGGATAAATAGAAGTGTCAAGGGGCATTATAACGACCATGAATATTACGGCTTTGTTCCGTTAGCAACGCTTAGCATGACAGAAGGACTGTATTGGTTGCGAAAAACGGCTTTATGGTATATATGTATATATATATATATTATATATATATATATATATATATATATATATATATATATATATATATATATATATATATATATATATATATATATATATATATATATATATATATATATATATCTTATATATATATATATATATATATATATATATATATATATATATATATATATATATATATATATATATATATATATATATACCATAAATCAAACCCTGAGAGATTTATCTATCAATTATATGAACCAGGATCTTTTGTTACGAGCACCACGTCAACAAGCTCTTCGGACCAAGGCAATGGCTCTTTTGAACGACATAACAAAGAAAAGAATGATTTAATGGAACCATTACCAGATATATTATTCATTATTCAACACTACCATATACTTCTGCGGCTTCACTTCGGTTTCTTTCGCTAAGTGAAACCTCAAACAAGTGAGTGAAACCGCGGCTCCCGCTCGTGGAAATGCGCACAACAATAGCAACGCTAAGTATAAAATAAAGATAGAATCGAACATGCATAACCAGACTCATAATAAAATCACAATGTTTGGAGTATTTTATGCTATGTCTCACGACGGCTTCCTTGTTAGCTTATATTATAAAGATGCAATCGGTACGCGTTTAGAAAGACACGCATTCCCTAATACCTCTCAGAACCGTCTTTAATGTTCGATCTTAAAATAACGACCACTTTACCCCGAAACTGACCTCGCAATAACTCCTCAATAATGAGCCATTAGCCACATGATAAACTCCCCAATAATCAGCCCGATGCAACATCATCAACTTCACACGAATGAGTGCGAAGCCTCACAGGGAACTCCCCAAGAATAAGCACTAAGCTTCACCGTGAACTCCTCAATCATGACCCTGTAGCCACATCAAGAACTAATCAATAACAAGCCTTAGCCGCAACATTGACCCCTTATTAAGGAGTTCGCAGCCACATCATCGACACCACGTTAACAAGCCAGTACCAGCATCATGAACTTCTTAATACTGAGCCCATGGCCATAACACTAACTTCTCAATTATTAACCCTCAGCCTCAATATTAATTCCTCAATAATGAACCCTTATCCACATAATAAACTCGTCAATAAAGACCCCGTAGCAGCAGCGATAACTCAAATGAGCCCGTAGCCACATCATAAACACCGCAATAATGACCCCGTAGTACTAACTTCTCAAGTGGCCCGCAGTCGCATCATAAACTCCTCAATAAAGTCCGAAGCTGCATAATTAATTCTACAATAACATTCCCGTAACCGCATCATAAAATCCTCAACAATGCCCCCATAGCACTATCATGCACTCCAGATCATATACACCTAAAAAATGAGCCCGTAGTAACATCCTAAACTCCTCAAATATGAGCCCGTAGCCACCTCATTAACTCCATATACAAAACCAGGGGTATAAATAATAAGCTCGTAGCGACATCATGAAATCCTCAACAATGAGCCCCTTGACCCATAATTAACTTCTTAATTATTTGCCCATAGACAGATTATTTACCTATCATTAATTAACTCGTAGCGACATCATTGGCGCCACATCGACAAGCCCGTAGCCAGATCACTGTCCACACCACGTATTGCCATCAAGGGCCCTACAATAACGAGCTCATTAGCCATGCAATTGTCCCTGCCATAATTAAACGTAGCCAAATCACTGACCCCTATATCTCCATCAATTAGCAATGATATAATTTATCTGCTGTTCTATTTACTTATGAAGGTGTATGTGTTTGCTCGAATATGAAAAACCGCATATTATTAAGTCCACTCAAATCGCAAACAAACAAATGGGTTGAACAGATGTAGGGAACCTTGATAAGAAATTGGTTGTGCGTAGGCAGCTCATTAATTCAAACTTGCAAAACATATACATTGCCGTACAACCGCTGGTGACGGCTCAGTCGAAACTAAATGTATTAAAGATCACAGCCACAATTTTTTTTTTGAAAACATAATTCGAAAGAATAAAGTTCAATAATGGTACTCATATCAATAGCGGTGCACCCTTTTCCTTTAAAACATTATTTAAAAGTGTATGTTTTCGTCAACAACTGTCATTTGCTCCGACTTCTTTGAGAGAGACGCCTATGAAACGGACCCCGAGCTGCTCAGAAGTCTGGGCTTTTCAAAACAATCTTGGCTTCGCCAAGATGCCATGCCAACAATTTTCAATTACATGGGTGTGAATCTGGGTCCAGTGAAACGTCTAGGTGCCTTTGAGAAAAGACGACGTCAACAGGTAAGGTAGCTAGGATCATTCAATTTTCTTACACAGTCATGCCTGTGCCTTAGTGTTTGATTGACAGCAAAATTTATTTCTTATATGAATAATCATACGACCCAAATGACATGGCCGTGTTAAGGCTAAGGCATCACTTGTGAGGTAAGGCCCCATTGCTCGCTAACAGGTGTTTCAATGTGATCTCAAAATGCTTGCATGATATTGCCTGTTTATTGTTTAGGGATTTGGATACACTACAGTACATACTGTTTTAATTGGTACATTTACATGAGAAGTACTACTCATGCCAAAGGACCAATAAGACACCGTCTGTATATAGATATATATTGATTTAAGTGATTTTGATCCCTCTTTTCGGAGCAGACTCTAAGCTTAGAATCATTCCAAAAGGTGGGGATCTTCTTCGCGCCCTAGAGTGTACACTTTCCTTTTGCCACTATGGAAGCAAGGTAATTTAATTGAGCTTTGCTGTGACTGTAGTGTGGTGTATATTGCAAATACCTGATGAAAAATATGGGTTTGTGCTGGTGCTTATAAAGTTGTGACATGCTGGTGTATTGTGAGCTTATGTGGGCATGCCAGACCACAAGGCTATATCTGCTACTTTTAGTGCTTTACTTCCAGATTACTCCTGGCAGTTTTGCACTTTAATGAAAACTGCAATAGAACTGAGGCAGTCACTCAACATGGC
>CM067353.1:80058583-80078583 GCA_034190875.2 Urechis unicinctus | reverse complement strand
AGGAGGCAAATGACTGCTGCTTTAAAAATTATTACGATATTTGATTTTAGTTGTGAAAATGTGCTGAAATCATGGACACGATTGAGTTGCCAGTAATAGGGTAACACTGTGGTAAGCTGTTATTGACACAAGGCTCAATGGCTGCCCAACAGCCGTCTGACTACTAACTAAATACTTCAAATAATTACCGCTATATGGTAAATATGGCGTGTGTATATTCTGTCTAACAAATAATTTGATGTACATTGCTATCAGCACATTGTTCTACAATAATAAGGCCCATCTAAACAATGTGAACTTGTGTTGCATCTATTGTTATTTACTTTAACAGGAAACGAGGGATTCAAGTAAATATTTACCACCTGGGACTGTGGACCACATGTCAATGGATTCCCTTTCGCATTTCATATGTCAGAGAAAGTTGCATATAATATAGGAACCGCAACAAATGGCTGCCATGACTATCTACTTCTGGTGTTGTTGTCACAACTGTTCTACCAGAAATGACCAAAAGGAGGATTGAGATTGCGTACCTGGTGGTCATTCAAAAATTATTTCATCGGATGATTCAGATAACATGCATCATCGTAAATAGGGTATAGGACTACACGAAGTATAAAGATAATTAAGGCTGGATTAACATGGAACGATATAATGCGAACCAGCTGCACGATCCCCTAGAAACCAATTGTCTTGATCTTTGAATTAATCTGTATTAATGTTGCAGATATTCATCATGGTGCACCTGGTCTCTCCGTGAAACATCTAAGATACATGTCTGGCCTCTCTGGTGAGCCTCCTTCTATTATGGTGATTGCCTACAGAACAGTTTACGTTAACGTACTTGCGAGTTTTGTGAAAACTATTCGAAACAAACGTGCTTTAGTAGAAATACGACGACAAAATGTGTCCTAAAATCATATTATGGCACTTCAGACACGCATTAAATCCATCCATCGAACGTGAACGTTACTTCTCTTGTATACTCAATCGTGTGCCACCATAATTATAATGTTTATATATACGCTAATGCTTCCGTGAACCATTTCCCTTGCAAAGGATTTAATGGCAGGTAATCAGAACGAAGCTGATTAGAGTAACAAAAAGAGACAGGGGCCCAGAATATCTCGCAACATTTTTAAGTGTTCTGTGTGCTAATAAGCAAGTATAGTGCAATTTCTCGAAAAAAAGGTTCCAAAGCGACTTGGAACAATTTGATATGCAGGGCGTCGGGTTAGTAGTGTATTAGGTACCTCTTCACACCCCTTGTTTTGACGTAAAGACGACATCACTGACTTAGCTGACGTTAGAAGCTATTGCGCAATATATTTTTCGCTGACGGATTGTTTCGAGATTCGCTGCGTTGTATTTCATGATCATTTTGCTGCGCTTAGCATCCTCATGGATGTGCGGTATTCGGGTGAGGTCATTTTGCGACCTCATGTGATGGCTGTGTGCTATTTGGGTGAGGTCATTTGCGAGGGATATGTCCTGAGTTGTTTATTGAGAAGGAGTTTGATGACCTTTGCTACCTCATGTGAGAAGCTATTGCGCAATATATTTTTCGCTGACGGATCGTTTCCGGATTAGGTGCGTGGTATTTTGGTAACATCATTCTATTTTTGGATATGTCATCATCATTTTGCTGAGCTTAGCATCCTCATGTCATGAAGAGGTATATAAACGCAACAGGATGGTTTGAGTTCAGTTATAACCATGGCTGGGAAACTAGGCAGTAAACAGATGAGTGATGCGGACTTGTTAAAAGCCGTGGAAAAAATCGAAATGGAGGAATTGAAACCGCTATACACACGCTACTTTGCACAGTATTCGATAGTGGTTTGGAATAAAGATGTAGTGTTTTTGAAAAACAATTTCAAGAAATGACACATGGAGTTGGGGATGAACTGTGTATAGGACTGTGGTTACGAAATAGCTGCTGTCACAGAAACATTGAAACAGTTAGAAGCGGGAGAGGAGAGTTGTGTCAAGGTCTCTATAGGTGCAGACGTGACGATGAATGTAAGATACCCGGTCCTTATGGTGCTGATAAAGAAGGGCCACGTGACAATGCAAATGGACAGTTACTCGTGGTATATGTTTGTAGAAGTGTGGGACGAGTTGAAACAGCTCTACGGAACCCACGTCGAGAGAGCAAAATTAATGGAGGAATATCTGACGGTGGTGTACACAGACACGCTTGTCGATTTAATCGAAACCCTAATACCAGAAAAATGTCATGAATGTCGGATAGACCACCCAAGCCAGCGACAGCATAATCTTTGATTGATGGCTGAACCTGAAGAACAAGTTCGGATGTGTATGGCGGACGCCCTCGAACGTGTTGATGAACTGTATGTATCAAGATTATGGGAATTAAGTATAGCTTTATTTGACCCCTGCCCCTCGTGGTTGGAACGTAGCAAAAGGTTGTGTGTGGACTATAGGAAATATTGGTTAAAGTTGGTGAAATCAGATATTGAAATACGTGTAATTAACAGATTGTGTAATAAATGAGTGAAAATAAAAGGCGGTGGAATGTATGTTATAAAATTTGCTGGGTGGTCATTTATGACTAAGATAGTCTGAGAGTGACATCAACATGACGGATGCGTATAGCAGGTGGTCTGTTTTAAAAGACAAGTTACAGATGCATGCACAACTTACTCGAGAACTGAGAGACAATAAGATCTATAGACAAATTAGTATAAATCAACAGCGCTTGATGGACCATGGTTACGATTTAAATACGGCTCTTAGTAAAGCGAGTGTTAAATGGATCGTCAGTTAACTGCGCTCGTGTCTGAAGATGAGGTGGATTAAAGTAATTATAAATATCTGTTAACAACAAGTTTACTGTCAGTAAAGGTTGAATCTTTAAAGTGACGACATGAAAACTTGTGTAGAATGCGACGAATGTCAGAGAGTCGCTGAGACCCGACAACCATTTAGACCCAAGTCACCTGCTCAGGGTAAACACAGAACCCTGAGGCTAAGGCGATGTCCTCTGTGTCAATGAGGGTTTGTTACGAAGGCTCGTTTGACCCAACACTTGAAATGTCACTATAATTATAAGCTCTACATTCACAATCGAAAATTAAGAAAAACAACAGGCACAACAAAGCAGAGGAAGGTTGTGACGTAATCGGAAAGCTTAACTTCCACGTTCGAAGAACCCCACAACCCCGGTGTGCATGCGATACCACGTGATTTACCGGATCTGAAATTAATTTATCACGTGATCATGAAAAAACTGCTGACATCAGCTCAATTAATTTGTCACGTGATCATGAAAAACCGCCTACATCAGCTCAATCCGGGTGGATAAATAAGCGAACACAGAGAGATTTTTGTTTCATTCAGGATGGCGGAGGAGAACAGCAAGGAGTATGATTACATTGATGGACTGTTGTATACCAGTCGACGTCGGGGTCGCTTTCAAATCACCCAGTGGTTTAGTAACCCAGATGATTTGATCAATGATTTACACATTCGTGATCGATGGAGCGGACATAAAATAAAATTACCCTCAAATGCCTTTCTCAGAAGTGGGACGGCTCTTACATCACTCACCTTATCGTTGATTGACGTGGAAGCTGGCTAATCAGACGTTGATAAAGAAGAAACTGTTTGTGACGATGTGACTGGCCCAGTGAAAGCCACACTCCCCTATATTGAAATTACCCGTGGAAGTGTGACCATGCGCTTTGATAGTTACAATTGGTGGCAGCTCTTAAAAGCTTACGAAGAACTAACCGCCCGCAGACAAAAGATGGGTGATCTAGTAACGTCACATGATGGGTGGGATATGATTATTAGCCTTTACAGTGGTTTGATGAAGCCATTGTTATCTGACATAGCTCAAGAACCATGTGAAGAACAGGTGTATGTCAAGCCGAGAACCAACAAAAGATGTATTCACATTGCGTAAGAAGAGCGTTGGATAAGGTGGACGAACATCACGTAACTTTATTATGGCGCTTATTGTGTGAGCAACACAATTTGACTGAACTATGCCTTTGGCTCTCTAGAGAATATCAACGTACCATGTTAGATTTTTGTGTGACCGCCGAACACTGGTCTAAAGTCTTAATGGGGGAACCTTATGACTGTGAATATAACCGAATTATTAGACGCATGAAAATACATGATTGGTGATTGAATAAAAAGTGATAATATACTGATAATATAATTTCTTTTTGAGTTCTACTTATCATGACACCCAATGCATAACACACAGCACCTATCTATAAAAAGAGTGGGGAACTGTGAATGATAACTTAGTAGGAGAATGGATCGATCCTTAAAACATCCCTTTAGTTGTGTGATGGATGTGGATGTGGAAAAACTTACTTTGTGAGTGAGTTAATTTAAGGTAGTCACATTGAGCCACCACCTGACCAAATCGTGTGGTGTTTCAGGGAGTGGCAAACAACTACCGCACGTGGAATTTGTAGAGGGGTTGAATTTTGAGACAGACCCCCAACAAAGAACCTTGTTGATCATCGATGATTTGATGCAAGAAACTGACGAACGCGTTACTCACCTATTCACCAAAGAGAGTCACCATGGCAATCTTAGCATGTTGTATTTAGTACAAAATTTATTCGGAAAGAATAAAGAACATCAAACAATCAGTTTGAACGCTCATTATTTAGTTGTATTTAAGAACCCTCGGGACGCTTCACAAATCATGCATTTAGCCAAACAAATGTACCCGCAAAACATCAAGTATGTACAAGAAGCCTTTTCGGATGCTACTTCACAACCTCAAGGTTATTTGTTTATAGATTTGAAGCAAGAAACGCCAGATCACTTACGGTTACGAACTGACATACTACGAACCAATCAAGTTGCATACGTACAGAAATAAATACCGGCGATCATCATGCGAACGCCATTCTTATCGTTAGACATAGATCATGGTAGAGCGTCTCAGAAAACACGCTGATATATTACGAGTGATGGCTAAAGCCAAACCCTCTGTCAATAGGGCTTTGATTCACATGGCTGACAAAGAATTGATGAATTGTCTATCTGAATGTGCCCTCAATGTTTTAAAAGGAAATGTATCCTTGACTTCAGTTCAGAAGCGTAAATTAGCCCGACACAAACAAGGTCTGCGCGCTTTGAGATCACATAAAACTAACGTCAATAAAACGAAAAGAGTATTACAAACCGGCGGTTTTCTCCCGGCGTTATTAGGACCTATTTTAGGTATCACTGGTCCGTTGTTAGGCAAACTATTGGGCTAATTATGGCTAAGAAAATGATGTTGGTTGATCCCCGGGTGCTGTCAAGTACACGTTATGATCAAGCTCCCACTGTCGACGTGTTATCCAAATTGGATGCTGAGATGAGGGATGTCCTGAATCGTAGTGATTCATCAGAGGAGGATAAAGTGGAATCTTATAACCAGATTTTAACAAAACACCGCAAGTATTACCGCCAGCACAGAACCCCGACACCTCTCACGACCTTAGCTAATGCCCCACCCCTCACAACAAAACAAGAAGATGTGTCTACTGCGGAAGTTGTAGAATGCATCCCTGATTAATTTCAGAAAAAAGGGCGTTTGCTATTAGAACGCCTTCGAAAAACCTAGACGTGGGTTGGAATGAACGACGGAAATTAACGATAAAAGGACAAGCCGTTAGTTGAACTAACGTGGAGGATTTGGTTAACGATGTGTTGAGACGACGTAAATACTTTGAACCAGAGGGTTGGAAAAGATTTGCCGAAACGTTTTAGTAGGTCACCCTGATCGATGGAACTATATCCGAAAGGGTGCGACGCGAACAGATAAAAGACCTGGTGAGCAGCCCGCCATGACACAAGCTTGGGCATCATGGAAAAGTTAGGTGTGTATTTCGACCCCGAGGCACCGGCCGCATATGGAGGGGTGCCGCCATTGGTTAGAGCTACGAAACTTAAAACAAAGGCAGTCAGTCAATGGCTGGGTGAACAAGATGCCTATACATTACATAAACCGATCTGTGGTCGATTTTGAAGAAGACGCGTCATAGTCGGGGGGATTGACCATCAATGGCAAGCCGATTCGGTGGACATAGCTCGTTTAGCCAAGCAGAACCAAGACATGAAATTTCTCTTGACCTGCATCGATGTATTCTTGAAATATGCCTGGGTGATACCACTAAACAATAAAACGGGTGACAGTTTAATTCGAGCCCTTGAGAGTATATTAAAACAAGGGCGGAAGCCCCTGTGTTTACAGACCGATAAGGGTGGAGAATTTATCAACCGTAAATTTCAGACATTTCTTAAGCAACGAAGAAACCAAAGCAAGCATAGTCGAGCGGTTTAATCGTACGTTAAAAACTAAAATGTGGCGTTATTTTACCAAACACAACACCAGTGTTTATCTACCGGTTCTGGCTTTCACTGGTGAAAGGATACAACCTCAGCTATCACCGCAGCATCAAGCGCACCCGGATATCGGTTTCGTTGCGTAATCAAGAAGACACGTGGATGACATTATACGGGGAATGCTCTGACGGGGTTAAACGACCTCGGTATGATATCAGGGATTGTGTCCGCATCAGTCAAGCACGGGTAAATATAAAAAAGGTTACACTTCCAATTGGAGCGAGGAGTTGTTTCAGTGGACAGCGTTCACTTAGGCTCCCCTAATGTGTATACGATAAGGATGATAATGACGAAGTGTTAGAGGGAACATTTTACGCTGAAGAATTACAGAAAGTGAATGACAAAGCATGGTATAGGGTTGAAAAAATTATCAAACAACGTAAACGGAAAAGACAAAATCAATTCTTTGTCAAGTGGTTTGGCTACCCGACCAGTTTTAGTAGTTGGGTCAGTGGTGTGGAGCTGTATAAAAACTGAGATCGGAAACAAAAGCGTCATTAGGATGGAAGATAAGAGAAGTGATCGGGTGTGGACCATATTTGGTCGAGATATTCCGAAAGCCGAAATCGTGTTTTTTACACAAATCCTCATTTTATATACCGTAATCATCGTCAGCATCTACAATCTATCGGCGGGTTAAGGAGATAGTAATTTGTGGACTGCTCTGTTAAGCAGTAGCTTAGGGTACATTCTTCCCAACCCAAACATAAAGCGACGTCATGAGTTTCTTTCTGACCCTGCCTTCCAACAGTTCAATGAATTATCACCCTAACAACACGTTGACACGTTACTTTACTCAATTGACTAAACCCGTACAATTAAAAGGTAATTGGGAGGTGGGATTAGCAGAAATTCAGTACCCTGTTGACTGGTACAACATCGGGGAGAATGTCGGTTTTGTCATAGTGGATGAGGGAGCTGGGTACCACACGATAGACAGACATGTGGAAGGGGATCCTTTGTTCCAGTCCTTGGTCGTTCACCTGACTCCGGGTTCCTACAGTGCTGATCAATTGATAGACAAGCTCAATATGCACATCCGCAAATCGCATCTCAGAGGTGCTGCTCGATTTCAATTCAATTCCCACTCACAGATCGTGAATGTAAAAATAACCGATCCCAAACTTCAAGTTGTCATGACCGAAGGTCTTCGTCAAATATTGAGGTGTGAGGAATGTCTTTCCCTTTACGATTCTCAAACTGAATACAAGCCTAATGTATTTCGAGGGTTGTACGCACTGTACGTTTATTGTAGTATAATTGAATCACAAGTGGTCGGTGACACGATGACCCCCTTGTTACGCACAGTTCCCGTGGACTACGATCGGGTGCACAAAATGGTGACCCAGACATACGAACAGATATTTTATTGCCCCGTGGGCACCAAAACTTTTTCTACCATGGAAATTGATGTAAGAGACGACACGGGTCAGTCCGTAGCATTCGAAGACAGCCATGTGATGGTGACTTTACATTTCCGTGAAACCAAGAAGAGCTTAATTTGAGTCTCAAGGAATCACCATCATGAGTTCTTTCTGACCCTGCCTTCCAACAGTTCAATGAATTATCACCCCAACAACACGTTGACACGTTACTTTACTCCCAAAAGCTGTACAGTTGGAAGGGGCTTGGGAAGTGGGATTAGCGTAAATTCAGTATCCTTACACGTAGTAAAATGTTACAGTTGATCAACTCCACGTATAAAAAAAGATATTTCATTACCCGATAGCCACCAAGACTTTTTCTACTATAGAAATCGATATAACAGATGACACGGGTTGACCCATTCCATTCGAATCTGGTAAAGTGACAGTGACGTTACATTTCCGTAAAACCAAGAAAGATATATTTTGAAAACCATGGCTGATATTTACACCCCGTATTACCTGAACCAAGCAAGTGGAGGGCTCCCCATGTTTTCCGGTGCGAGGAGTCAGCGTGGACATGGACTTGGAAGTGTTCTTGGGAGTCTGGCTGAAATGGCGTTACCGCTGTTTGAAATGTTTTACCTGTCGTTAAAAAACACGCCTTGAAAACAGGAGTGAGGGTAGTTGGAGATTTGTTGGGAGGGAAGTCTCTGAAACAATCGGCTAAGAAACGAATGTTACAAACCGGAGAGGAAGTGTTCGATCAAATAGTTCAACCCAAACAACCGCGTCGCCAACCTGCCGTCTCTATGAAATGACTCGCACGAGGTAGGAGCAGTAGTTCACGCTGTCGTCGTGGAACAACTCGGAAGTTTTCAAAGGATATTTTCGGTTAGATCATGGCACTGGTACACCCCAAATCTTGTCCCTGCGACAAAAGTGAATTACACCTATTTTCGATTCCCCCAACTCAAAGCAGTGTCGATCATGGATCGTGGGTCGAATTCCATCCGGTAGCTGCTTTAGGTTCGGGTCCAGTCGAATTCTACATCAGTAGGTTTGGGTGATGATTAAATCGATCTGAACGACACGTATTTACAAGTGAATGCCAAAGTGGTGAAAAAGGATGGGGAGGTTTTCAAGGCTGATAGTGCTGTAGCACCCGTTAACCTATGACTTTTCCCAAGTCGATGTCTCTCAACGAGAAACTTGTATCCTCCTCCACAAACACCTATCCGTATCGCGCTTATATGGAAACGCTATTGAGCTATGGTTCAGAAGCCAAAAACTCTCAGTTAACAGCTAGTTTATGGTACAAAGACACCCCAAAACACATGGACGCCGTGGGTGGTACTGACAACAAGGGGATGATAGCTAGAAAGAAACGAGCTCAAGAGAGTCGCATTGTGGATATGATGGGCAAATTACATTTATTTTGTCAAGAACACTATTTATTAAAGGTGTGGATTTGAAGTTGCGCTTAGTACCGAGCGGTGACACCTTTGCTCTTATGGCCAATCCTGCAGCTGGGTTTGCCCCTAAAATAGTCCTGCAATCCGTGACCTTATTCTTACGCAAAATAAAGTTGAACCCCACCGTACAACTAGCCCACATAAAGGCTTTAGAACGAAGCCCATCTAAATACCCCATAAGATGCATAGAAATCAAAGTGTTTTCTGCATCTCAAGGAGCTATGACGATCAATCAAGAAAATTTATTTTTGGGACAGTTACCGAAACGAATTGTAGTCGGAAGTGTTGATAATAGGGCGTTCAACGGTGATTACACTCAGAACCCCTTCAACTTTAAGCATAACAACCTCACATTTTTAGCTCTGTGCGTTGACGGGCAACAAGTACCCACTATACCCTTACAGCCCGATTTCAATCACCATATATACACCCGCAGTTATGCTAATTTGTTCATTAGCACTGGACAACTCTACCAAGACGAAGGCAACGCCATAAGTTGGAGTGATTATCCCAATGGCTATACACTATTCGCTTTTGATCTGACCCCCGACCTGGCTGATAGTGGCACTCATTTTAATTTGTTGAAACAAGGAAACGTACCATTAATGTCATTGTGTACGCCGAATTTGAAAATATGATTCAAATTGACTGAAACCGTAACGTTCTGTTTGATTACACTGCCTAACAATGGATACCAGACAATTACACTAGCTCTTACAAAAAGACGCTTTCACTCGAGCTACTGTGCGCGGAGTGTTTGCGCGGAATAAATTACCCCGCCATGTCAATTACCCCAGCGGTTTTCTTTGTAACACCGATCCCGCTTCCAAAAAAGGCGAGCACTGGGTCGCTATTTTCATTGATCATAATGAAAGAGGTGAATATTTTGATTCTTATGGACTGCCTCCTATTCATAACGTATTTGCCAAGGTCTTGAACAAGCATTGTGTGAGCTGGACTTATAATTCTAAGACATTACAATCCTTCAATTCCAGTACTTGTGGACTTTATTGTTTGTATTAGTTAAAGAAAATAAGTTTGAACTAATTGCTGGATGTATTTACCGACGATTTTTCAACCAAAGATAAGCTGGTGACATGTTTAATTCAAGGCAAATAAACAACTTCAAGGCAAATAAACAACGCGTGTTGAAAATATACGATGTTTTTAATCTTAGTTTCTCACACAGCATTTAAACATCAATTTCTTACAGAGCGCACATCCACCGATTACATAATACCTTAGCTTTAATTTATAGCATAATAACACATATCAATTTCTTAAATAGCATATTAATGTATCACACATCTAACGGTTTAGTGCTAACACCATCTGCACTCACAATTCTCTTGGGGTAAAAATAACTTAATCCATCTTTAATTTGCGTATACGAATACATTGTGTTATTGTTAACGCGAAAGCAACGGTTCACACTGTGACCCCATTTTCGTTCTCTCAGCACATTCATATATTTCTCCTTGTTCAGTTCGTTTTGACGTTTATTGAGTCCTTTACACAAGGCTTTATCCGTAGTTTTCATAATGTCCCGTTGTTCGGCAAAGTCTCGCATAAAGGGTCCTATTTCATCTTGTGTGAGTTCAATGTTTTTGAATATAGGGGTCATCTCACTAAAATAGTCTTTTAGAGTTTCTGGTACGTGTATATCTACTTCAGCCATTCCAAAAAAGGTTCTGTCACGTATATTGGCTATGAGCTGTTTTTCCGTCAAAGCGGCTCGGGGTGGTTGAGGTCGACTGTACGTGAACGCTTTGATGTGAGGGTCTGTTTTCCATTTTTTCGCCCATTCACAGCCCAATTTCGTTCTGTTTCGGCACATAAATCACTCATTAGTTTTCCACTTATGGGGCTATGGTTCAATTTTAGACACGGACAACCACGCCATACACATCTGTGAAACTGATAGACTGCTTGGGTTTCTTCGCACCAGCCATCTACAGGTAATTGTCGGACTCCTATTCTTTTTTCCCCTCTGTTTAGTCGGTGTTGTATTTGGTTTTGTGAGCTATGTGCTATCCAAGCCAACCATTCGTCCGCAATACCACCTTTTTGGGTCTGTATAGGTTTAAACTCAGGCGCGTGTCTTCGTATAGGAAAGTTGGCTGGCATGGGTTGAGACAACGCCCACAGATACAGCGCGTTGGCATCGTAACCAACGATTCCTTCACACAACTTTGCTTCATTTCCGTTCTGTTCCTTTTTTGTGGTAACGATGAAAGATGATTGAGGGTCCGCCCACTATTCCATTTTTTATCAACCAATAGATGTCGTTGTTTTTTTCGTCGGGTAAGGTAAAATAATCTTCCAAGTCTTGAAACAAATATCGCATGGTTAATCCGGGTACTGATATTCCATCCTTCAACATATCTATACCTCTCTCACTGTAAAAACGACTCTGTTTCTCTATGGCTTCTAGAAAAGGTTCGGCGTCTAAATTGTTGTAATATATCAAAAAGTCTTTAAAAGTCCGCATATGACCTGCTTCCCACGCTTCTTGACATTCAGCGTATTGGTCAGCTGTAATGTTTTCTTGTTTTAACGCACGGTAAAAGCTGCATAGGGTTGTAATTCTGTATTGTTCAAACGATCGAGTGTCACCCATTCATACGGGAAATACCCCTTTTTCTGTTCGCATTGAAAGGCTCGTAGGTATTTGTCGTATGTATATCCAGGTGCAATAAAGTTGGTGATATCCAAAAACCGTACATGGTCCGTTTCAATGCACATGAATGAGTTATTTCATTTGATGGTATACTTGAGTGATGTATGTTCTTGCAGGTAAGTTGTCAACGGTATTTTCACAACGTTGAGGTCATAATTCGATGAGTTGAATCCGACTAACGGTAATACGTGTAAATAGTGGTCAAATTTGCTCTGTAATTTCTGCAATGGGTGTTCTCCCTTGGCGACTGGGTCCCGTTGATGGGCTTCATCGATTTTCTCTTGTAACTGGGTTATGGTAGCTTCGTATTGAGCAAGCATCAGTAGATAGGCGGCGTTTGATATCTCCTCTATGTACATCATCATCCTGTCAATCAATGTTTGCACGTTTCCTTCTGTTACAAAGCATTTTGGTTCTGTATAATCAGGTACACTGCTGCATACACTCACTGATAACAGCACATGTTTTTGATCCCAGGTAACTTTGAGCGAATTGATGGGTAGGTTGTCTTCTCCAAAATAACTTTCAAAATCATAGGTGGCTCTGTAAGGGTAAATACCGTCTTCTATTTCGATTCCTTCGTCCCGTAACGCTTCAAAGATAGTGGGTGGTAGATGAAAAACACCTGCCTGGGTACTTGTATTTCGTTACCACATTACAGTGATGTAGTTTTTACTCACTTTTCCACAGCTTCTGACAGGTACCACAAATATATGATTTGCTATAAAGGTCAATTTCAAGGTCGAGGCAAATTTTGCACGCGTTCGCTTGATCAAAGTAGCTACCTGAAACACATATAACCAAAACGATCACATTTCGATATCAAATGATTACATCGTTTATGTTGTTACTTCTGTTTAATCACTTAAAGACACACTTACTCGATTCTTGTCTAGCTTGTAAAGGATGATGTTCACTTTGAATTGTTTTGCTAGTCTTTCGACATCTTCAAGAGATACACCCGCGAATGTTTTTTTCTTTTGTTTTGGGTAAGCAGTCTTTAACAATGTTTCAGCTGGGTTCTCTAGACTTGTGATTTTCGCTCCTCTGTGTAAGGCCAGTGCCCTGAAAAAACACAATCGGTCTTGATACGGTTCACCCGTTTTTAGACTTCGCTCTAACAAGTTGATGGCTCTGTTTCTTTTCAGGTGTTCCGGCATAACAGGTGGTGGGTAGCCGATATGCGTGATCATCGATTGGGTTCACAAAGATGGTCAAATTAGTCTATTTCAAAGTAAAGTTACCATCCGCTATTTGTAACCCATAACTCCGCCCCAATTTTGAGAAATATCCAATCGTCTAGTTTTTACCCACCTGCCAGTTATATTCTCAATGAGAGTTAGAACACACTTCAACTTAAATGTATTCAGTATATGATGACAAGTCTCCTGTCATTTCCCCTCATAGGTAATTGAATACTCATATTCTAGTAAGTTTCATTCACATGACAAACAATCTACGAACATACTACGCAAAGTAGCGTGTGTATAGCAGTTTCACTTGTCAGTTAACTCCAATCTATCAACAACACCACCGATTATCAACCCATTACCAGGCTAGAGGAAATTAATGGCCATCTACAAACTCCAGAGCACCAGCTGACATGAGGTATTACTTCACTGAGTTAAGCTCAGCGTCTTGACGAAATAACCGAGGAGAGTTGATATACTATTCAATATATCACCTCATGTCATTGGATAGAGGAAGCTAATAGCTAATAATAACCTCATAAAGGCCGTCTTCATATTAAGAGAAACAGGTGAATACTCACGCCAAGCTTACCATAACACTAACCTTGATATCTCAATCTGTCAACACCGTCACTGCTAATTGACTTTTAATAGCCATTTACAAACTCCTTCTCAATAAACAACTCAGGACATATCCCTCGCAAATGACCTCACCCAAATAGCACACATCCATCACATGAGGTCGCAAAATGACCTCACCCGAATACCGCGCATCCATGAGGATGCTAAGCGCAGCAAAATGATCATGAAATACCGCGCACCGAATCCGGAAACGATCCGTCAGCGAAAAAATATATTGCGCAATAGCTTCTAACGTCAGCCAAGTCAGTGATGTCGTCTTTACGTCAAAACAAGGGGTGTGAAGAGGTACCTAATACACTACTCGGGTTAGGCTGACTGAACGCCGTTTAATAATTATTGATCACAAACCTATGAACAATTGAACAAAATCGAGCAAACTCATGACAGCAGTCAAATGCGACGATTCAATACACACCATTTGTATCATATACGCTTGACGATCTAGATATATGACTATGATAGTACCACCATCGCCGGCGCGAATTTATCCAAGCTCAAAAACCTATATGAACGATCGATATAGAATTTATAAATATATAAATATATATATATATATATATATATATATATATATATATATATATATATATATATATATATATATATATATATATATATAGTATACATATGCATACATATATATATATAAATGTATATATATATATACACATATATGTGTGTATAAATGTATAATTATGTATATATTTATATACATAAATGCATATATATACCTATGTATGCGTGTGTTTTTGTGTGTGCATGGGTGTGTGCATGGGTGTGTAAACGTATATGTGCATGGGTGTTTATGTATGTAAGTGTGTATTTGTGTTTGTTTGTGTGTGTGTGTGTGTGTGTGTGTGTGTGTGTGTGTGTGTGTGTGTGTGTGTGTGTGTGTGTGTGTGTGTGTGTGTGTGTGTGTGTGTGTGTGTGTGTGGTGTGTGTGTGTGTGTGTGTGTGTGTGTGTGTGTGTGTGTGTGGAGGATGCCTTAAATGAAATGCCGCTTAAAGCAATGTTTATCTATTTGGATTTGCGCATTTACCAATTCAGGCGATAGTGAATAATAGCTACTCGTTAATTTGAGGTTTTTGGGTTGCTTGTTTAGTAATCGGAAGTGCGAAAGTATTCGTTTTATCCGTGGTACCTTATCAACAGCGCTGCAATAAATCGCTTGTGACTCATTCGCTGTTCGTACCGGAAATCCAATACTCAGATTACACAAAGGCTTCTAGCGTATGCAATATACATTACAGTTATGTGCACGCTGGGGAAAGATGAATGCCGACGTCTTAATAGGTTTATTTTGTATTTGTTAAACAACAACTCGGGAGACTTAGTTATTGTGGTTCACCGGAAGGCGCTAATTACGTAAACTGAAACCGAAAGGTGGTAAAGGCAAATACCGCGTATAACTGAGACAATAACTAAAATCGTATCGCATCGCTCAGTTTCCTGAATGCATATCACAATATGCCCTAGCAATGACAACAGCGATGTTGGCCAAGTATAAGCAAAATTAATTGACGGTCTTTTGTAAGGTTTTTGGGCGTATTTAATAATCAGAAATGACTCGAACGAACAATAAGCTCGATACTTATGTTGTGCTTGTGAAAACATAACCAATCAATTTGCATTCTTTACCGGCATATTCGATTCACTTAGCCATATCGTTATACTCAAGCTGAACTGGAATATACAACAGACAGAAGATTAGCTGATCAATAGCGGCGTATTAGCTAAAATCAAATATTTTCTTATTACACTGTTTTAGGGTGGACTTACATTAGTTTAGTAAACAAAAAATGATGGATTTGCATCGTAGCTAAACATCATGAGTTTGTGTACATATAGTTATCTGGAATGGTACCAAGTAAAGCATTTAAGCGTATTGTACATCATCGACGAACGGATAATGAGCTATACCTGAATTGCACCATTGCTCCTGTTATTATTTACTGCTCCAAAGTTCGCCCGACCTATATTTGGAGGAACTGTATATCATGGCAGAATTCGTAATGATTCGATTTATATTACATCACCGACGAAAAAAATCCTGTATAAAGATTTTATAAAATCACTTGAATTAAGTCATGCACCTGGACGCCTCACATTGGTCATTCACATATCATAGCGATGCATTTGCTGTTAGTTTGACTGTTCATCAATTTCGCCGGCGTCTACGTCATGCAAGCTGGGCGGAACATCAGAAGCAACAATCGCGGTTGCCATCTAAGTCTTTGATATTTTACTGCGACAAGATGGATACTTGACATTTATGAAGAAACCGAGAGGAAACAGTAATTGCTGCACATGCGTCAGTTAGCTTTGTAAGTGCTACCATGCTTTTGCTGTCCTTTTATAACTCCACACAATATATATCACAATCCCAAGATCGTAACTAATGACTTGCACTCAGTACCTTATGTGATGCCCAACCTATCACAGCAGCAATGTCAGAGAAAAACTGATGTATCGCCATTACGGTATCAGCCCAAAAAATGGCTCTTGAATGTTCTTCAACTGTTCTAATGTCGAAACGTACTCCATTTACTTTGTAAAACAACCGCATTGTCACGACATTCTGGACTATTAAGCTCGTGCAAACACACTTTTGCTTGCATTTTATATATGATGGTCCAAAAAGTGGCGTGGCCCGTTACAACTATCGAGCGGTTTTGGCATTGCGAGCTTAACAAATCGATGCTACATACTCACATGCAGTTGTAATTCGTATACTGTATTGATATATATAAACTAAATATTTCTATGCGTTTGCCTCAACATGCCCCTGTTAACCACATCATATTATTTAATGCATGCTTTTATATGACAAGGCAGAGGACAAAAAGTGGATTGTGCATGTGACAGGTTTTACACCAAATGTCAATTATACAATTATACGGTTACGATACGACCAAGAATCGTTGATTGAGGGAAATTTTTGTCTGGGCCTAACAAAGTATTGTATTATAGGCACCCTGTAAACGCCAACGCGAATGGGTGTGTTGAGTTACTTGTTTTCTTGAAAGAGCTATCTCTAGGGGTAAGGCATCGCCGTTTCATTCCATCCGTTCCAGTTAATTTCCTGTAATCAATATAATCCCATAAAAGTTTATTGCGATCCCAGACATCAATTTAAATGCGCTCTGCTACCTCGCAAAAACACTGATTGCCAGGGTTTGTTTGCAACCATACGTATCCTGTGGAGACCGATTGTTTGCTCTATTCAACAAATACGCCACACACAGGTTATGGGTGCACGGTTGAGATGGCAATATTCCTTGCATTGTGGAGACTCTCATAGAGTGGGCAGCGATATCGTTGTTATTAACATCAGTGTAAAAACAGACATACAGGAAAATGACTGATGGCGAACAAGAAGGACTTGTGAAAAGCTGCCGCCCACCTGCCTCATTCAAAGAGGATTGAACCAACCAGGTTCATGCACGATATGAAGTGACATGTGAAACGCACATATCACACATAAACAGCGATAAAAGGATTTCTAATCCCCGTGCATGCGGCCAATCTATATCTCAAACTGTCTGTATAAGGCCGAAGTCTGAGCCGCAAAAATATATTTATAAACATGTACAGGTAATTCCAAATAATACTGCGAATTCTGTTCCACATTAGAGCTGTTTGCGTTTTATTCCAATCATTTTTCACGGCTTCAATCCGTGCGAGGATATATCATGGTGATATTGACGCAATGTATGAATAATATGGGTAATCATAACAGCCACTGCTATGTTAAACACCAAATGCTGCATGTCCTGGTATGTGCATTGTCACAATAAATGGAAAATAAAGCGTGTCACATAAACTAATTTCTAATTTTAAATTTATGTTGGTGACCACCTACAGATATAAGCGAATGCAATATGCTGATGAAGGATTTCAATTGCTTCATTGAAGCTATAGGCGAATAATCATCCATTAACGCCACCTAGCTACTGTAGAAACGCAGCAAACTGCAAAGTATCGCATAAGAATACTTAATGAGTATCATTAAATATATCCGAAGATCGTCAAACAAATGACATAATTGATTTGGGGCGCCATTGGCTATTTGTAGTTGTAATGCACATTTTAAAATTCGTCCAAGCTATGCTGCGTGCTTTCATACCAAACTGCACATTCGAACATTAATTTCCAGTTGCATCTGTCATTAAGGAGGTTAACATATATGATTTGCTATTAACACGATTACTCCAAGCAAGCGTAGCACTCACATAAGCTCGGCTTAGAATGATTATTTGGCAACCTTTGTAAATCCAACACTGGTTATGATGTTCTATAACACGCAGATGATAAACGACACAGTGAAAGCCCTTGGGTTGTGTTTGGCGACGTCACAGAAATGATGCCTTTGAAAACTGAAGCATCAACATGAAATAAGACAAGCATGCAAGGTAGTGATTCTGTGCGTTTCACGGAACTATTGTAGTGCAGTCTGGTGAGAGAATGTAGGCTTAAATATCAAATTCCGACAATCGTTGGAAGTCAAGCTGAATACAGATAACAATTGATTGTTCCAGCTGAAGACTGTATTAGTATGGTGTAACCGTAGTTTACCATTTTACACTGTAAGTCGAGAAATCACCAGGTGAGCCGTTACAGTGCTTATCAACGCGTATACAAGTCAACATTTTATATGCGTTTTTTTATGTATAAAACTATTTCGATTATCATTGTTTAAACACTTTGAGAACTTTTGATAAGGAATGATTAGTTGCCGTTTCAATCAGTCAATACTGTATTGCACAGGATGAAACAAGCGTCGTTAGTCATTATATGAAGAAAATATTCCGTTGTTTATAAAACAATTGATTTACTCTTTTTACAGTCGAAACCATTAAAACAGATTTGCCACTTATATAGTATACCATGTTTTGAAATTTAGCTAACGGGTGCAGAAGGTATCCGCTGTCCCCTCGATTCATTGAGCATTAGCTGACCGTTTTAGTACATTGGTTGGGAAGGAAATTAAATGCAAGAGATTCAGACACTTTGGTATAGCAATCAAAGAGTTTATAGCTACGCTTAAATGGCTCACTTCGATTGGCTCTGCGGTGATCGCTGCCCTAATTATAATACATTGCAATCGTAAGGTGGCGCTTCTATGACACAAACAAAATCACATGGGAATGTTCAGCTGACATCACTGCGATTGTTGAGAGCGGGAAAAATGTCTTTTCACAGAGCCTTGCCACTGCCAAACCACGTCGCACAAAATGATTATGAATAACAAAAATAGCAAGTACTCTACTAAATAAATGTCATCTTGAAAAATTATGGAAAACAGTTCGCCTCTAACAGCGTCCGCGCAGTTTACGATCCTCGATCTTTCATATCCTCACTGTGGATGGTAGTTTTAGCTTGTCAATAAATGTCTGAAGCGAGGGAACATAAACATTTTTTGCTAGAAGTATGCCCTAGTAACCACTAGCTACACTTAATAGCCAAGACACCATGTATTGCTGCATTTAGGCTAATCCATCACTTCGATATGCCCCGCAAAATTACTAATCGCAGTTTAGTGCTCTGCACCAGCTTCGACTTCATGCTAGAGCCAGCAATATTTCTAAGCTACCCAAAAGCGAATGCAAAAGAATAACATTGGTTTCCGATAGCTTGCTAAGAGTGCTCTACATCTAAATACATCAAGCAAGTATAATCATGAGACAAGGGTGATAAATGTATCAGGTCGAAGTTAGAATTGACATTCATAAGTCACAAATTTCTCTTACATCAGAATTAACACAGATGAAGCGCAGCCGTCATAGCGCGGCAGGATGTCATAAAATTTATGGCTGAAAGTAAACTCTCGTGTTTATGCCTTTGGGCTGACATACGACATAACTGCAATATCAAGTGCATCGTAAACTTACATAACAAACATGTTTATCAATGAATGCACACCAAGCTTTTACTGTAGCGCTGTGCATTGAATGTCGAAAGATTGCCTTTGAAATGGCACCCGATACTAGGCATAAACAAGTACTCGGTTTACGAAGTAGTGAGCGCATTTGATCACAATTGTATCAGAATCATTATGATTCCGAAAATAGTGAACTTGACGGTGTCGAAATGGGGTATTTGCACAAAGCTGTTATATATGAAACACTATTACCCGTCGGCTTGCGTTCCTCTGCTCTGACTATAATATACCGGAATAGACCGTGAAAATCAAGAATGCCGCAAATTCTATGTATTTGTAACATCTTGCTGAACGTCAGCAATGCACAGATATCATGTGGG